>NC_061162.1:52598980-52881480 GCF_022113875.1 Hydra vulgaris | reverse complement strand
TTTTGTTTAAATTGCTTTCTGATGTTTCATATATGTTTTGTTGAATTTTTTTGCGTTCGCTTTCTATCTCTTCAAAATAATTTTTCGTGACTATGACGTATTCTTCGCCTTTACTGTTTTGCAAAACCTCACCTGCTGAAACCACTCTCAAAAGTTTTTCATCTGAGTAACAGAGACGGTTCTATCAAAAAGCATAGTTTCATATATTTAGATCTACTTGTGTTTGTAGTATAAGAGAGCGCGTGAATTTATATTCATACCTGAGTAACAGTTAATTGGTTTTGTAAATCTTCAATGACTTTAGCGAGTCTCCTAATTTCTTTTTTTCCCTCAATGCATTGCAAACGCAACTTTTCATTAGCATTTACTTTAACTTCTTCATTAGTACTTTCTACAACTTCTAGATTTTCTGACATTTTATATACGCTTTTTTGGTAATTTTATATACGCTTATTCATTAACTTATAAATGTATTTTAACTTAAATATAATTTTTTTTTATCTTCAGATTATTAACTTATTAATGTTTAGAATATTTTTTATTTATAATTTATAAACTTTTTTTTGGTTATAAATAAAAGTTTATTACAAACAATAATATAAAAGAAATTTTTCTAAAATTAAGTTTCAATAAAAAATATGACACTAAAAGTTCTTTTTATTGTGAAATTTGCTTATTCATCTGAATAATTTAATTTGGAAATCATTCGATTAGAGAATTTTCATTGCAGGTTTTTACGAATTTCTATTGGCAGAATAATTTCTATTACAAAATTTTCATTGGAAGAATAACTAGTCAAAAGTTTATTTAACCCGTTCAATGTTTAAAAGACCTTTTGATTTCTCATTTGTACTTAACCCTTGATAAAATTGACATACAAGACACTAATTTGCGATTAAAAACGTGTTTGTAAACTTACTTGCATGAACATACGAAAATGATTTCCAAAGTGATTGTCCATCACAAAATTATTTGTGATGAAAAATTAATTTTTATAAAAAGATGTAATCTTTTTGGTTAGCTAAACACTTTTATTCGTTCGGTAACATCTAAATTATTAATTAGCAGTTAAGAAGGGTTTTTTTTTTAAACGATTAAGCCCTGAATTGTAAAAATCCACCCCCACCATATACGCTTACAGTATTTTCAAATATAAAATATAAAAACATATTCAAGTTCTGCAAACTTTGTTAGTTAATCTATTTTTTTATTCACGATAAATTCACGATAAAAAAATCTAATAAAATTTTAACTGTATTTAATCGGTTTGCATCATCAAATTAAAAAGTGACATTTTATGGATCGAGAGAATATAAAAAAGTTAAAATATATTTTTTAAATACGTAAACAGTTTTTAATATTTTCAAGTTATAGCCTAAAAAGAACTCTAAGACTAACAATCTGCGGTTTCCACAAGTTTGCAATGTTTTAACATTGTTAACAATTATAAAAAAAATATAAAATAATGTTCTACAATTTTATAGTGAATACGATTATATTATTTTATGAATATTATTAATATTCATAATGAATTTGTATAAATGATTCTAAATTTATAAACTTAAAAGCAATATTTAATTTTTTTTTTATTAGTTTCAGTAATGATAACAACAAATGTAAAACAATTTACCACAAGTGTTTTACTTAAAAAAAAAGACAAGTGTTTTATTTAAAAAAAAAAAAAAATTTTCAAAAGTATCATCAGTTTATTTAAAATCAAACTTATACTTCAGTGGGCTTGACATTGTTACGCCTCTGATATACTTCAGTGGCGTTTGCATCTGTTACACTTCAGTGGCGTTTGTCTGTTACAATGCAGTGGCGTACGCCTCTGTTATACTTGCGTTATATTTTTATGTTTCTTAAAGTTTAAGTTTTATTATTTACTAAAAGTTTGTTTTTAAAATGTCTTAAATGTTTATTTTTTTATCCGGGCTTGTCGGCAATCTAATCCGGGCTTGTTGACGATCTTAGTTTCATCATAAAAATGTTGGTTATGATGCAGTAAAGCTCAAAAAAATCAAATAATTTTATTTGATCATATTTAATAATCAAATAAATAGATCCTTAAAAATTGAGTTATAAACAGCTCTATATATTATTGTTGAATTTGATAGTTTTAGTTGTAGTAGTGCCCTTCTGAGCGTGTTTGACACGGAACCCTTGGCAGCCATTACAAAGGAGGTAATGGCGAGAGTCAGTACTTTTTGTTATAAGTAAACGTGAACGAAGTGTATGCAAATATCTAACTTATGTAAACTTTAAATTATGTAATTTTAAAACATACTAAAACATGTTTTACTGTTTTACTTTCACTTGAAAACTGCAACATCTGCACAATAATAATGCGGCAACATTTTTATTTTGAATCTATAACATTTATTTCCGTTTTTTCTGTGGTTAGCTCGCAGAGTTTCTAAAGCATAAAGCTGTGCTTCAAATCCTGCAGCAACTTTTTTATTTAATTTATTTTTTAATCTTTTTTGATTTTTCTAAAATACAAAATATAACACTTTTAAAATTTTATAGATGTTATATACATAACATATATAAAGATATTATAAAAAACGAAAGGAAGAGAATTTATAAAAAAAATTTAAAAATTAAAAAACATTAAAACACTGGGAAATTTGCAGCGACGGATCCAGCATTTTTTTGTTGTTTAAGATTTAAACATACAAAAAAAAACATACATTTGGCGGATTTGAACCCTCGCAAAACGACACAGATAACAGCGCATTAAACCACTGATCTATCGAATTTATGCATGTAATAGAAAAACAAACTATTTTATAAACTCTTATACCGATTGCAATTAATCAACACTTTTCAAGCGTGTTCTTTAAATAAGCGCAACTTTCTTGCATAGCATAACTGCATAAAAAAGCAATTGCTTTTACTCAGCGTTTTTGGAGTAATTCAATTTATACGTGAATAAAGTTTTAGGACATTCGTTTAATTTTTTATTCACGTAAAGCTAAGCAAAAACGCTGAGTAATTGATCAGCTTTACGTGAATAAAAGTTTGAGCAAAATTGCTAAAGTTTTTTTTCACGTAAAGCTGACCATTTACTGAGCAAAAACAATTGCTTTTTTTTATTCACCTGGTCTTAATGTAACATAATATAACAATAAACAAATATATTATATGCAAAGGGGCCATCCATAAAGGACGTCATCCAAATAGGGGGGGGGGGAGGGGGTCGAGTTAAAAAGGACAAGGGGAGGGAGGAGGTTGTCAGAAAAGGACGTCACTTTATAGATTTTTTATTTTAGTTTAATTAACATGGAAAACTACGTAAACATGTAAAACTACGTAAACATTTTTAAGAAGATAATGTATGAGAATATTTTTAATTTTATTTTTCAAAGGTGTAGCAGCAGATTCAAAAAATTCAGCATATTTTCGGAGTTAAAAATACGGAGAAGGGTCAGGATTTTATGACGTCCTTTTCCAGGGGGGTATAGGGAAAAAGGACAACCGGTGACAAAGGCGGGGGAGGGGTCAAAAATTGGCTAAAAAATGGTGACGTCCTTTATGGATGGCCCCAAACGTAAAAAATCCACTTACATAACGCTTTATACAGAATATAACAAAACTTTTCTAATAATTACACGTCTGTTTTGCTTAAACTGTTTTTGTTTTAAATTTTTGTATTTAAGTTATTTTATTTAAAAAAATTGACGTCATTGAAAAAATATGAAACATGCTGTTTTATGCCAGTGGAAAATTTGTAACTTTGATTTTAGATTTTTCATCCCTCTCTTCTTAATTTCTGTTTGCTAAAATTACGTCATCTTCTTACTTCCGCCAATTGTATAGCGTCAGTTACAAACATCTATAAGCGTAAACGTCTTTTGCATAAGTTGAGTGATTGCCGTGATTGATGAACACTGATGGCAGCGTTCGAACGCCGTCAAAAACTGCACCTACTCAACGCATTCAATGCACGTTCTGGAAAATAAACGAATTTTGCGTTTTAGTAAAAAGGCTATGTTTAACTGAATTTTTTTAACACAGCTAAAAAAATGAAAAAAACAAATTTTTTTTAGTTTTAGTCCTTTCGTATCAGGGAACAAAAAATCGACCATTTGCGGTGATCGGACTTTTGCGGTGATGGTCGGTTATCAGCTTTTCAGTGCGGTGATTGTCGGTTTTTGCGGTTATTAGCGGTTTTTGCGGCGATTGACAGCGATTTTTCGTTCCTTATTTCGTATGTCTAAAATTAAATAATGTTAAAATTTTTTTAAATTATTCGAGTTAAAGTATAAAATTTTGCTTTATAGTTCATTATTTTTTGGTATAAAATGTTGTTGATGCTATAGGAAGATAAAGCATTAACTAAAGAAAACAACATTTTCATATAAGTTTTGAATCGTATATTCAATTTCTAACCAGTCGTATTTCTAAAAACATATCAAAGGTAGAAAAAAAATAGTTATTTCAAGTTTAAAATCTGTTTTTTCGATTAAATATGAAATTTGAATGTGATGAACATAAAATTTGACATAAGGCTCGTTGGACTTTTAATGTTTTATGTCTTATGCTTCATTTAAAAGTCTAAGTTCAAACTTTAAACATTATTGTGATATGCATCACCTCTATTTTATTATGTCATTAAGTTATTTAACTAAAAATCGGGTCTTTAAATTACTTGAGATTATTGTAAATATATGTAAAATAGCGGCAAAATTTAATATTTCTTAAGCAAATTCGGAAAACAAAGGAACGAGTAAAAAACATTATTATGAAAACAAAAGAACAAGTAAAAAATTTATTTTCACAAAAGATTTATAATACAATTGAGTGGGTCAGAAGCCAAGGGGTATAAGTGACAATTTTACCAAAATTAAGTTAAGTATAGAATTTGATAGAAGAAGCAAACAAAATTGTTGGTGGCCAAGGGATGCAAGTGAATCTCTGCCCTGTGCTGCTTTCTACTGGAAAAACATAACAACAGCTGAGTATATTTAACAAAAATACTTTAACTTTAAACAGCTGTATCTCAAAACTATGAAAATGTCACTTGTACCCCTTGGCTTCTGACCCACTCAATTAAATTTGTCTTTTAAAATGACAGAGCAGCCTATTGTCGATCTTTTAACTTGTGGTTTTGCTAAAGTTACAGTATTTAAAGTTTTAACTGAAAAAACATAAAATCAAACATCTTGTAAATGAAAATCATAAGGTTTTTTTAATAAATCTTAATTATGTTATATCACTAACCCTTGTGAATATGTTGCGGACCGGAAAATTTATATGTTTGTTGCCACAGAACAAACAACAGTAAAATATTTGAAAACTTTAAGTGCGCTGAGTAGGAGTAAAATAAACCATTTTATAAATTTCTTATAAACTTTTCGCTCTTAAAGGAATTTTTTAGAATGAATTATTTTACTAAAAAAAATAAAAAAAATAAGGAATAAATATAGCAATGATCGGTGTGGAATGGATAAGTATTGAATAGTCAGTTTGGTGAAGACCTGTGTTTTGTGAATCCCGACTGCTTAAAAAAGGTCGATGATAAATAAGCTTACAAAGACCCGTATTTCTACGGTCCCGTTCAGCTAATATGATATTAATCGTTAGAAGTTCACGTCAAATTTTGTATTGATTTACACGCTTAGTTAAACACGTGCACGATTTAGTACTTTAGAATTCTAGAACTGAATGCAAGATGATTTTATTTAAACTATTTTTCACTATTTTGAACATTTGTATCAAGTTATTTGTTTTTCTTTTTATTTCTAGTATACATATTTTTATCGCTCAGTCTCGCTTTTAAAGAATAAGTTCTTATAGGTCGTTTTAAGCGCCGCTCATAAAGAATAAATTCTTTTAGATTTATCATTTTTGAGTTATAATATTTGTTTTTATATTTTCTAGCGTCATGGGCAAAAATGGATTTATATAAAAGTATTTCAACCTAATATTTATGTACTAAAAAAATGTTTAATATAGAGATGTGCCAACTTATGGTCCCCAATTGTGCAATATATTCCCGTCTGAAAATACCGAGTTCAAATCTGCATATCATGCACTGGGAACATTATTTCAAATTTTTTGAAATGGAGCGAACTTTTTTATATTTAATGCTAACTTTTTTAAGGGCTACAAATATAATAATAATTTCTATATCAATAAACTTTTTTGCAAATTATGTATCTTTAATACATCGATTGACAAAAAATAACACAAATTTAAATAAACATCATGAATTATAGTTTAATAAACAATCATCAGTTATTATTAGGTTTACGGTTCAAAAAAAACTAGCTTGTGAATTGAATTGCAATAAAATATTAACACAAATGGTATTAAAATTGTTTATAAATATAACTTTGTATTATTATACTAATATACATTAATTTCATAATTGTATACACAAATAATAATATACATTAATTTCATACATTAATTTCATAATTGTATACACAAATAATAATATACATTAATTTCATACATTAATTTCATAATTGTATACACAAATAATAATATACATTAATTTCATACATTAATTTCATAATTGTACAATTGTACACAAATACTATTCATAAAAATCTTTAGAGTTAACTTAGAATACTTTAGTTCTCTATTATCGTTGATTTTGAAGTTATTTACTTTTAGTTAATTATTTATAGTTTTTAATGCTGTGTATAATATATTGTCAATGACGCTGTTATATTAATAGTTTTTTTTGCATTTAATTATTTGCGTTAATTGCATTTCTTCAGAGAAAAATGAATTTTCGCAATACTGTAAGATATTATTAAACAATTAGTGACAGTTTTTTACTATAATAATATACAAAATATATAATATTATTTTTTTAAAGTTTTTTTTACTTCGTTTTTAACTGTTTATATAACTGTATATAACTTGAAATTACAATGAACAAACATTAAAATTCCAGTAAGGCTGGTTTCGGGTAACCGAGAATAGCGCCGGAAATCCGGTTACGAGTCGGGTACCCGACACACCTAAAGAGCATTTTTTGTATTCGATATAAGTAACTTTCAGGTAAGTTCTTAACTCTAAACTTTTGTATGTTCATAATAATGTTATATAAAAATGTTTTGCCAAAAATTTCGCTGGTTAGAGCCAAAACAAAAATTCATTAAAAATTAGATATCGGCCGTCTAAATATGGGTGAGTTCTACTTATAGCTAATCCACGCAGAGGCGATTCTACGAATAAAATGAAGGGGGGTGAGTTCTCAAAAAGTACCGACTGGCTTCATAAAAAAAAAAAGGTCCCTAAAACGAAAATTTAACCAACTGAATTGTGTCAAATAACCAACTAGCCGACTAAATTCGTAAAAATACCGACTATAATTTGAAAATCACCTTCTTTGGGGAGGAGGGGGGGTGTAACATCTCACCTCACCACACCGTAAAATCGCCTTTGAATCCACAGCTTTATATTATAGCTATATCTATTATGCTTTGATAAAAATTAAAATGATTTGAATCTGGGAACAACAAAACCCCAAAACTTGTTGTCCTTCCCACTTCAAATGCGAGGACAATAATTTACTGAATTTTATACTTTTGGCAAATTAAATTTATATTCATTAATAGATTGCAAGTTTCATCTAAAAATATTTAAGTCTTTAAAAGTTTACCAAAAGTTTATAAGTTGAATGCAAACCCTCGTTATTTTGTAGGATTTGGAATTTTTTACATGGCCTCCACTTTTAAACACCAAAATATTATTAGTTGAAATTTGAAATTTATTGATGAATATAAATTCGGATATTAAAATACATTTTGTTAACTTTTTGTCAACAACTTTATTGCGCCTGGAGTTTGATTGTGTCGGAAAATAAATTACCAAGTTATTTAATATCCGGTGTCAAATGGTTCCTATTTTATTAGGAATTAATAGAAACTCGAGTATCCTGCTTCGGCACTCGAAATAGAACGATTATGTCTCGAGTATCCTGCATCGGCACTCGAAATAGAACGATTATGTCTCGAGTATCCTGCTGCGGCACTCGAAATAGGACGGTTATGTCTCAAGCATCCTGCTGAGGCACACGGTATATTGAGTTGAATCTAATGTTGGCTTTTAATGTATAGTCTCTTTTTTAATAGTCTTTTATTTTAGAACAAAACCATTGGGTCCCATATCATCTTATTAATTAAATATAACGTGAAACGATAACAAGAAAAATTTTACGTAAATAATAAGGTGAAGAATTCAACGTGAAACGTGGAAACGATGCCGGTAAACATTGAAACAATAAGATAAGGATTACAACATGAAACGATAGAAAATAAAGAATACAACCTGAATCGTTGGTAGAAGATGAAAAACAACATAAAGCACAAGAACAGCAAGAACTTCAATAAACCTTGTTTTAATATTTGAATTTAATAATTTTTAAATTTAAGTTCTTTCATCTGATTTGCATTTCTTTCATCTGATTTGCATAATTTTGTTGTTGTTTTTTTGTTAATGATGATACTAAAAAAATTAAACAATTTAACCAATAAAAAATCTGTAGCTTGATCTTTATACATTTTGAAATACTCTAATAAACAATTTTTACTTGTAAAAAGGAAATATTTTGTTCTGTTTGTAAAAAAAATCATAGTACTTATTAAAATAAAAATATTTATAGTGATATTATTACAAATAATATACAAATTTGTAAGTTTATATTAATATATTTTTGACGTTTCGCTGTCATTTTTTATTGTTAATAAACTACTTGTGAAGTATTAAAAATATTATTTTTTTCTTAGTTTAAATTTAATTACAAAGGTTTAGACAAAATTAGTCACTTTGTTTGTGACAATTTACTGCTTGTCAACTTAAAAAAAAGAAGTTTTTCATATATTTAGAACTTTGTTTATTTAAAACATAGTTCTAAATATACAAACAATTTAGTTGTAAAATTAAGGAATATGTAGTATTGAATACGATTGGTTGACGGTACTTTGTTTCACGAAAAGCAAAAAATCAATGTTTAGAGAATTTTTTTTTTTTGAACTTTGCAGTGTTTTGCTAGTAGTAATCTTAGAACCACAATTACTTTATAAGTTTTTCAAACATTTTTAAGAGTGTGAACTAGCTGAAAATAGTTTTTTTTTTGTTTTTTTAACTGATAATATAATCTTAGCACTAGGGTCTACTATTGCCGACTGACTTGTCTAAAAGGGTCAAATTTGCCCATTAAATGAACAAAAAATCATTGATTCCCATCAATGAATTTTTCTTTTGCTATTAAGGCCGGCAAAAGTTGGGGGTGTCACACCCTCTTCCTTTGCACCGGCATTAACTAGCACGCGTATTCACATGTTAAGCTCTGAGAATTAAATAATTTTTAATTTCTTGGTTTACGGGGAAATTGAATTAAGTGTAGTTTTTCGTACGATTAGAATTGTAAGTTCAATATATTTATAATAAGATACAAGATATTTGAAACACAAAGAAGATTTGTTGAGAAGTAGTAGAATAGAATGCTCGAGACCGATGATGTTTGATAGCTGGCTGCAAGAGACCAAAATGTTTGATACCACAACATTTATATTATTACTATTTTTTTTCAATATATATACATGTTTATTTTACAACTACAAAGTATTTACAAGTAACCAATCACAGATTGGCGGTAAAGATATACAAATATAAATATCATAAACATAAAGTTCGAAATATACGATGTAAATAAAAAATATAGTTGCATACAACTATAAGACATGATTAAAATAAATACCAATTACAACAATGTAATAACTTGTAAGTAAAAATAATCCGAGAAATATAAGAAATATATCTCTATATTCTTCCAATTAAAATAAAAAGTACAATAAATAAAAATAAATCTGCTGATTTTTCGGAGGAATGTTTAGATTTTTTCACAATAAATTTATTTACCACATTTCAAAATAATGTTTGTGTATAAATATGATAAAAACAAAATTTGTGTAAGATTGATAAAAAGAATTACTTGTTTGTAGTTATAGGAAGCTCGCAGAAGACTTAAGTCAGTCTTATCATTGAGTACCTCTTTCTAGACGTGTAATATACATAAAAAATCAGTTGCATACGTGGTATATATGTATGAGTTACATACAAACCTTGTTATTAATTTTTTTTTTTTTTTACCGATTTGTATTAAATGTTAAGTAACATCTATTTATTTTTTTATTTAAATTTTAAAAAATAAAACGTCAACATCATTTACAAACTCTAAAAAAATCTCAAAATCTAAAAACGTCAACATTATTTACAAAAACGCTGCCGGTCCAGAGAACTTGTTTTAACCAAGAGATAAAAACCAGGGTCTCCAGAGAAATTATTTTAAAACTTTTTTTATAAATAAGTAGTATAAATAAAGATCTTAAATTTATTTCTAACTGATTAATAAATTCGTCAACGAAACAGGTCTTGTTCCACTCTAACGAAAAATGATTTTAAGACGTCATAAAAAATTGAATTGAAAAATATTTTCAATTTAATTTCTAATGAAATCGTAAAACTAATTAATTTTTTTGTGCTGTTTTTAACGTTTCTTTTTTTTTTTTTTTTTTTACACATAGAAGAAATTTAGAACCAGAAATTCATCAATTGTACTTTTTTAAACACTTAATATTATTCCAATTAAAAATATACATTTAAAAAATTCTCACTTTCTGTCACTTTCTGAAAAAAGTGAGGCGGTTTTATGAATATGGTACAGAATGTCGCATGGGGGAGGGGGAGTCTTGAAAAGTTTAATTTATTAAACAAATCCTTTTGTCAAATAAAGTTTAATCAGATTTGTACGATTGAACACTTTATCTATAAAAACTTTATAAAAACTTTATCTAAAACTATGAAAACAAAATGATTTGCTTTGTTAAACTTGATTTTTATTTTCAAATCAAATTTTTACTTTAGTTTTAAAAAAGAAAAACAAGTTTTTTTAATAAAAAAAATAATAAATTTTCAACTGATAATATTTTGTTACTTCTCAAATATAAATCTGTTTGTTAAATTTGATTCTACATTTTTAAGTAATTTTTAAATTCATTTTGTTATTTAAATTTTATGTTTTTTGAATAGCGGCGTCAACCACGAATGGCGGCGTCAACCAAGATCTCTTTTTTAGATACTAAGTTTATTACGAAGTATATTACGATAAATTGTAAACTGAACTTATCAGCAAAACAAAATAATAAAACTGAAAATAAAACAAAATTTTAAAAATAACGATAAAATGTTAAATTATATCTTTGTTTTTTTTTTTTGTTTCATATGCTTGTTTGCTTTTTTGTGTGTTTTTTTTTTGTGTTTTTTTTTTTTTTTTTTGCAGTCCGTAAAAATTTGACTTTTTATTAATGATCTGATTTTTTATTAATATTAATTGTTAATTGTAGTAGAGTTTTTTTAGTCTATGTTTTAAGCTAAAATATTGTTTTAACAAGAAATATTTGTGAAAATAGTACTAATAAAAATAATAAATAAAAAAATAAACAATTTTACGTTTTCTAATTTGTTTTTTAGATGATAGACATGAGAAATACCATAATCACAATATCACTATGATCATAGTCATGATATGATGACTTTTATATTCCAAAATTTATAATAATTTGTAGCTATTAAAGCTATAGATTAGTTAAAAATAAACCACGTGACGTGTGCGTTGGACACCATACTTATATGCTTATCTTTTCCAGAAGTTAAACTAGAAAAAGAAAACAGGTGTAACTGTATTAAAAGGTTAAAATTTATGGACTTTGTCAGCAAGGACATGTAAGGTAAAACTGTGAGCAAGGAGATGTAGGGGAAAACTGTGTTCTTAATTAATTCGTGTGAGGCAAAGTCTCTGAAATATATTTTTGCTGCTTTAAGACATTACCTGATCTCTGGTGATGACTAATCGTCGTTATTAATCTTCACATTTAATTTTTCATACTAAATGTTTACATTGAATGTTTACATTTTAAAAAAATGTTTTCAAGTATGAGTCTAGGTCTAGTGAATAAATGCAACAACATAAACAAAAAGTTTGTTTTAAAACTAAAACAAGTTATAATTTTTAGTAATTAACAATAAACAAACCAAAACAACATTTTAAAGTCATTTTTTATATTTTG
The DNA here is from genome assembly GCF_022113875.1 of Hydra vulgaris. Classification (NCBI taxonomy): domain Eukaryota; kingdom Metazoa; phylum Cnidaria; class Hydrozoa; order Anthoathecata; family Hydridae; genus Hydra; species Hydra vulgaris. Next base: position 52,869,388 of record NC_061162.1, on the reverse strand, counting down.
GATGTGTTTTTTTATATCCTAAATGAAATGATACCTCTAAGAAGTTATTTTTTATATTTTAGATGTGATCACCCTTTAAAAGAACAATTTCACGCACACACACACCCCACACCCACCCTTGAGTAAAAAATTCATAAAAAATTTCTTCTTTTTTTCTTCAACTTCTCTTTTTTTTTTTATTTGAAATAAGTCTTCTATAAACTATATATTATTGTTTTAAAATTTTTGTTTTAATATTCAGAACAATGCAAAATTAAAAATGAAAACTCCAACACAAATGAGTCAAGCAGTGAAGCGATTCATTCCCCAGTTTAATGCTGTCTTAACCCAAATCTTAAATACTTTTAAAAAAATATCTTATTTTGTACAAACTTATTAGTTATTTAAGTATTTGTTGTAAAAATGCATTTCCAATTTTTTTCAGAAAAGAGTTGCATTGCTTCAAATGTATTTTCTTTTGTTAAAACTGATTTTTAAATTAGATACTTGCTTGGATTTTGTAAAATAAAAAGAGTTCATTTATTTATTTGTTTGTATGTTATTATTATATATTATTTATATGTTCATTTATTGTTTTGTACTATATATATAGTTATTTTAGGCATTTTTAAAAAATAGTAGGTAGAGTTTCCTTGATTTACCCCGGTTTACCCTATTTACAGTTTACAAAAAAAGTTTAATCAATCAGGCTTTAAAAAATTTTTTCAAGTCCTCGTCGTTTGTTTGGCTCATTTATACTTTATATTTTTATTGTGTGTGAGGGAGGAGGATAGGGTAATTTTACTTGCCTTTGTTAGAAAATTAATGAATTAAATACGTCGTTGATCAATCAAAATACAAAACGTCCAAAAAGTAGTATAAAATGTTGTTGACCGATGAAAAGACAAGAACTTAAAAAGTAAAAGTTAAAAAGAATTTAAAAAGTATTTTAAAATATCGATCAAAATTTGTCAAGAAGACTTCGCATTGTATCTATTAAAAAAAAAAAAAGTTTTGATTTCCCTTTTTTCGTTATAGATTAAATATATAGTCTGTAAATTCGTATTTCTACATTGAGTTTTATTTTTTACAAAATGTTGAAAAAATGAAATTTAGAAAAAACATGACGAAGTTTAAAAAGTGAATGTTTATTCGTAATGTTGACTTTAGAGTTTTACATAGTAAACTAACATTAAATAAACTAAATTATGAAAAACTCTATATTGTAAAATATTTTTTGAAAATAATCAAATTGATAAGATTTGCAGCAATGTAGTAATTACTGTAATTACTAGTAATTAGTAATTACTGTCTTTCCGGTAGTAAACAAACTCATCTGCAAAATATCTAAATCTATAATAACAAAACGGTGAGATACAATTGTCAACAGGGTTGGGGTCAAATACAAATACATTAATTCTAGATTTTCAAATGAAAACTCAAATACAAATATATGCAATCGGCATTTTTCAAATACAAATAGAAATATTTGTACATTAGGTTAAAAAATATATGTAAAGAATTTTTCAAGAAATATCTCATGAAAATAATTGTAATTTATTTTAGTTTTGAAAATGAAAAAAAAAAAAAACTAGTCAAAGGTATTTTCCATAAAAACACCGATTAACCTAATTTATGGAATCGCAAACACATTTCAATCAAATACAAACACAAAAAGTAAAAAAAAAGTTTTAATCGAACACAGTACGAATACAAATACGCCAAAATTGTTTTTACCAAATACAAATACCTATTTGACCCTTTGAAAAGTTTGTTAGAAAAAAAAAAAAAATGTACAAAATACAATATGTACAATGACAATGTACGGAGCCTAGGTAATCTAGGCTTTAACAGCCAATTTATGTTAAAAAATAAGTCCGAAATTGTTTAAGTGATTTAGAATCTACAATGTTTTGATCTAAGTTATTCCAGCTGCTAATAACACGATTTGTTAAGAAATAGTATCTCTTTGCATTTTTAGTTAATTGTCTATGAAACCTCATATTGTGACCTCTCGTATTTGTAGCTATTAAATCTGGTGGGTATTCAAATGTTAAACTATCGACTTTTTTTAACTATTTTGTAAAGTTGGATTAGGTCATAAAGTTCGCGTCTTTTTTCAAGAGTCGTTAGTTTAAAGTAGGTTAGTCTATTTTCAAAGTTTTTCCCTTAAAGACATTTTCTTCTTGTTGCTTTACGTTGTATCGATTCAATTTTTTTTTAATCTTGTTTTAACTAAGAATACCACACTGAATTTGCGTAGTCTAGATACGGACTTACAAGAGAGTAATTTAGTTAATTTAATTTAATTAGTTTTAAATAAATGTTTTATTATTCCTAACATTTTATTAGCTTTACCAGACACATAATTAAAGTTAATTAGACCATTAGACTAGACCATTTTAAGTTGTTTAAAATCATAATTCCTAAATTTTTTTCAATTTTGGTTTCTGGTAGTTTAATTCTATTTAACTCTTAATCATACACTGTCTTTATATGCTTAGTATTTTTGCAACCTATATGCATGCGTTTACATTTGCTGACATTAAATTTCAATAGCCATTCTTGTGACCATGTCATTAATTTGTTTGATTGACCATGTCATTGATCTGTTTGAGTCTTTTCTATATCAGAAGAAGATCTAATTATGTTAATTAGTTTAATATCATTTACTTTTAATTAGTTTAATATATTTACAATAAAATATTTACAATAAAATTTATAATATTATACCGGAAGGACTTCAGGATGATTGTAATAACCTTTTCACGAAGCACTTAACAATATAAAACTTTCTTTTTAATAAAAATTAATTTTCTTCAATAATAAAAACATCTGTATACCTTATAAAATGAATACATACGTAAAATATATAATCACTAAATATACCATAAATTAAATACTTTACATACTTTAGAAGTGAAACTCACAATAAAAACAAATCTCTATGCAGTATAACAACTGATAATATTTTCTAAAAATTTTTTTTTTAAATAATTTTTTTTAGATTGTTTGAAAAAGGAATTGGTCAATTCAGATGAAATAACAAAATTAGGCCTTACTATTTCATTCCAGAGAAAAGGTATTTTTTAAAATTTATTATACAAGCTGCGTGTTTCTCATGACGATAAAGAGATTTTCGTTTAGTTTTATGTGTACTTCCCCATACAATAATTTGCTTAATTTAAATGACAAGGAGTAAAAGAGTAGTATAATTGTGTTAAATGGTTTTTGTTTAAAATACTCCTAGATTTGTATAATATATATATATATATATATATATATATATATATATATATATATATATATATATATATATATATATATATATATATATATATATATAAATATATATATATATATATATATATATATATATATATATATATATATATATATATATATATATATATATATATATATGTATATATATATATATATATATATATATATATATATATATATATATATATATATATATATATAGAGAGAGAGAGAGAGAGAGAGAGAGAGAGAGAGAGAGAGAGTAGACTTTATGATGCCCGGCGCATGTTATGTTATGATGCTCTCTTCCCTTCTAACCACCATTATTTCTAGTATTCACAAAATACTTTAAAATTCTGTATTTGAAACAGCTCACGAATTAAACAATTATATATATATATATATATATATATATATATATATATATATATATATATATATATATATATATATATATATATATATATATATATATATATATATATATATATATATATATATATATATATATATATATATATATATATATATATATATATATATATATATATATATAAACATATATAAAATAAAATAATTTCTTATAAATATTTTTTTATATATAAAATATATCTTTCAAAAATGATAACTGTGATTAAATTATTTGTTTACTAATAAATTTTTAAGTTTTATAATATTTTTATACGCCATTGTTAACGAATTAATTGCGTAAAATTGTAAAGTTTTTCATATTTTTGTATTTTTTATACTTGCATTATATATTGCTGACGAATAAATTTTATGCCTAAAATCATGAATAAGAATTTAAATAAACAAAAATTAGTTAAAAAAACAAAAAAGAATTCTATTTTTTTTTTTTTTTCTTTTTTTCTTTTTCTTTATATTTATTTTTGTTATGTTTTCTTTATTTTTTTTCCTGTTTTTGGTGTGTTTCAATTTTGCTGCTCGAGAAAATCAGTTGTTTTTATGACGTCACAAGACGCGCACTTTAAATTTAAAAAAAAAATTAACTTTTCTGAGACAGATAAAGTTTAACAAAGTTTATTAACGTCATAAAACTGTAGTCAAAATAAAATAATCCCGCTACGAGTACCTTTTGACGTCATATAAACAATATGGTAATTAATGTATTTTTTAAAACTTTTAGCAATGTTTTATGAAAACTCTCATGTTTCATTGACTTATTATATTATATTATTTTTGTATTTGATAATAATATATAAAATATTTATATAACACATAGCATAAACTATTTTGCAAAAACTATTTTGAAAAAATGTATTTATAAAAGAAAAGCCAAAACAAACTATAGGAAACAAAAAAATTTTATTAATAAAGAATTTGTGTTGATTTTTTTAAAATAAACGAAATCTAAATTAATAATAGTCGATACGTACTAACCTCGGTTAAGAACTTTCTGTTTATAAAAACCTGTCGCCAACATCCGCTATAACTGAAAAAGTAAAAAAGAATTATACAGCTGCAGCTGTATAATTCTTTTTTACAATTGAAAATTGGCCTGAAGAACAAAAATATCAAAATTCAGCTGAATAATATTGCGCCTATCACTAAAAATTTGGCGATATCAAGTATTCGAGATCTATCGAGAGTCAAGTGTGAAATATAAAACTTCTTATAACAGATTTTAATCCCAGATGTCATAATAGACATTATTTTCACACTTGATTTCTACAATTATCAAAACAAAATGGATAAAATTCAAAATGGATAACTCAAACGCATAAATCTAATATTTGTGATGTGTGTCATCGAAAAAAAAATATTTTTATAAAATATCAATAATGTTGAATTAAATGTTTTATGCGTAAAAAATGGGGTTAGTTGAATTTTTACTACCAGTCTTAAATCTGAACAGTTTACACAATCTTTTCGATATTTAAAAGATAATTTAACCTGCAAAAACTTGTTTAAAGAAAAAGTATAGTTTTAGATTTTTTTGAGAAGATATTGCCTAAACTTTGCAGAGCTTCTAAACCTGCCCCAGCGGGGTAGGTACGAAACTTGGGTGAATCATCAATAAAACTTTCACTAACAGTAAGCATGTGTATAATTTATAAACTTTTTATTTTATACACTTTTATGTCGTAAGTAAGGAAAGAGAAAAAAATTAAATACTAAGAAAGTGTTATAAAGTATAAAAACATTATTTTATACAACTATCTTGAACTTTAAAGCCTGATTTAAAAACTGCTAATTATAAAAATATATGTAAAGCAAATTTATTTCTCATCAAAATTGTTTCTTTGTGTTCAATTGTTCACTTTTATGTACTTTTTTAAAGGTGCTCAACTTACCTCTAACAGACAAGGTGACGCATTAGTTAGGTTTTAAAGAAAACAGTAAGACTTTTAATCGTCTGTCTGATAATTTGGTAAAATATCAACACATAAGTGATGGCAGATAAAAAAATTTATAAGCATATAAGAGAAAAATAGCAAAAAATATTTTTTAACTTTTTTTAGTCCAAAATAGAAAGTGCCCGTGAATCTTAATTAATTGTATTCCAGCAATCTTTTGTTGCACATTGTGTTAATACTCTAATTCTCATGTGTTCCGTAGTTTTAACGATATTTTAATTGACCAACTTACCCTTATGCTCAAATAGCCCCGTTGTACTCTATTATAATTTAGGAATCAGGTTTTGTACTTTAGAAATATTAAAATTAAAATTTAAAAATTGAGAATGTTTAAACGTTGTTTATCCAATAAGTAATGAGCATTGTATACAGTAATTAGATTATCTAAGTTGTCACAGTATTTTATTAAATCAATTAAGAAGTTACTTGACAGTATTGCTAATATTGTGTGCATTTTTTTTTTTAATTTTTATAAATTTTGTTTTTAAAAGGGATTACATATTTATTATGAAATAACAATTTAATCTTTATGTTTATTGATAAAATTCTTTGCTCTAAACATTCTCTTCCGTAAATGTATCAATAACGTCATCAAAGTTTAAAGATTGCGTCATAGAAATTTAATTTGACAGAGTGGCCAACTTATGTAACCTGTATTGTCCCAATGAGTTTCTTAAATAAATTTTTATAAATTTAAGTTTTATAAACGGTTTTTCAGTTCTAGATGTGAGTAAAAGAAAGGCCAAAGCTTTTTTAAATGTAACATCTCTGAAAAAATTATATTTTGCTTTTACTCACAGTCATTTGTCTTATTGTAACATTGTGTGGACTAGTACTGGCTATACAAAGCTCAAGAAAATTTACAATAAACAAAAACATGCGTGCAGAATAGTGTTTGGACCCTGTAGAAAAACTTCTTGCGAACCACTTTTACGTGCGCTTGGTGCTTTAAATGTGTATAAACTCAATTTACACCAAGTTTTATTATTTATGTTTAAAACAAAAATGGGGTTGTCCCCAAAAATCTTTCAAATATATTTTAATAAAATTAATTATAAGTATTCAACTATGTTTTCAGATAATAACTTTGTTCTACTCAAATATAATCTAAAATTAACCTCCTATTCAGTTAAATACCGTGGAACTTATTTATGGGAAAAATTCCCAAATATTGTCAACAGAAACAAGGCTACCTTAGAGCAATTCAAAAATGAATCAAAAAGATTATTGCTGTTTAGGGAATTTATTTTTTCCGACTTTAAATGTTTCTTTTAAAGTAAGCTCAAAACAGATTTATTTATACCAATTAAATAAAGTGATGATGTTCAAAATTCATCTAGTGATTATGTTAATTATGAAATTTTACATTATTTTTTTATTTAAAATTTTTTTTAAGTGTTCTTATACATTTTAGCGGTTGTAAGCAATTTAACACTTCTTACTTATTTGCTATTTTGAATTTCTTTAATTTCTTAGTTATTTTCTGTTTTAATTCTGATTTATGTCTTTATATATATTTGTATGTTACGGTTATGTAGAATTTTTTTTTTATATATAAGGGGCTCGGCGATAAGACAAAATGTGCCTTCTTCTTGCTCCAGCCATTTATTTCGACAAAAGTATATGCAATGTAAATATTTTTTAACGGCGAAATAAATTACACAAAATAAAAAAAAAAAAAAAAATGTAATAAATAACATTCAGTAACAAACAAAATAAATAACAAATAAATCAGGAAAGTTGCTCAACATAAAAGGATTCTTCATTATTAATAAAACAACTAGTTCTCAGAATATTAACTATTTTAACTCTAAAGGTGGACCAAAAGACTAAGAATATCCCAGACAAATAATTCAGATATGTCTTTTGAAACATTTCGAATTCTAGAGCTGTTTTGAAGAGTGTCATTTGAATTTTTCAAAATGGCAAAACGTTGACATGTAAACAATTTTATTAATTGGTAGAAATAGCAATCTATTTGACTAATAATAATGATTAATACTCATTAAAATGTGTTCTTAATAAATTTACTTTCCAGATCATCGAGAAGTTTAGCTTCGTAAAGCTTGTCGAAATGGTGTTTTACCTTTATCTAACGATTTTTACAAACTTCAAGGTTGATGGATTATTTTTCTGCTATAGTATTTGCTTCCATTTTCCAAACTCGCGTTGATACCTTTTTAATTCTTCCGACAAAATTTTCAAAACAACATTATTCTAACATCATACATCGCTAGTTGTATGCCAGCGCCACAAAAAATGTTCTATATGATTATATATGTACTATATGATTTATATGTACTATATGATTTATATGTACTATATGATTTATATGTACTAACTCATAACTTATTTAAATTAGTGCATGGTTATTATGCCTAACTTCAATTGATTTTAAGTATTTTTATAAAGTTTTTTCAAAAATGTTAAGTTGTTTATGAGATTGCGCCCTCTTGCCGGGTCTCTTGAATGTTTGAATAATTGTTAGGTAAGTGGGGAATAAAGGATCACTCGTTTTTGATAAACAAGTTTTATAAAGATATGATTCTACGTTTTTAATTTTGTTTAATTTTTTAACATTCTCTCCATTTTATGTATTAAAGTACAAAATTGTATACAGTGTTTAAAAAAAGTACGTTTAATAGCATATAATATAAACAAGGCTCGTTTTATTGACAAAGCTTGTAGAATTTTGTTAGCATTTAGCACCTGCAACCTTATAATTACGCCACTGACATGTTACTTACATGATTATATGTACTTACCTAATGTAAGCATTCGAAGCAAACCAACTGAGTTAATGCAAAATATTGTTTTCCTTAATTGTATTTTTAATTTATTTATATATTTTAATTATTTGTATATAGTTAATTTAGATTTTTTAAATTATTTTTATCTTATTAGGTTTTTTATTAATTACGACAAAATTGCCAATAGCAAAAAATACAATAAAAAAAGATTTAATTATCAAACAAAAGATTAACGACTTATAAAATGCTAACTATTATGTGAAAAGATCTTATAATGGTTCAACTGTTCATATCTTTTCCATTCAATGAACAAACTTTCCTTAACTTTAAGATTTTATTGGTAGCAGAATCCAATATCAAAAAACAGTTATTATTATACTCATCAAAACAGTTTTTGTTTTGATAATTATAATGATGATATTTATAACATGGTATATAAATGTTTTTGATATATAAAACATATATCATATAAAACAGACTGTCGAAAGCCGCTCGTTACTTACTTGTCAATTATTTGTCTTAGCATGGAGATGTTTGTAAATGTGAGTTTTTGTCTCTCCTGTAGTATTTAATCATTTGTGTTTTGAGGTAGCGAGAAGTTTGTAAATAAAAATTTTAAATAAATTTGGTTTCTAATTTAAACATAGCTTTAAAAAAAATCTCTTAGAATTGTTAATTAACTAGTGATTTTTATTAAAACTTTTAATAAAAGAGGCTTTTAACAAGTCTCAAAAGCAAACAAATGCCGATACAATAAAGTTATATGAGGTCTTTTACAAAAAGAATTTCATAATTTTTTATAAAAAGAGGAAAAACTTTGTTGTTAAATAAGGAGTTTAATTATTTTTAATTGAGAAAAGTCTTTTAATGATTTCTTTACAATTGAGTCTAAAAAACATTTCTATTAGATATCAGAAAATAGGTAATTTAATAGACCTTATTTTGTTTAAAATATTTTTATTATTTTAAATAAGGTCTATTAAAAACCGAGGTAGCACATGTAAAGGTAATATTTTCTGAGCTTGGTTAAAATAAAACATAATTGAGATTAAAACGGCTCCTAAGACTCACTCTGACATTTATCAATAGTAAATAGAACCTAGGTATGTGTGTGTATGTGTGTGCGCGTGCGTAAGTGAATAGTTGTGTTTGCATGTGAATGTGTAAGTGTGTGTGTGTGTGTGTGTGTGTGTGAGTGGTGTGTGTGTCTGTGTGTGTAAGTGTGTGTATCTATATTTAGGAGTGTGTACGCGTATGCGAGCGCGCGTGTATATGGATGTGTGTCCGTGTTTCTAGGCGTGTATGAGTATTATTCTTTACTTAAACATACTAAATTCTTCTATACACTTTTTACAAACTTTGGAATTGTGGATTCAAAAAAAAAACCTTTTTGTTTACAAAGATTTTCCGAATTTTCGCGATAAAATCTTCTTGGGTCTTGCCACAGAGCATTGCAGTAGAGGACATCATAAAAAAGTTTCACCGTCGTTTTAATACCCATATTTATTTACCCAGTTGTTTATATTTCATATGTAAGTACAAAGTATTAACAACCCGACGGGCATTTGTTTTTAAAAGTTACGTTCTAAATGTGTTTTAAACGTCTTTTAAACGTCTTTAAAACATTAATGTTTAAAAGACGTTTAAAAGACATTTAAAATACATTTAGATCGTAACTTTTAGAAACAAATGCCCGTCGGGAAATTTCATATTTATCTTACATTTTTAAATTTCTAAAGCGTTATAAAGTATAGTTGCTTGGATTTTTGCGCGTTCGCAATAGACGCCAAAAAACAATCAATATAACAAAATGAAGTTCGTATGACTATAAACTTTTTATTTTACAATTATTTACACTATAAATATCCTATTTAAATTATAAAAAACTATTTTTACATGAAAGAATTGTCGGTAAAGCAGAAACAACTTATTGCAGACGACATTTTTATGTGTTTTATTGAATTACTTGAACAGTTTACAGCAACTTCAAAGTTTTGAATACTTTTAGGTCTACAGCATGACTTAGTCTTTACAACTTTTCCGAGCTCTATATAAGATGTGGTCTTGCATTTTCCTTGACAGCCGTATACACGGATTTCTTTTTTCTCGCAATTTGGAATAATAACAGAAACAAGTTCAAGTCTACAATTCTCTATCTCCCCCTCTGGATGATTTTCAATTAAGTTAATAGCTTTACTGTTTATTTTTTTTAAAAGTAGAAGTAAAACTAACAGAAACATCTCCATTGTTTAAAATCTTGATTGAATCTTTTATTTTTCCTGATTACTTTTAAATAAAAAACGTTATCAAAAGATCTAAATTAATCGATTAGAAGCAATCCAAATTAAAATATTTGCGTTACTATCGATCAATCTGCTCTAGTAAATTTATTTGTTTAAGAATGTAATTAAATCGACTGATTATTGCTTTTATAATATGTTCAACTAAAAAGAGTTTTATTGTTCAATAAATCCATGCTGACTTTTCTCCTTGAACTCGGTTGAATCGATAATAACGTATAATAACGATAATAACGTTATATTACTATTGCCATTCCTCCTCAAGATCGAATGACAAAATTTTTAAAAATTTTAATCTGAGTAAAATTTAATGATAAAAGTTAATTTTTAATAATTTTAACATTATTTAAAATAATAATATATATGTAATCAATATAGTTATAGTTCTTTTTATTTTTTATATTTCCTTATTTTTTAGACCCTGCTAAGTTACTGAATTTTTTTCCAGTTGGTGAAATTTAATTATCCAATCTGCAGTTATCTGTACGCTCACAGCGTTATATCAAGGCATATAGTGAAGTGAAAATTTAAAAGTTACAATATTGAGAGAAGCCTATTAGGAAAATGTTATAATTCAACTAGTAAAGTTCAAAGATGTGCATGTCATTTAGGCATTAGTACTTAAATAAAAAGGTGTTTGAACACTGAATATTTAAATTTTAAAAAATATTATTAATCAATAAAATTTTAAAAAATATCATTAGCACAAGACGATTTTTTAAAATATATTTTATAAACGTTTAAAAACATGTTGTTGGGTAAAACTTCACTTTCATTCTCTCAGACTTTGTCTTTTTTTTTTTTTTTTTGATTAATTGTTGCTTGTTTTCTAAATCTCTTTCCGTTTTACTGTCTTGTTTTGCTAATTTTTAAAATTTTTTATTGTTAGGGTTGCCAATAAAGTGCGTCGCACTAAACTTGAAAAATTTGTACTGGTTGAAATAAAACTAATTCAAACAATATCAAACTTCGTTTTTTTTTTGGTAAATAATAACAATTTTTCCAAAGTTATTATGATTTACTACATATAAATTACTTTACATAATTTACTTACTTTACGTAACCCTCTCTTAATAGCTAACTTTTATATAACCCCCGGCTTTCGTACTTTTATCGTTTAAAATTAAATAATTATTAGAAACGTAAGCTTTAAAAATAATAAAAATAGTGAAAAATCAAAACCTTAACAGTGATACAAACAACAGTTTGTATCAATTATAAAATAACATAAATAATTATTGAAAAGGTTAAGTTGGTGTTAACTGCCCAGTTAAAAATGTTAATAATGAGTTTTGTGCGAATTTCGTTACTGGAATGTTGCTTCAACTGAGCAGTTAAAAATGTTATAATTAAGTTGATGAGAAATTGAGCGAAAAAACGTATTTTGTATAGCATAAAATTAAAAAATTATAATTTTTTACTGGACCTCCCCAAAACCGACGAAGTTATGGTCTAAGAAAGCATGGCCATATCCTATAACCTCACTAGACCAAAGCTTGTGTTTTTACCAGACCATAGCTAATGACTTTGCTATATCATAGAGTATGACATATTTAAACCCTAACTTATGACCTTTCAAGACACAATTAATAAAAACAATATTATGTTTCTTAAAAATGTTGATAATGATCTTTTTTTTTTATTTGGCTTTTTATACTTTTTATAATGGGACACAATCTTTAAAAACATAATTAATTGTTTAATACCTCTTCAAACAGAATACCGCTTCAAACACCTCTTTATAAAAGCAACATATCACTAATACTCTGTCTGGACTCTATATCATTTTGTTACCATGGACAATTGATTTAAATGCAAACCTTAGAAAATTTAAAGAAACAATTTTGCTTATACAATTTTAAAGTCTGCTCTAATTTATACCAATTTTAAGTTACTAACCTAATTTTAAAATAAGTAAGACCGCGAAGCTGCTACTTGTTACCTGCTACTACTACTTAGGCTATAGTAAGTATTTAGGTTATGGTTAGGGTTAGCAGCTGCTGCGCGGGTCTTTTAAGACCTGTTTATCATGCTATCGGAACTTAACGTTGCTGACGAGAACTTAACGTATCAACTAAACATGCTGACTTTACCAGTGATCAAGACTTATGCCAATTGTACGAGCGTGTTCAATATCCGATCTGATTTGGCAAACCTTTGTAAATAAAGAACTTAGAGGACATTTTTATAGCTTTTATTTGACATATTAAACTTTTTGCAAAATTTAAATGGATATTTTATTATTTCCGTTTGCCAATTCTTTCCTTGAAATTTCTAATGTTGTTTGCATAAGTATTGTCTGGCATGATTAATCTCCGCTTTTTTATGATTTAGTTAATCTGTTATAAAATCTGTTGTAACTTATTTAACTCGTGAGTTATAAAAATAGCATAATTTATATATGCTATTTTAATAAATAAGTATATATATATATATATATATATATATATATATATATATATATATATATATATATATATATATATATATATATATATATATATATATATATATATATATATATATATATATATATATACATATATATATATATATATATATTAGATTAGGTCTTTCATTAGGAGAGAGCTTAAGTTTAAAAATTTCTTCAGTCAAAAATAACAAGTTTTTTTAATAATTAGAAAACATATTCATTTTGTCAAAGACCTTTCAGATGTTGATAATCGTTATAATCTTTTGTTTGCTTATTAGCCTTTGCGTGAGTTCAGCTATGTCACATGCGTACTAACGGACAAGCAAATTTAAAGAATGCATTTAATTACTTTTGGAATCAATTTTGGAATCAATCAAAGATCTAATTGAACTTTTTTTTCAAGATCAAGACAAGCATTCTGCTTTAAATGCTTCTGCGAAGTTTTTGGACAAACTTGGAATAATTTTATTTTAAATCTAACTTTAATGATTATTTTCCTTGTAGTTAAAGATATTTTTCTTCGTAATTACACTAATAAACTTACACTAATAAATTTAATGGAAATTAATGCTTTGTTTAAACTCATAATACTAAATAAAATGAAAATTTATTTGATTCTTATCGAAGTTAAGCATTAGTTTCCATTAGATTATGCTTATTAATTTTTCAGTAAAAACTACTTTTTTGAAGAAAAAAAATATCTCTCTGTCGACAGCTTTACGTTTAATTAGTCACGCTTTTTTATGTTGATTACGTCAGCGTCCCAAGTCCACTATATACTGTTGGTGGAGCCAGAGATACTGTTTTAAACCTGTGCTTTTCCTAATGTTTTGTAATCTTATCTTTAACCGACTAGATGCTTCAGAACGGATTAAACTAAAAAAACTATATTGAAAAGTTTATTATTTTTTAAGTTTTGTTAATTTTTACCATTGTGTTCACAGTTTTCATATCTGTAAAATATATTAATAGCGGGAACAAGAAGGAGATATATGATTGTCTTGTAGCCAAGCACCAAATAATTTGTAAATAATATTTGTTCACATATGTAAATACAGAAATAAATATCATCTATATCATTAAATATGAAATAAATCATAGAGAAAATAATAATAATAATAATAATAATAATAATAATAGCAATAATATTAATAATAATAGTAATAATAAAGTCCAAAGTTTTTTTAAAAACAAGAGACAAAAAAAAAAAAAAAACCAAAATGCCATAAAACGTAATAAAATAAAAATTAAAAGTATATGTAGAATAATTTTCAATTATTACGATTAAAAATATAGTGTTAATAAATATAACATAAAGGATTTTAAAAAATTTAAGAAATTTATTTTATATGTAATCAGATCAAAATTGCATGTAAACAGAAATAATACTTTGATGACCGTTAAACAAATATTTATTTAGCGGTCATCAAAGTATCAAATGATATATATTCCTTTTTTTTTATAGAAATATATAGGTCGAGAAAAAGTTCTTAATGTTTTCATTATTAAAAAATGTTTTTTTTTTGTTGTTTTAATTTAAAATTATTTGTAATTGCAATCATTTTAATGTAATTATTGATTGTTATATTCCAAACTTGAGGCCCTCTGATGTTGAGAAATTGATGGCCTCATAGTTTTAGCTTAAATATAAGTATTATAATAATACCTAGTAAGATATTTGTGCTTTTTTAAAGTAATTTATTCCTTGAAGTTTTGGCAGCCGCCAAAAGTGGCATGCTGATAACATATATAGTCAATATATTACATGCTAGAAATTATTATTGGCCGACCAATTATAGCCGCTACCACTAATGGTCCACTAAGTAACCGATAAGCAAAACTCCAATGGGTCGCTCAAAATACTTATATAGGTCCACTGCAAATCTACAACAAAAATGTTTACTGGGTATTGTAAATCCCATAGGGACAAATCCTATAGGGACTTGGCTGTGGTTGTCGTTGAACATATGAATTATAATAAATTATAATAAGATAATACAATTGTAAGGTCAGGCTTTTAAATAATTAATGTTTATCTCATAAAAACTTGTTTCTCAACGGTCAACTTTATGCCAAAAGATTGTTTAAAAATTGTTTTCTAAATTAACAATATTGTTTTCTTTTTAATTTTTTATTTTTTTATTTCTTTTAGTTTTGTTATTTCAATTAGCGTGCTGTTGAAATATGATTTAGTTTTCTACATTCATGATTTAAAATTTACTTACTAATAATTAGACAATAGTCAACTGTGGGCATGCGTCGTCCAGGGGACGTCCATCGGCTGTCTTACAGATGTCCGTAATACGCCCGATCAACGTCCCCCGGACATCGCGTGGCCACTGGGTTAGAGAGTGGAACTCTTTATAATTATACAACTATATAATCTAATAATTTTTTAATCTTTTGATAATCTTTTTAATTCTTTGTTGTTTTGAAAAAGTTTTTCATTAAGATCCTATATAATCTTTTTAATTCTTTGTTGTTTTGAAAAAGTTTTTCATTAAGATTGTAGATAATGTAACTTTAGCTTTAGATATTGCAACTAATTTTAGCTTTAGTTTTGAATTTGCTTTGAAAAGGTTTTCTGTTTTTTTTATAAAATGTCTTGATAAAGGTAAAATAGTTTTTAGTTTTATTTTAGTAATTTAATTATTAATGAGTAGTTCAATTATGTCATAATTATTAATTAATGGACTAATTAAACAATTTTTTACATAAGTTTTATCGAGCATTTTTTTAGACGAACAAGGCTGTGGCCGTTGTAAATTTGTTTTAGTTTTAGCTTTAGTTTTAAATTTGAAAAGTTAAAAAAGTCATCTTGAATACCTTTTTTTAATATTTGGATTAGTTGTTTCTCATTATTAATAAGTTACAATACGATGGCTCAAGGATATTGGCTCAAAGTACAATGGTATCTACATAGTCTTTAACTAACAACTTTTGGCGTGTTTCAAAACAAGAACACTTTATAATTGTTCTTTTATGTTGATAAACATTCCCTACAAGCAGTGCCGTAGCTACTTGGTCCGAGGTCCCCCCGAACCAAAAACTTTAAAATTTTTCAATAAGAAAAAAATTTTAATTTGTAACTTGCAAAATGACTACTGGTAATGTTATATTATTTAACTTTAAACTTTTTTTAATTATTTTATGGGATCGATCATTGTACGGGTCAATGCTGTTTTGGGTTTACTAATTTAAAAAATGTAAACTTTAAAAAAATTTATTTAAAATAACTTTTTAAATAAATAAATTTTTAAATTAGAAATTTTTAATTTAAATAAGAGTATAATTAGTGTCAATTTTTTGTTTCAGAAAATTTCAACCTGAGGTACGGTGATATAAAAATACGATGATTAAAATTCATAATTTTCAATCAAATTATCTTTATGCTAAAAACCCGGTAGGAAAAGAGCTAGCGACTACCTTTATAGCGACTTTTTTTTTAAAAAAAAAAAATTCTCGCTGTATTGTTTTATTATGTCTTTTACGTCTTAAAAATTCGTTTAAAAATTTAGAATTCAGTTTTTTGTATTGGATCTAATATATTTAAGGTAATAATTGAACTTGCAACATTGGGATTTTATTACGACATGTCACTATAAAGATATCACAGTTTTTTTGTTATTGATATTACTACGATATATCGTTATGTTGTCGTTGGCTACGTATCGTAGCATTAAAGCTAGCTACAAGATAACGGAAAACCTGTTGCTAGTTGATGGATACATACCGCAATTTCATAGCTAGCGATATTATTACGATATATTGATAATTACAGACCGTAGGTATGTAGCTAATTGTAATATAACGACAAATCTAAAGCTAGCTGACTAAAATCGTAACTTTTTAGTTTAAATTTTACTTATAATGTTAAAACAATATGTTTTTAGTTAAATATTGTAGATTTCTAAAGCATAACTATAAATAAATATCGAGCTCTGACGTGTATACACACCACATCTTTGTATTATCGTAGCTTACCATAACATAACGATAAGTCTGTATCTATTTGATAACTACATATTGTAGCTTTGTTGCTACCAACATGATTGTTTTGTATAAAACTAAAAATTAAAAAAAAGATACAACTACAAGTAAAAAATTATAAAAGTTATGAATTTATAAATCATGAAATTATGAATTAATGTCCATTTGTATTTTTGTTTTGCGCACAATCACTTACAATGCTCCTATGTCAATAGTAAATATATAAGATATTATATGGGGTATTATTAGTATATGATATAAAAAGAATAAGTAGTATGAAAAACCAAATTTTTATCATAATAAATTTGTCTTTATCGTTACGATCATTTTTGGCTAGTTGCTAGCTGGTTTAATGCGGAAACTAGGTGTTCCCACATAATTTTGATGCAAAAAAGCAAACTTGCTTATTTTAAGCACTCAAAGATTCAATTTCTTTAATAAGCACGAAATTTTCTCGCAAAATAATATTTTTTTATTAGATTCTTATAAATAAATAAAACCAAAGAATAATTTAAATTTTCCACAAATATTTACTGTTGTAGTCAACAAGGCAAGTCAACAATATTTCTAAAATCTATGAATATACTCTTGATAACCCTGTTTGAATCTTTTTTAGTAAGTATTGAAGAGATGAAAAAAATGATGCTGTTCACTGTAGAGACAATCCAGTCAATGAAATGTTTGATGTGATGAAAAAGATCGCGCACCTTTGGGTCAATGCTACAAATCTAAAGGTCCAAATCCATCTAAATTTGTCAACGAAACAAAAGAAAGGAAAACTTGTTCTGTTCTGCCTTACTAGTTAGGAAAACTTAGTCTTGTTCAGCCATTTGTTGGAGAAGATCTACATGGTTTGTAAGCTATGACATTGATTGCCAGCAAAACAACTAATATGGTTTTTCTTAAATGTGGCCATTGCTTTGATTTAATCAGACATTTTTGTTGCTCTGACAGCTGATTAACAACGCCAAAAAGGAGGTGCAGCTCTATTGATAGAATGAATTCCAAAATCAGTGCATTGAATAGTTCAGACACAATAGAGTTATTTATCACGTTTCAAACTACTCAACATCACTTCCAGATGTTTTCACAGCTTGAAAAAATAATAAATGGTAGTTGTTTGAGAATATTCTGAGCCGCAGCTTGAGAAATTTCTTAAGTCTTGAGAAATTTATTTGTTGCGCTATGTGCAAAGGCGTAGGCTTGCATGAGCCTGAAGTCTAGATAAAATGTCGGCTAACCCATGTCACCAAAAAGCGAAAAATAGCTTGAGCATCAGCTTGAACTAAAACCAAATTTGCTTGATGTTTTTCATGGTTTGTAAATAGTTCTGATTAACCCACAAGGGTTTGTTTTTCAACACTCTTTAAAAATGCTTTTTGTGAACTTTCTTGATGGTTGACATCATTAATAGTCATGAGCCAAGATTTAAAAAAAAACACACAACTTTTGTCAACTCCAATATGGCCAAGTGATTACAAAACACTTTTCGTTGAAAAAGATTTTTTATATTTAAGTTTACCAGGCTTATACAATAAGGCGATTAGTTTTGCTTCCACTCTTGTTAATAGCATCATTAGTAGCGTGCCTATGTGTGTGTATGAATGCGTGAATAGCGTGCCTATGTGTGTGTCAAAAAAGTCTAAAATTTGTTCTCCAAGATTCTTGAATTTGAAGACAAAGTTTGGCTAAACAATGAAGGATTTCACTTGGTTGATAGTTGAATCTAACTTAATGATGCTTAATTTGGATAAACTTGTGGTAAGATGGACCTGAATCTATTTTTTAGTCGACATTTAGGCTTATTGAAAAGATTTTGGTTACTTAATTATTCCGCACTTAAATGTTGTTTAAAAAATCAACACCTTTTTTTTTTTTTCAGATAAAAAGTTACTTTAAACCATGACTAAAATATATATAAAAGGTTTAATAATAAAAAAGGTTTATAATATAAAAGGTTGTTCCCTTTTGAATTATAAAACTTTAATGGTTACACCTGCATTCTTTTTAGAAATCAAATCTGATGCTAAAAAGGATCTGTTTAAATGCAGCAACATTTTGTTTGCCAAAGTAGCCAAAGTAGATTTTTTTTAAGGTTGGTTGTTTGCAATCATTTGGAAAAAAGGCTCACTTTTTTTTATATTTCTTCTTGTGAACTTTTTACCATCTCCAATGGGCTCTAATCAGGTTTAAAGTGCCCTTATTAACAAGTTAATCAATTGCAACTATTATCCTGTGTCTAAGATTGACTTTTGATGATAGAGAACTCAAAAAGAGGACGCAGTGTGTCATTTTTTTTCATAAATACCTTGCAGACAATTTCTTTGTTATCATCATGAGACCAAGAATGATTTAGCACTTTGTAAACAAACTTTTGTTAATGATGAACATTAGAAAAGATGCGGAGGAAATATCATCAAGAAAAATTTGCTGACAACATTTCGCATAATGGTACAAATAATAATAATGCGTTAATCTATAAAATGTAAAAAACTTTGGTCTAAAATTACTATGAGTCAGCAGTTTGGAGTTTCTAGATATCTAAGGATTTTTTGTCTAAAAAACTTTATAAGGAATGTAGAAATGTGTAATATAGATAAAAAAAAGACGTAACAATAATAATAAAAAAGTATTATTAAAATGCATTAGTTAATTATTTTAGTTTATGTTAGTTAAAAAAAAGTTGTGTGAATCATCCTCGCAGCCAAATACTTATGCTATTTCGCAAAAAAAAAAAAAAAATTCGTACAACAAAACCATTAAAATACTTACTTCTTTCTAAAAACAAAAAATGCTCTAATAGCTGTTGCTGTTTTTGTGTTACTTTGATTTTAAATACCAGTTTAACTATATTGAGTTGTTTCAATTGAAGTCTCTGAGATTAAATCACTGAAAAGTGTAGCCTTGATACAAAGCTTTGATTTTTTTATAAAAACATTTTTATAAAAGTTTAAACTTTTTATACATTATAAATAGTGATTTTAATAGCTAATCAGTAAACTATATTAAGTAAAAATTAATTGTAATGTTACTAGTGTTACATAAAAATATATTTCTCAATAGTGTAAAAATGCACAATTTTTAAATGCTCTACATTTCAGTTAATTTAGAATTCATTTATTTTAGTATAATGTGCAATTAGGTACAAATACATAATATTTTCCTGACGTAACAATTTGATTTTAATTTAATTTTAACTGAAATGTATTTTTGACCCTGCATTTTCTTGGGTTATGACTATGGTCAATCCGCCTAACAAAAGTAACATTGAAATGAATATGAGACAGTGTATGCACTGTCTCATAATCATTTCAAGGTATTTGGATACAAAACAACTTTATAAATAACTATTTTAGAGAATTAAGTGAATTCATTAAATTTGCTAATAAAAAAAGAAATTTAAAAATCAAGTCTTTGAAATATATTATAAACATTTTTTTATTTTTCTGCATTTATATTTATTTGCTACTTAACTCATTTTTAATTTTTCTTTTATCATCTTTTAATTTTTCGGTAATTTTTCATCTTTTAATCTTTATTTATCATTATTTTTACCTTTTGTCTTTCAAGACAAAATGTAAAAATGAATAAATACTTATTTTAATATGAATAGTTATACTCATTTTACTTATACTAGCATTAGTTATACTCATATAAATTTATGAATCTAAACAACGTTGTAAAGGTCTTTGGTAATAGTGCTAAAGCGATTTCGTTGAAATGAGATCAAGAGGAAAAATGTAAAACTTTAAAACGACAAATATGAAATATAACAAAGAAAAAGCGAAAATATGCTTTGTGTTAAAAAATAAATAAAAACATGATTATAAACAAAATGAACGCTAGTAAACGCTGAATCAGAGATTGATATTAGCAAACCTCATATAACAAACCTCATATAACAAACCTCGTCTAACTAACCTCGTCTAACAAACCTCGTTTGATAAACAAAGAAATTAAACAACTTGATCTAACACTCTTTTAAGTATTTAAATGAAAAAAATGAAAAATGAAACATCAGAAAAACTTTTATTTAAATGAAATATCAGGAAAACCTTAAACTTTAAACATTAGCATAAGCTTATCTTAAATGCAGTATTTTTGACGCCTTTTAAAAAAGGTGATAAAAACAAAATAATTTCACAAAAATAGAAAATTTAAATATTTTTTTATTATATATATAAAAAAAATGATTTTCTAAAAATTGAAACATAAGAAAATAGAAGATCAAGTTCAAATGTTTAAGAAATATAAAAGATTCGATTAAATAAATTTCCATAACCTAATTATTTTGTAACAACAGAAAGATGACTCAGCATTAGAGTTAGAGGAGGGTTATAATTAGGGAGTTAGGGATATAACGCCTTTCCAAAAGATGCAATAAATTCTTTTTCAGTTTATTCTTTCAAAACAAGATTAAGTCGGTCTAAAAAACATCTTTTGAACGTTCAAAAGAAGTTAAGAACGTCTTTTGATCGTTCACTAAAATTACGTCTTTTTAGGACCAAATGCCGGTTGGTTGGCTCGGAAAGAACAAATGCCGGTTGGTTAGCTCGGAAAGAACAAATGCCGGATGGTTGGCTCGGAATGAACATCATTGTAAAGCTTATTATTTTTATTTTATTAACTTATTTTATTTGATCTTTCACCATTTTTTTTTTGTGATTTTTTAAGTGAAAGTATAGTTTTTGACATATATTTATTAATAACCCATTTGTTTAATTGTAATAAAAACTGAAAAAATTATTTTGCAGTAGTTGGGTACGCAGTTGGGGGTGGGGTTGGGGTTATTGGGAAGTGTTGTAAGCATTCTAACATTCTTTAATTTTAAAAAAATTGTCTAAATCAACAATATTTATCAGCGTTTATTTGTAAATTAACAAAAATATGTTAATCAGGAAAAAATGCCTCATCATAATCAATCGATAGTATCAACTCGATAATCAATCGATAGTATCAATCGATAGTATCAACTAATATATGAATCAAAGGTTTTGCTTTTTAAACAAAAAAAAACAACATATTATTAACAAATGAAACAAAGGTTTTACTTTTTAAGGCGGTTTATAAATAGCACAATAAATACATTAAGTAATGAAAATCATGAAATAATAATACTGATAATCATGCTTCTAATAACAAAAATAATCTCAGTAAAATGACCTCATGAGCACAAATAATCTCAGTAATATGATTTCTCAAGCAAAAATATTGTCAGTAAAATGATTTCTCAAGCAAAAGTTATCTCAGTTATATGACTTCTCAAGCAAAACTTAATTGATTGGTATTATTGCTCATTCACGAAAAACATTCTTGTGACAGACAACAATAGGCAGAATAATTTATTAGAAAACAAATGAAAGACGAATATTAATTTAAAGGTGAAAGAGATTGCCAAAAAAATTTTTAAACTATTTTGTATTCAAAAAGTTTGGTCAATACTGTTTCAGTAATAAACATTCTTATGTAGTCAAAATAAAAAACAAGAATGTTAAAAAACCCTGGCTTTTTTTTCAAGCAATCCCCTTATAAAATATCTAGGTACGTCTTTGCTTTTCATATTGTAAATACAGTCATAATTTTATTAACAATATTTTTATATTTAAACTGGTAATAGTTTATATGAAGAATGCTAGCTGATCATTTTATTTGTGGATAATAAATATTGTGCTCAGTGCACACAAAATTATTTTTCAACTATAACTTAAGAGCTATAATCTATGGTGTCCTTAAAATTCCTCATGAAGATAATTATTTTATAGATTCCTTACATATTTACATTATTTTCTTTGGGGATTATCATGGCCATCATTTGACTTCTTATTTTTAGAGGTGATCTAAGTTTTAACCTTTTTTTCATCAAAATTTTTATTTTGTAATTTTTACGCAGAAAAAACACAGGTTAGAATATTTAGCAGAAATGGCTGAAAAATTTGAAAACTTAAACTTACTCCACTACAAAATTTCTGCTAGTAACTTAAAAAAAAAAATTAACTCAAAAAAAGGAATTTAAACGTAATTTAAATGATGCCATTTCAATACTATCTCTTCAAATTTTTACATTAAATATTGTTTACTAGTGTTTAAAATTCATTTTTGATAGGATTTTTGGAAATCTTTTAAATTGATCTGGAGTGCCGATAATTTTCAAAAAGAATTTTTCTCGAAAGAGTTTGTCAAAACAATAATATTTTTTATTGATAAAAACAAAAAGAATAAAAACATTCTAACGGATAACGCTTAAATTTTAATTGACAATTAAAGCCTGTTTGCATTGTATTCAACATTTTTTAAATAAGTTTGATGGAGTTTTTTTATTTTTTAGTAATTTTTAGAAATACGGTTTAAAGAAAAATTGCTACAAAAGGATGCAGCGTGCATTAACACATGTTTAATTAACGTAAAATTTAAAATCTCTTTATATTAATACTGAGCGTAGTCCTTTAAGTAGGAATGGAGGGAGGGGGGGGGGGAGGAGTGTAGCAAAATTAACTTTTTTGGATTTTGTGTAGTTTGACCACTTTTTCTTAATTAATTTTTTATTCTGATGTCGAATTACTTTTTACTGCTAATGTTTTTGACATTTAACAGATCTTTCTTTTTTTCAATATATTTATTAACATCTGCAAGTAAATGGGCTGCCTTGTAATTTTTTTTACATTTAATTAAAGTAACTTTAATTAAATGTAAAAATGTGTAGGCATTTTAACTCTTCCAAGCTTAAATTTAGTAAATTAAAATGCCTACGCCTGTCTGTGGCATATCGCAGATCCCTGGTGATTTAGCAGCTAGGTTTAATATTTCATTATTGCAGGGTGGTATTTGATAGATGAAAGATTGGAACAACTCAAATACTTCTGCTGCTCTTCTTAAAACAACTTTATAAACGGTGGGATGTTTTTTTGATCACTAGCTGAATAAATCGAGATTAAGACTTTACTAAGTTCTAAACAAATTTTCTTACTACATATATTTAAAGCAAACTTTATTAGTTCAATATCCTCTTTGTATTGTTTAAGTTTAAGTCTACTAGGAGGAGTTACAGAGATTGACCCATTTAAGTTAGCAGGAGTCTTAAGAGTAGATCTTTTAGAGTGTATATTAAAATTTACTTTAACATTAAGTTCATGACAAAATCTGCAAAGCTTTTTCTTTCCAAAGGCTAATAATAATAATTCACAAGAGTTGCTGGGATAAAATCAATTTGATGCAATTTAGACTTTGATAAAGAACTTTTATAAACAAAATAAGCAAAAATTTTTAGGAACAGCATGCTTCTAAAAATTTAATACTTCAATAGGATCAGGAACTTTAACTCAATTGCAAAATTCGAAAATAAACTGTGAAAAAATCACTTTCAGAAATGACTTTTTATATTTCAAAAATAAATTATGTGTTTTAGGTAACATCCATCCATACACACGAATAGTAAATATAATATAACGAATCTTCTACAAAAATTTCAAGTTTTGGAATCAATAATTCTAATAACTTGAATGAAGTATCATAAAATTCGATCTTTCATAACTTATTTAATGAAGACAAATGCAGAAGACGTTTTTTAAAGTAAAGTTTCTATAACAATAGGGCTGTGTTAAAGAAAAACTTTCAAGAAGTAATTGAGAATTTTCTCGCCTAGGTATTGACGATGATGATCAAATAACAGAAATGAAGCTGACGATTCTAAGCTCTTTTTAGGTAAATTTAACAACGGTAGTTCTCCATCTTTTAGTTTTTTTTTGTTTTATAACACCAAGTTTACTCAGGGGAAAAGTGAAGCTCACATACCCACAATTTATTATGTTCAAAATCGTTTACTTTCTTTCGAAGAATATCATCAACAATTCGATCATTTGTTATAATGTTAATTAATTCAACAGGATTTTTAAAAACTTGTGCAGGGTAGGAGATCTGGGGATAGCAAAAATTGCATACAATAAGTTAAAACAATCGGTCATTGTTTGCTTACAGACTATCTATTTCTTACAACAAAGTTTGTTTTATGACAATAAAACAAACTTTGCCTTTGTTTTATTGACATAAAACAAAGGCAAAGTTTTTAAAGAGTCATTCGAATTTTTATTTTTTTAATGGTGCGATTATCCCATTAGTATTTTTCTGTTAATTTTTATATGGATTAAATTTTTTTGTCGTTCGGCAACGGAATTGTAAAGGCAAGGTAATATATGCTACTAAGGAGACTTTGGTTAATTACAATTCTTTTCCCTTTAAATGATAGCTTAAAACGTTTCTAACTTTCTAATTTTTTTTCGATTTTGGTAGTGCAAATCACAGCAAACAATGGAATGAATATTCCATTGTTTGCTGTGATTGAAGTTTGTGTTGGAAAAGACAACACCTAAACATTTGAATGAATGGTCTTTCCAAGAGAAGTTTAAATAATTTTCTTTATTTCCATTTCTGTTTTTACCTAGCCAGATACCCTGGCATTTGTTTGCATTTATCTTTGTTCCTGTTGCTAGTTTGTTAAGTTCAAGGGCTTCTCCAAGAGCTTTGATGGAATCGTCAGTTGTAAGAAAGAAATTGGCATCATCGGCATACTGTTGGAGTTATGTCTCTTTGTTGTTTATAGTAATGCCTTTAATTTGGCTGTTGTTTTTGATATAGCCTGCAAAAATCTCCCCCTGTATTATGTATAGAGACATGGATAGAGTAGCAGCCTTGTCTTACTCCTCTGTGTATTTTGGTTTCTTCGGATAAAAAACCATTTATTTTTAAACGTGAACTGATGTCATAGTATAGTGTTTTTGTGATATTTATAAAGGAATTACTAAAACCGAAACCTGCAGACAATCAAATAAAAAAGTTCTGCCTACTCTGTCAAATGTTTTTGTTTGATCTATGGATATTATAGATGCGTCTAGTTTCATTTCATTTGCTATATGGATAATGTCTCTGGTATAGGATAAGTTTTCTAATATTGTTCTATGATAAATACAAGCAGTTTGTGTTTCTTTAATGATATATGGAAGTATATGTTTAAGTCTGTTTGAAATGATTTTTGTTAGAATTTTATAATCTGTATTAAGTAAAGAAATGGGTCGCCAGTTTGCTATATCTGATTTGTTTCCTTTTTTATATATACACGTTATGATGGTTTGTTTTAGTGAATTTGGCAACTCATTTTCTTTTATTATATTATTAAATACAATAAGTAATGTTTCGCCAAGGGTATCAAAATTTTCTTTATAAAACTCCGCAGTTAAACCGTCGCTTCCGCGTGATTTGTCTGATTTTATAGATTGATGAGCAGCTTTTACTTCTGTTAAAGTTATGGTTTGATCTAATGCTTGTCATTGTTGTTCGGTAATTTGATAATAACTGTGTTTTCTAGTAGTATAGATTGATGAATTACACTGTTTTTTACTTTCCTTATATAGTTTCGAATAGAAATTGTGGAAACTTTTTATTATCTCCGGAGTATTGTTGTGCTCGTTAACATTTGAATCATTTATGTTAGTGATGAGTTGTTTACGTGTTTTTTCTTTTTCAAGGTGAAAAAAAAATTTACTACATTTTTCCCCTTGAAAGCGTCAATCAATTTTAACTCGAATAGCAGCACCTTTTGCTTTTTTTTTTTTCGTAACTCTCTAAATTAGTTTTTAGGTTTTGACTTAAATTTTTCATATGTGGTTTTAGGTGTGCTTTCTTCAGGGCATTTTTTTATTGTTTTTTCATAGTAAATATTTTGCGGCGGCGGTTTTTTGCTTCATTGTTGGTAGATTTATATTCTAAGGATTGGGGGTTAAAAATACGCCACGTGTCTTCAACATTCAAGGTATTTAATAAAGTTTTTAGATATTCGCTAGACGAACATTGTTTTCTAAAAATTGAGGGATATTTGTCAATGTCACTTAGCACCATATTAAAATCGCCCCCACGTATTGTCATATAATTTTGATAGTTAAGTTTTTTGATTTTTTCTGTAATTTTTTTAAACAAAATTTTTCTTTCTCTTTCATGTTTAAAACTTGTCCCTGAGCTTGCGTATAGATTTATTATTAGGTACTTATGATATTGGTTTTCGATAATCACATAGTTGAAATTACATGAGTCATCCGCAAAATGCTCAATTAACTTTAAATTGTTTTTTGCTATGTTTATTAATGTTAGAGTTCCTTTGGAATGCCTTTCGCCAATAGAAAAGAAACCGAGTTGGTTCCATTTTAAAAAGAAATCGTCAGCATTATTTTTGCTTAGATGTGTTTCTTGTAGCATAATTATATAGCAGTTCATTTCTTGAAATTTTGTTATAACGACGTTTTGTTTATTTTTGTCGTTCAAACCGCAAATATTTACTGAGAAGATTTTAATTGACTTCATTTCATGAAAAGTTATTTGTCGTTTTTTCGGTTTATAATGAGTGTGTGGTATGAAAATAATTGATATGACGAAATGAATAGATGGTTATACTGACAGATCATTTGTAAAGGTGAGTTTCCACTCATCCGTTTTTCTACGGGTAAGGGAAAAGGAAAAGGGAACGGAAAAAAGGGAAAGGGAACGGAAAAATAATCAGGTGAGCATGCGCATTTTTCTTTCTGACAAATATAACCTTTTAAAACGCATGCTTACGTAATTATTTTTTTCTTTCCTATCCTGTTCCCGTAGAAAAACGGGTGAGTGGAAACTCGCCTTAATATCAAGATACGTTTTTGTTAAAATAAAATATATAAATCCGTCAAAATAATAAAAGATGAACGAATAAATATATAAAAGATGATAAAGAACAACTATATCATACTGTTCTCTGCCTTGGGATTCTTTTTTGATCTTCTTTATTAGTCGAGGGATTTTTTTAATGATAGTTTTTGTCATTTTTCAATTCTATAATTTCGCCTTCTTCTGTATTGCTATCGTTATCTTTTAATTCATTTTTTTTCTTTACTTCTTGTTTTTGTTTTTTGCTTTTTATCTTTTCGAAATTTGTTTCGGTATCTGTGATTATTGGTATTTTGCTATCAACCTGTTTCGGGGTGTTATTTGCACTTGACATTAAAATTCGAGGTTCGTTATTTGTTGTTGTTACTTTTTTTGTTTCGGAAACATATTAACATTTTCTGTTTTTTGTTGCGAAATACATCTTTTTTGAGGAGGGTGAGAGTTTCCACAAACTTTACAGAGGAAAGACTTTCCAGCAAAGTGTAGCGCGATCGTGATGCCGTCTATTTCAATTGAGTAGAGAATATTCTCTAGTTTTACCGATGGTTTAATTCGAAATAGCCGTCTACCATCTCTTAAATTTTGGTCAAATTTGTAAGTCGTATGTTTAATCGAGTAAATATCTTCAATAAATGGTTGCATTCGCTTAACAATGTCTTCATCGTCGACTAAAGGATCACACTTTATGGTGATTAAAAAACCAATCTCGCTTCGTATGTTGCAATTAATACTTTGGTTACTACCAGACAAAATAAAAGTAGAATCGCTAAGGATATTTGCGTCTTCTTTATGTTTCATTTCAATAACTTAATTTCCTCTGGTGTTGTAAGTAATACTATTTACTTTGTTGTTACCAACGATATTTGTAGTTTTTTCATAGATTTCTTGAGCTTTTTTTTCCTGATATTTTCTGTTAAATATTTGAGAAGGATCCATATATACAAGTCTACGATACGTTTCATTCTATCTGCTTTACTGGATACGGCACGAGCATAGCTAGCCATCGTATTATTAACACAAATACCTTATTGACACAAATACTGAAAAGTAGTTTAGATGTGTTTTTTTCCGATAATAAAACCTTATAAACTCAAGTAGAACTGTTTAACTTTTGTGTTTTTTCCGTCTTTGCACGTTTCAAGTCTTATACGAACGACTTTGCACGTCTTACATATATATATATATATATATATATATATATATATATATATATATATATATATATATATATATATATATATATATATATATATATATATATATATATATATATATATATATATATATATATATATATATATATATATATATATATATATATATATATATATATATATATATATATATATATATATATATATAAAGAGTTTGCACGTTGTAGTCTAATACGAACTTTTTATTTGATTGCATTTATTAAGCACTAGCAGTAAGCAACCCGTAATAAGCAAATTGTCAAATGTCAAGAAGTAAAATGTTGCTTAGAATTATATAAAATTTAAATAAAATTAGAAGCTCATATTTCAATGTTAATTCTTCGCGATTCTTATGTCCTCCAGTTATTCAAACAAGTAATGGAGACAGTGAGTCTCATAAGTTTCCATTACTTTTTGTTTCACATAGTATTAAAATAAATGATATAATGGCAAGATCGGCAGGAAGTTTCCAAGTTCTTCCTTATGATCTCTTTTGTCCATCAGTACAGACTTGTCTATTTAATCGAATATGCAAAATCTATTTTGCTTTTCAAGCCATCTTGAAAAAACATGCTGGATTGCACAAAAACTGCGATAAAGGAAATACTGTTCTTGAGAAAACTCAAAGAAGGCGTATCAGACCAAAAAGAGTTGTTGCTAGAAGACAAAGAGAGCTTATGGTAGTTATTGCTTGAGAAAAAAATGAAAATATAGAGTGGCTGGATGAAGTTGAAGTTGATGTTTCGGGAATTATCATTCCAGATGAAGATTTAGAAAAATATCAGAAATGCCTGTCCTAACTATAGACGAACACTTTAATTCTCCGTGGATGGGTAATGATAAATGGATAGATAAAATAAAAGTTTAATTTCTAATTTGAAAAACATAAGGATCAAATTAAAAAAAAAAATTATTTTATTTTATGATGACGATCCTTCCCAGTAAATTAAGGTAGGGTAAAGGAAGGTATGTTCGTGATAAATTAACTAGATGTGTAATTACAAAGTCAATTTCAGTAATTTTACTTAATTACTTTAATTGTTTGATGTACATAGAGTAAAGTTACTAGAATCTATGCAGTTTTGGGATTTTAAGTCCTTTGATAAGTTTTTATAAAAGCTCAAAAGTCATTGAGAAAAGTTAGGTAATTTTGTGATATGATATTTAATTTCGTGATAGTGGTTAGGTAATTTCGTGAGTACGCAATAATATTTAAATTTTTCTTTATTAATTAAGTATAACATCTGGTATAATATAACAAAAAATATCAACACTTGTTTTGAATTCATAACTATTCAATCAGACTTTAAGTTCATAAAATATAAATATAGTCACGCTTATAAGTTAACAAAATTATGATAATACTTTCATTACTTTATATTTATATATAAAAAAAATATACTTTTAACATAGGTAGCTTAGAAAATAAAATAACAGACCTACAAAAAACTCTTGATATAATAACTATAATATTAACCATACTTATATCTGATTAACTTATTTTTCTAAATCACATTCTTGTTGACAACATGTATCACACATAAATACTTCACCAATGTCCTCATATGTTTGACAACTCTCATGATAAGGTACTAAACAATAGGAACACTGCACCCATTTTTTTCCATTTTTTTTTTTTTTTTTACATCACTGTTGTAACTTTTTTTACAAACACCGCACTCCCAATCATCATCTTTTGAAGCATTTTTATTTTTTTTACTTTTTTTAGAACATACAAAAATAGAATCCTTTGAAGTTGATGGAATAGGTTGATCAGGAGGAGTCAGACACTTTGCACTTGAATCCCTTTTTGGCCTATTAAGGTTAGGTGTGGTTGGCTCTACAGATGGAATAGTTAACAATGTTTGTATAGCAGTATTACTGTGTGGTTGAACTTCTGTACTTTGAATCTCTCTGTTTGTCAATTGAAATGTAAATTCATTTGAGGTGAAAACGTTAAGAAAATGTGTAACTGCGATAAGGAATCATAAGTTATATAGTTAGATATTTGACATAATTTTTAGGGGGATGCAGAAATATGTGACAGTTTGTGACAAGAGGGGTTATGGAGGACCCCTTAGTTAAATCACGCAATCATCAAGACATTTATTTTTTTAATTATAAATGCATTTTTAATAAAAATGTAAAAGGAACTTTTAATAAATAATTATTGATATAGATTCTGACTTTGATACATAGAATCATAATATCATACACAGAAACATAAATTTCTACCATTATGTACTTCTTACAAAATAAACAATACAATTACTCAGAAATACTGTTACTATAATAGACAAAGATTAGAAAGTCTTAGCATTACTAAGTATTGTTATATCTAAGTAAATAGCGATACTATTTGCATAAAAGATAACTAATAAATTAATTGGAAAATGAAAATAAAAATTTTGGTAGTCTTACAATTTATCTCTTCACTCATTTTATCTAAAAAAAGTAAAATTTAATAAAAGTAAAAAATTTACAAAAAAGTTTTATTTTTTTTTAAAGTTAAAGAATTTTAATTGTGTTGCACCCCGCCTATCGCCCGCAAATGATTTCAGACTAAGGAAAATAGGTACCAAAAGTGCGCCCAAAAATAGACTGTCTGCGCCCCATTTATTATCAACGAAATTCGGCAGACAAATAAAAAATATGTAAACTTAAATGGCTGCAAAAGATAGTCAATTGCTGTCCATATCTTCAATATTTGCTGGATGCACAAAGTACAACAAAGTTTTGTATGTCAATAAATCAACTTATAAAGTACGTAATAGTAATCAAAAGACACATATTAATAAAGTATAATCATTCTAGTTTTTAAAAAATATCTATGTTGATATGAAACTCTAAAAAACAAGCCAACAAAACACTGCACAACCTACCTCTCCAAATGCGAACTTCAAAAAGCGTGGCGCAGAACTTTAGCACATTTATCGGTTCCGTAAAACGCGTATATCGGCGTACCTAATATATGAGCAATAACATGTTTTACCGTGTTAAAGTTTGTTGTTATTTTTCTGTAGTAAAAACATTTGCTACCATTTTGGCGTAAATTACTTTTGATTGGATAAAACGGAGATAGCACATTATAATTTTAATTTTTAAACAGAGATAAAGAGATAAAACAAATTGCAAAGTCAGGTATAGTAAGTTATTTTATTTTTTTTTACTGATTTATTTGTAAAAAATAAATATTTTATCCATAAAATGAAAAAAAATTCAATACCATATTTATGTATTATTTTACGGT
Organism: Hydra vulgaris; assembly: GCF_022113875.1. Taxonomy (NCBI): domain Eukaryota; kingdom Metazoa; phylum Cnidaria; class Hydrozoa; order Anthoathecata; family Hydridae; genus Hydra; species Hydra vulgaris. The sequence goes on along the minus strand of NC_061162.1, from coordinate 52,837,167 downwards.
TTTACGGCGAGAAAAGAGGGGCGGCTAAATTGAGCAAGTTATCAGATTACTATTATTTTTTCATATCGATTATTATTAAAGCAATCATTTATATTATATTCTAAAAAAAATGGCTTAAAATTTTACACCATCCCAAGTAAAAGAATTATTGGATATGCACGAAAACACTTTACTTAAAATATTTGACCGAACGCTTTCAAAAGCTAGAAAACGACTTTTCAATAATAAAGGAAGAAAATAAATAAGTATTTAAAAAAAGAATTAGAGCAAATTAATTCCACTATTCAATTCCTAAGCGACAAATACGAAACAATGAAAGAAACATTAAACAATAATAAAAATAAAATATCCCCTCAAGACAATTTTAAACAAAAAGCAACAAATCTTGAAAACGAATATCTTAAAGACAAGATGGCAGAGTTAGAGGACAGAAGTCGTCGTAACAACCTTCGGTTTGAAAAAATCGAGGAAACTGAAGGAGAAACGTGGAAAAACAGTGAGGAGAAAGTGAAAAAGCTAATAAAAGAAAAACTAAATATAAACATAGAAATACATATAGAACGTGCGCACAGAACCGGGAAGAAAGAAGACAACGACGGTAAAATAAGAAGAAAAAGAACTATAGTAGTTAAATTTCTAGATTATAAAGATCGTGAAACTATACTAGATAACTACAAAAAGCTGAAATTATGGAAAAGATGTATATCAATGAAGATTTTAGTGAGAGAACAATCAACATTCGCAAACAACTATTCATTAAAGCCAAAGAAATACGTTCATCAGGTAATTTTGACAAAGTTGTTTATAATAAATTAATCACCAAGTCTTTCGAAAAGACTATCTGATTATCAAAAAAACAAAAACAAATAAAAAGGGTTTTATATATATATATATATATATATATATATATATATATATATATATATATATATATATATATATATATATATATATATATATATATATATATATATATATATATATATATATATATATATATATATATATATATATATATATATATATATATATATATATATATATATATATATATGTAATATGTTCACATGTGTGCGTACATATATACCAGTGTATATAAAAACCTTCAAATATTTTCAAAATAACAAAAACATACAAAATGGATTCAACTTATCAACTTATAAATTTACTACAAAATGGATTCAACTTATCAACTTATAAATTTGATATTTTGAAAAAATATCAAATTTATTTCAAACAAATACTTTTAATTTAGACAATGAATCTGATCCAGATATTAATTATTTTAATGAGATTAATGGATCAAAATTCGAATGCTCTTACTTTTATCCAGATAAAATTAAAAGCATATTTAAAAATAATGATAATCGTGATTATTTTAATATAATCCACATCAATATGAGAAGTTTAAAAAAAATTTTTGATAACTTTTTAAATATGATTTGTCAAACGGAAAATTTTTTTTACGTTATTTGCTTAACTGAAACTTGGTGTACAGAGGAAGATTTTAAATCAAACTCTAATCTCCATCTTACAGGTTTTAATACAGTCTTCTTAGAGCGTAATGTTAATAAGCGTGGAGGAGGAGTTCTTTTTTACATAAAAGAAAACCTTGCGTATAATATTCGAAGCGATATGAGTGTTTCTGATGATAATATTGAGATTTTAACGGTTGAAATAATAAATAAAAAATCTAAAAATATTTTACTAAGCTGCTGTTATCGGCCACCAACCGGAAGAACTGAGTACCTAAGCAATTATCTAGTTCATAATATAATAGAAAAAACTAGCCAAGAAAAGAAAAAAAATTATATACTGGGGGATTTCAACCTTGACTGCTTCCAGTATAATGAAAAAAAATATGTAACAAAGTTTTATAATCATTTATTTGAAACGGGAACAATATAAATAAACCTACTAGAATTACAAAGTCTTCAGGCGGACCTGTACTTGGCGCACCCTAAACTCGGTGAAGTTCGTAAACGAACTCGAGAAATAGTTCTTAACGCCAAAGACATATCTTGTCATTGGATAACTAAAGGAATAAAAAAATCATCAAAAATAAAACAAAAACTCTATATTAAATATCTTAAAAATAAATCCGACAAACATAAAAATAACTACACAGTTTACAAAAATCTATTTGAAAAACTCCGAAAAAAAGCCAAACAAATTTACTACTCTGACTTGCTTATAAAACAAAAGCATAGTTCAAGGCGGGTGTGGCAAATAATAAAAGAAATTACTAGCAAACATAAGACAAACACAAATACGATGCCGAATGCTATAAAATTTGAAAATAAGTTAATTACCGATTCAAATGAAATCGCAGCCGAATTCAATAACTTCTTTCGTCAATAGGACATAACCTATCAAACAAGATTCCTTATGTAGACAACAACTCTGTTAATGAATTTATATCATCACCAAATTCAACTATAAATTTTTCAAATCTAACTTATAATGAATTCGAAATTGCATTTAAATCATTAAAAAGGAATAAAGCAATAGGGCCTGATGAAATAAATGGAAATATTGTAATCGACTCTTTTAATGAGATTAAAGATATCTTCTTCAAAGTCTTCAAAGCATCTATTACTCAAGGATCGTTTCCAAATAGTTTGAATATAGCCAAAGTAACTCCAATCTTAAAAACAGGTGACCATACCAACATAACAAACTATCGTCCTATCTCAGTTCTACCGGTCTTTTCAAAAATATTAGAAAGAATAATGTATAATAGAATTTACACTTATCTTATTGATAATAAACTCCTTTATAAAAATCAATTTGGTTTTCAGAAAAACAGTTTTACTGAACACGCTATTCTCCAAGTAACACGCAGTATTGCCGATTCATTTAAGAATTCTCAATTCACACAGGCATATTCATTGACTTGTCAAAAGCTTTTGATACTGTTAATCATCATATTTTAATAAAAAAGCTAGAAAGCTATGGTATAAAAGATAAAACCTAATTAACCGCAAACAATTTGTTTATAACAAAGAATCTTCATCGCAAATAATAAAAAATATAACATGCGGTGTCCCCCAAGGGTCCATACTTGGACCACTATTATTTCTATTATACATAAATGATCTCTACAAAGCTTCTACCCTAACGACCGTAAATTTTGCAGATGATACGAATTTATTTCAGTCGCACGAAAACATAGAAATACTTTTTAATAATATGAATAATGAATTAAAAAGAATATCATATTGGTTTAGAAAAAAAAAATTGTCCTTGAATACGGATAAAACAAAGTTTATACTTTTTCACCCAACCTCAAAAAAAAAGAGAATCCAAAATATCTTACCTGACCTATTCATTGACAATACAATCATAAAAAGAGAAAAATTTAAAAAATTTTTAGGAGTCATAATAGATGAAAACTTATCTTGGAGTCAGCAAATTGATAGTATTTCAATGAAAGTTGCTAAAAACATTGGAGTTCTATACAAAGCTCGATATATACTAAATAAAAAGCAACTAACTCAACTACAGGGTGGCCCATAAGTCACTTTACATTTTAAAAATTAAATAACTTTTTTTCTATTAATATATTTCTATTTCTCTTTTCAGAATTAAAAAATATAATCTTTGGAAATTTTTAGTATGGATTTTTTTACAATAGAACAACGAGTGAAGATAAGTGAATTTTACTTTGAAAATGGACGGTCAATTGTTGCAATGCAAAGATCGTATACGCGCCATTTTAATGTTCGATATCTCCCTAGTAGGCCTGCAATAATGAACTTAGTGACGCGTTTTCAAGAGCATGGCTCTGTAAGTGATAGGACTAGAAGTGGACGAGGTCGTTCAGAACGTACACGTGAAAATACTGAAGCTGCCAGCCGTGGTATTGAAGAGAACCCAACCACATCCACTCAAAGGCGTTCTCAAGAACTTGGCATCTCACGGAGTTCTCTGCAGCGCATTCAAAGAGACTTGGACATGTACCCTTACGAGATTCAATTAGTGCAATCTTTACAACCACCAGACTTTCAGAAACAACTAAATTATGCTGTCAGGTTTCAGAGAACTGCAAGAAATAACAATGAGTTTATTCACAAGTTGATCATGGGAGATGAAGCTCATTTCCATTTGAACGGACATGTGAATAAGCAGAACATCAGATTCTGGGGCACTGAAAATCTACACCAAGTTCATGTAAGTCCATTACACCCAGTTAAAGTCACAACATGGTGTGGAGTAACATCAGAAAAGGTTATTGTGCTCTTCTTCTTTAAAGATGTAAATGAAAATATATATATTATAGATTAAAAAGAGCTCGACATTGTGAAGACGAGAATGGAGGCTATTTAAGAGACATTATTTTTCGTAACTAACTTACAGACTCTAAACTTTGTCATAAAAAAAGAATTAATTAAATACAGTCGTTTAAGAAAAAGTTATTTAATTTTTAAAATGTAAAGTGACTTATGGGCCACCCTGTATATTATTCATTTATTCATTGCCATATAAACTATGCCAATATTATATGGGGAAGCGCTCACAAAACCAAACTTAAATCTCTCTATCGGCATCAGAAACACGCAGCTCGCATAATTAATTTTGGAAATCGTTTTTCAAGCTCAACACCACTTCTTATAGAAATGAAAGCTTTAAATATATACGAACTAAATATTTTTAATATTTTATGTTTTATGTTTAAATGTAAAGAAAATTTATCTCCAAGTGTATTTATAAATCTCTATAATTTGAAACCAAAAAACAAATATGAACTTCGTGATAGTAAAAATATTCAAGAGCCGTTTTGCAAAAAAAAATTGACCTGTTTTGTATTTCTTATCGTGGTCCATTTCTTTGGAACAAAATAGTTTTACCTAACTTTGATTTTTCTTTTAAATGGTCTTATTCCTCCTTTAAAAAGAAAACAAAAGAAATAATCTTTTCAACACAAAATATATTTATTTATTTTTAGTATTTCAAGTTATTTGATATTTTTGTCGACTGTGTGATGAATATTATTTAAACAATATATGCTGAATACTTTATATTATAATATTGTTCAATATTGAGAATGTTATATATCCATATTATAAAATATTATGTTAAAACTTGCTTAACATCTGAAGAATCCTCTAACGCTTATGTAATTTTTAATATTTGTAAATTTTCTACCTTTTAATTCGTTATATAGATTGTAAAGGGCTTCATGATAAGATCATGTGATCTTCTGGAATTCCTACCAGTAATATATTCAATGTAAATTTACCTTGTTCATATTTTTCTGGAAAAAAAACTTGTTAAAAAAAACTTGCTCCCAAAAGTCTTGTTATAGAGGGGATGATAATAAATAAGTAGAAATATTTTGAATATAATAGTAAAATTAGGGAAGGTCCTCATACACTTTGAAGGCTTCCAAGTGTGACTTTAGATGAACTGAATCAGCATTTTTATGCAGAATAAAAACCTTATAATTTAAAACAAATTAAAACTTTTTAAAAACAAAATGGAAAAAAAACCTTAATTTGTATTATGTAACGAATTTATATTAATTTTTGTGTGGGATTACCGCAAATAGAACAAAAATTGGTTTCAACATTTGACCTATAAACCTTAGTAATCTCACTTTAAAGAAGATTAAAGATACGTTGCTACTATTTTAAATTCTGTGTATGTTTAATTTTTTTAAATTTTATTTAACCATAATAATAAAAATTTACAAATTTTCATCGTAAGATTACAGATATTGGTTAGGTGTCACTTATATAGTTACAAACTAGTCAATGGAGTGACACATAAAAAACATAAAGTTCTCAACAACAAAAAAAGAAGAAAAGCAAATGAAATATAAATGAGGAGAATAAAAAAAGAAAAAAAAAGTCAACCAAAACTACATAAATTAAAAGAAAAAGAAAAACAATGATAATAATTATCCTTGCTCTTTTATTAATATTATGAATACTTCTAAATTGAATTTATATATTAAACATATAAACTTATATTCTGGTTTCTTCTTCTGATATGAAGACTTTTAAATTTTATTTAAAATAAATTAAAGGTTAAAGCTTTGATTACTTTGAGCTCTTATATTTATCATCAAAATTTATTCAAATTAAATAAACAATTTAAATCAAATAAATATCAGCCTGCTCAGTCCCTGTTTATTTATAAATATAAAGTAAATAACAATATAATTATAAATAAAAAATTTATAAAGTATTCTATTTATTATTTTATTTAAAGCTTACTCTACTGAGTTTTTAGATTACTATAGAAGTTTTTGTCACAGATAGTTAATATTTGATTTCAGATACTGATGCAGATTTATCCATTACAGAGACAGAAGAAGAATGAATACTATAATTTCAGAGTGTAAAAGATTAATAGAAGCTTAAGAAAATGTTATGTAGTGTAAAATTAAAAATAATAAAAAAACAACAACAACAACTTAAAAATGTGTAAAAAAGAAGTTAGAGAGAAATCTATCAATTTATTTACTATATAACATTAATATGGTTTGCACACGGAAAAAGTAGAACTAGAAGTAGGAAAATTTGGGGAGAATGTTTCAAAAAAACTTAAGTTTAAAAAAAAAACACTAGGTGCGGTGAAGTATCAGAAACGAAATAATGAAAAACTTTCAAACAGGGGCACTGAGAGCTTTTGCCCTGCCTGGGGCAGCATTTTTATACATTTTTTCTATACTATTAGTCAAGGAGCTTAGTTTTGGAATACCTTATTTTTATACATTTTTTCTATATTATTAGTCAAGGATCTTAGTTTTGGAACCTTTTTTGTTTTACAACCCTGCTGATCTGAATGATGATTAAATTTTAAGCATATATAGTGCCGAAGCTTCGGCTTCGGCAAAGTAGCTTTGGCCGAAGCTTCGGCTTCGGCAAAATTTTAGCTTCGGTACATAAATTTTAGCTTCGGTACATAAATTTTAGCTTCGGTACATAAATTTTAGCTTCAGTACATAAATTTTAGCTTCGGTACATAAATTTTAGCTTCGGTACATCCCTAACTTAAAATTTTTCAAATCAAAAGTAATCTCTAGCTTTAAAATTTTTTTAAAAAATCGTTAAGTCGTAACAACTTAGTTAAAAAAGTTAATAAAAAGTAAAAAAGAGAAAAGAAATAACAGTATAATTTTTAAATCTTTAGTATATTTTATTTATTTTTCTTGAGAAAATAATTCATTTTTTATATAATATGGCTGTTACATTATCTGAAATTGCAAAATTGTTTGAGGACTATAAAAAAGAGTTTGAATTAATGTTAAAACAAAAGGAAAAAGTTTTTGTCGATATTATTAGTGGAAACTTAAAATTATTTAATAGCAAATTGGAAAAAGCCGAAAAAGACGTAGAAGGCTTTAAACATAGCTTAAATTTTTATGAAGAACTAATCGATGCAAAAGTAAAGAAAGCAACCCAGTGTACACGGACTTAAAAAAGATGTCTTTTAAACGTCTTATACACGTTTTGTACGTCTTGTGAACATCTTTTGAACGTTTAGGACGTCCTTTGAACGTTCAAAAGACGTCTTTTTTGGTCCGGTGTCCACTGGGAAATGTCTTCAGTAAAGAACACAATTCAGAAATTATACGCATACAAAAAAAGTTAAGGGAGATGAAAGATCGAGCGAGATGTAATAGTCCAAATTGAACGGGCCCATAGAACTGGAAAAAAAGAATCAAATAAGCCGAGAACAATATTTATAAAAATGGTAGCAGAAAAGATCCAGCCAATTACAGGCCCATATCGCTCACTTCTGTTCCATGCAAACTTGTGAAATAAATAGTTGGACAATTAATAATCAATCATTTGGTAAATAACAAATTGCTTTCTAAAATTCAACATGGTTTTGTTTCAAAAAAGACTTGCATCACAAATCTTTTAGAAACAATGGACATTTTGACTTTTAGCAAACTAAAGAAAAAACCAGTCGACCTAATTTTTCTTGACTTTGCAAAGATTGTGAATGTAAGATTGCTGAAAAAGCTTGAAATGTATAGTATAAATGGCAATCTTCTAAACTGGATAAAAGTCTTCTTAACAAACCGCAAGCAGCGTGTTATACTTGGAGAATCAAAATCTGACTGGATTGATGTAACTAGCGGGGTTCCCCAAGGTTCTGTGTTAGGACCAATGCTCTTTGTCATATTTGTTAATGACCTGCCAATTCATGTCAAATCAGCCATTTGCAAAATGTATGCAGATGACACAAAGCTCGTGAAAGTTGTTGGAAATGAAGACCAAGCAGGTTTACAATCCGATCTAGACGAGATTGTTAAATGAACACAAACATGGCTAATGGAGTTAAATGTAAAAAAATAAAAAGTTATGCATGTTAATTCTGGAACAATAAAATTTGATTACATTATGGATGAAATCAAAAATGAAGGTACAACCAATAAAGTAGTTATAGAAGTCACAAATTCTGAAAAAGATCTCGGAATTCTAATCTCCGAAAATCTTAAATATGCTCAACAGTGCAATATAGCTGCAAACAAAGCAAATAATATGCTTAAAATTCTTAAACACACGTTTCTATCAAGAGACATTGACTCTTGGAAAAAAATTTATACTGCATTTAGACCACATCTGGAGTTTGCCATACAAGCCTGGAACCCTTACCTTGATAGTGACATTAAAAATTTGAAAAGGTACAACGCAACGCCACGAAAGTTCGTCATGCATTGAATAATAAAGACTACAAAACTCGATGTAAAATCATGAAATTAACTACTCTTGAAAACAGACGGAAGAGAAGCGATCTTATTCAAAAATATAAGCTACTCAACAATTTAAACCTAATTGGATGGCACGTATTGCCTGGCAGCATAGCACCCAGAGCTCAACATCGAATCAGATTTCATCGCGAGATTGTCAGGAACTGCAAAATCAGACATAAGTTTTTAAACAACCGTGTAATCAATGACTGGAATGCTTTGCCAGATAATGTCATCGAGGCAACATCACTTGATAAATTTAAACAACTACTAGACAGTTTTCAGTCATCATAGTAGCTAAAACTCATCATTTACCGTAAATGTCACACAAAAGTGGCCGAAATACGAGTTGGGTATAGATGCGTATACTCAGCTGGTTATGAGTTTAACAAGGCTGTGGCTTTGTGTAAATTAGCTAACTAACTAACAATACTGGTAAAACTTTTAGATTTTAAAGATAAAATCGCAATATTGAGCAAGTCTAGCAATCTGAAAGGAAAAAATATTTATATAAACGAGAATTTCTGTTTTGAAACAACGCAAATCAGGAACAGTTTGAGGGAGAAAATGAAAATCAAAGGAATTTAATTCAGGTGGGGGCGTTAGTATTTTTATCCACAATTCACTTATTTATATTTTACGTAACGACCTCTGTGTTAATAAAACAAATTGTGAATCATTATGCATTGAATTAGTAAATAAAACTGAAAAAAACATAGTTATAATATTTATAGACCACGATCTGGTAATACAAAAAAGTTTAAAACTCATCTTAAAACATTTCTAAACAAAATTAAAAATTCAAGGAAACATATTTATTTGGTTGGGGATTTTAATATCAACCTAATCAACTATGCTTCTAATAATAATGCTAAGAATTTTATAAATACTCTTTTAGAACAATAACAAATCAACAAGAGTAACAAAATATTCTTCTACTCTACTTGATAACATCATAACTAACAGTTTTTATAATAGTCCTCTTTACACAGGTATAATTCAGACTGATTTATCGGATCATTTTCCTACATTCTTAGCTACCAATAACATTTTAGTTAGTAATATTGCCACAAAATCCACAATATTTCGGCGACAGATCAATGAAAACTTTTTAAAGCATTTTAAAAGCTGCTTAAAAAATAATGTTGATTGGAATTTGATTTTGCAATCAAGTGATGCTAACAATGCTTATAACTTGTTTTTTGGTCAATTTTGCTAGCAATATGATGTAGCAATATGATGTAGCAATATGATGTAGCAATATGATGTAGCAATATGATGTAGCAATATGATGTAGCAATATGATGTAGCAATATGATGTAGCAATATGATGTAGCAATATGATGTAGCAATATGATGTAGCAATATGATGTAGCAATATGATGTAGCAATATGATGTAGCAATATGATGTAGCAATATGATGTAGCAATATGATGTAGCAATATGATGTAGCAATATGATGTAGCAATATGATGTAGCAATATGATGTAGCAATATGATGTAGCAATATGATGTAGCAATATGATGTAGCAATATGATGTAGCAATATGATGTAGCAATATGATGTAGCAATATGATGTAGCAATATGATGTAGCAATATGATGTAGCAATATGATGTAGCGTTTCCTGAAAGAGAAATAATCATAAACACCAAATTACTTCAAAGCCATGTCATAATGATGTCAAAGAGCTTACTAAAATCTTCAAAAATGAAATTTCAAAAAAATTGTATATTAAATATCTTTAAAAAATAATTATATATTAAATACCTTTAAAAAAATCTTATAAAAATGAAATAACTTATAAAGTTATAAAAATGTAATCGAAAAAACAAAAAGATACTCAAAAAAGCTTTAATATGCTCAGTTATTAAAAAAACAACAAAGGAAACACTTAAAAAGTATGGAATGTAATAAGGATTTAATTGGAAAAAATAATTAAAAAAAAAATACTCTGCCAAAAAATCTTTTAATTAATTGAAAATTAGTTTATGATAAATTTATTATCGCTGAAGAACTAAACAACTAATTTGTTAATATTGGGCCTTAACTCCACTTAACTCCACTCTTTTTGGTTCATATTAAAAAACTTATTATAAACTTATGGACGAAACTAGTTTAAAACTTAGCGAGCTGAGAAATGCATTTAACAGTCTTAAAAGTAAAAAAAGTGAAGGTTTTGATAAAACTAGAACTGATGTTGTCAAATCAGTATTTGATATTATTGAACCTTTTTTTTTTTTTTCACGTTTTTGATCTTTCATTTAAGACAGATGTTGTTCCTGACAAACTAAAAATTGCCCGTATAACAACAGTTTTTAAATCTGGAGATATTTTAAATTACAGACCTATATCTATACTACTTTGCTTTTCAAAAATGCTTGAGAGAATAATGTATAATAGGCTGTATAATTATCTACCTGAGAACGACATGTATTGCAGGCAATTTGGTTTTAAAAAAAAATTCCATCGAATATGCGATAGTTGAACTTTCTAATCAAATATCTAACGCCTTTAATAATGAATAGGCATTTTACGCAACAGCGACGGGACAGTTTTGCAACGGTTTTCGCCTAATCGTTGGATTTTGTCCCGTCTGCGAAAATAATGATTTTACGCATTTCGCCGCGCACGACGGTGTTCAAATTTATAAACAAACAATATGGCCGTTACATTTCGCCAAGCGAGAGAACTTGCGATAGCAGCATTTTGCACCAATATTATTGACGAAGACACTTTTGCAATGATATACAACATTAATTACAGCAATAACCTAAGTCTTCCTTACGAAAATTACGATAGATTTGATATCGATAACCTTTGCGATGACAAATGCTTCAGTGAATTTCGATTTTATAAATGACATTTATAAACTTTAAGAAGTCTTAAGAATACCTGAAAAAATTGTCCCCTATAACCGTGTAAAAATTGATGGGATAGAAGCATCATGTACGTTTCTTAAACATTTTTGTTATCCATGTCGGTATTCTTACATGATTCCCCGGTTTGCGAGACCTGTACCTCATATATGCATGTAGGCAACAAACTTAATGTCACATTTATTTGGCAACTTTGAATATTTATTAAAAGATTTTAATCTAGCTTAATTAGCACCTGTTCAGCTATCAATATTTAGAAATGCTATTACTAACAAAGGAGCACCACTACTGAACTGTTGGGGATTTATTGATAGATCCGTTCGCCCAGTTTGTCGACCACAGGAAAGTCAGAGATTGATTTATAATGGTCATAAAAGGGTACATGCTATTAAATTTCAATCGGTTGTTGCTCCAAATGGATTGATAGCTTTTTTTAGATGGACCTTACGAAGGTAGAAAACACAACAGTGAAATGCTAGCTGAGTCTGGGTTGCTAAACAAGTTGAATATGTTTTCTTTTTCACAAAATGGTCAACCACTTTGTATATATGGTGATCCTGCTTATCCTTTAAGAATCCATTTGCAATCACCATATAGTAACAATGCTGCAGGGTAAACTGTGGATCAGTTAGCCTACGATAAAGCAGTGAGTGAAGTTCGAACATCAGTGGAATGGGTATTAGTGATATAGTCAACTACTTTTCATTTTTAGACTATAAAAAGAACTTAAAAATAGGAATGCAATTGTTCCTTCTTGAATGGCTAATATTTTTTCGTTTTGACCAAAGCTCTGACTCTTCATCAACTTTGTGATTTTGTTTGACCATATAGAACCATCCAATGCTATTTTGTGTTTGATAGATTTGCAATGATTTTCAATTGCAGACGGTCCACGACTACTAATGTCAAATAGGCTTTTGACAAATAGTACATTTGAAGAGCTCATCTTTGATCTGCGTTAAGAAAGGAAATAGTTTCTTTAAATTATCATGAAATGGGTTTAACTTTCTCTTTTTACTATTCCTATTTTGAATTTGATGCATAAATAGTTATCAAAACCTTAAATTACTTTTTTATGAACAATTACTTTTATGAACTTCTTTTTAAAATAAATGCAAAGCGTTATTTACAATAATTAGAGCAAGAAGACTTTACAAGACAAACAAAATTTGCGTAAAACGAGCGCAATTTTTTAGTTGCAATTGAAAAATCTTTCGAAGTAATTTTTTTTCTTCTCTAAAGGAAATTTTAAAAACTTTTTTTTTTAATGTTTACGGGAATTTAATTAATTTTGTTTCGTGTTTTATAGTTAAGTTCATTAGAATTTCATACATTTTGTTTTTTAACTATGTTTTAGAAAATTCATTTATTAAAGTCTTTCAAATATTATTTTTTTAAAGAATTTTTATTTGCTTTTTTTTAATATATAAACGCGTACACAAACACGTACAAACCCCAAACGCGCAAAACTACCGTTAAACGCTTACTGTACGCGCCAAACGCGTACGTATCACCTTAATAAACTACATACATTCTTTTTTTTCCAACACAACTTTGACTATTGGACGCTATGTTTTAAGAAAATAACTCACGTTGCAGAAACAACTTCAAAAACTGAAATATGAAGTCGACCGAAAAAATCAGAACGCAAAATAGGGTTTTCCACAACAATTATTTGCAGAGAACTCCGTCCTAAAGCTCTCCCGTCGATGTTGCGTAAAATGCTAACTTTTTTACATTAGGAGTTTTCATTGACCTGTCAAAAGCTTTTGATACTGTAAATCATAATATACTAATAAAAAAACTTGAAAACTACGGAGTGAAAAATAAAAACTTACTTTGGTTCAAAGGGTGTCTGACAAAGGGTGTCTGAACCGAAGGGTGTCTGACAAACCGAAAGCAATTTTTATATTATGATCAAAATAATACAGTTTCACAACTTCCATAACTTGTTCCTCAGCAGGGTTACTTGTGGGGTTCCTCAGCAGGGTTGCCATCTGGTTTTTTTTCAAGCCAGATTTCTCCAATCTCGTTTGTTTTTTTTAGGTTTTGCTTGAAATTTTTTTTTCTGGTTTATTTTAGAAAATCTGGTTTAAATCTGGGTTTTTTTAAAAGTGTTTTTTTTTTCTTTTTGGATTATTTTATTAAATCTGGTTTAATTTTGGTTTATTTTTTGTTAAAGCAATTTAATCAAGCTGTTTAATTTCATAAAAAAAGTGAAATAAAGCGAATGAAAATTCGATTGAAATTGTGAATAAAAAGAAAAAGAGGAACGAAAATGAGTAAAAAAAAATTTTGTTTACCACGGTTTATTAAAGAAATTCAAAGAAATTTAAAGAATTAATAAACTCTCACTCGCGAGTTTCAACAAGTTCAAACAATTTATTTGGATTCGTTCCATTCATTTAAAACTTGGTTTTTTTCTTTCTTTCTAAAAAATCTTTTCCTATAAATTATTGCATCTGCAGACAATATTAGAAAAATCTGGCATTTGAAAAGACGATTTATAACGAAATACTTTACGTAAAAAAGGTAAAACGAGTTTTTAATGTTTCTACGGATATTGAAAATTTAGTAACTGTTACTATTCAAATAACAACTAATTAATTTTTGCTTTCTTCTTAAAATATCTAATTTTAAAATTGATCAGACATATTGGTTATTAAGTTTAATAATATGTAGCTCATACTTGATTTTTTGTTTTAGATTAGCATCTTTAAATCGACTATGCCAAACAAAAAATCATATGAAAACTCTTGTAGTTATCGAAGTGAGTGCGAAAAAGAATTTACCTGGGTAAAAAAAAGCTCTGATGCATCTGAACAAGCTTTTTGTCGCCTTTGCCGCACTAATCTACGTCCACACAAAGGTAGCTTAGAGCAACATCAAAAAGCAGTTTCACACATTAAAAGAGAAACAACATTGAATCCATTTCAAAAGAAGAAGAATTTTCCGGGTCAAGTAAAAATTTCAGGTGCAAACAAAAAAGCAGACATTCAGCTGGCTATGTGTATCTGCTGTCACTCAGCAATTTCAACCGCTGACTATTTGTGTGAAATTATTTCTAAGTTTGGTGTAGGCAGTCCCCTGGAACATCTAAAACTCCACAGCACTAAGTGTACTAAAGTAATCCAGAATGTCATCTCATCGACTCTAAAAGAAAAAATATCTAAAGAAATCAAATCAAAACCGTTTTCCATTCTCATTGTGAATGAACGGATGTGAGTTCAATGAAAAACCTTGCAATATTCGAGAGATGTTTTTCAGAAAAAGAGAAACAGATTGTCGATGACTTTCTTGGCCTCATTCAAGTGATTTCAACAACTGGCGAAGATCTTTTTAATGCTTTGAATTATAAACTCCGCTCTATTGGATTAACTCTTAAAAACTGCATCGGATAAAGCTCAGATGGTGCCTTAAATGTTATTGGCATACATAATTCAGTCTGGTCTCGTGTACTAACTAAATCGCTTAACTGTATTATGATGAGGTGCATTTGTCACTCACTAAATCTTGTGGTGCAAAATGCTTTTAATGAAATTCTATCTCCAGTCGGCTTTCTTCGGAGCGAGGTACCCCCGTTTTTTTAACAAGAGCATTCTTCGTCGAAACGAATATGAAAAACTATTTGAACTCATGAATCTAAACAATGAACGCGTGGGAGCCCCGTCCCCTTTTCAAAAGTTTTCAGCAACTCGTTGCTTGGTTCGAGGAAAGTGTTTTTATAACTTGCTTGTAAATTGGCAAGAACTAAAAGCATTTTTTATTTGTGCTGAAATGAATGCAAACTCTGATGTCCGTTATAAAATCTCTTCAATAAGCAAAATGTTCCAAGACAGCACCCTTTATCTCTATGTTGTTTTTCTCACACCAGTCATTCAAGAGTTTGAGCGTCTAAACTCTCTCTTTCAAATATGCATTTCAAAAGCTTAAAGCAACGTGTTTTTGATACCAAGGGCTTTGTACTTCCTCTACAGTGTGTAGATTTTGGAGCCAAATTCTCCTCAGATTGCCAGATTTACATTCAAGAGCAACCTCCAAATGCAAAACTGAATGCTGAAGAATCGGTCAGAAGTGTAAAAATTCGCTGTCATGGTTTTCTTCAAAAGGCTATAAACGAGCTTGAAAAAAGACAGATAACAGATAACAGATCAATTTTTCACGGCATGTCAAATCTGTCTTCAATGAAAGTTCTTTCCCAAGTTGAAAAGGTTCCGTTTTCAAAGCTACCTTTTCCTCACCTAATGGGTACAAAAGTCAAGAAATTGAAAACCAATACAGAAAAGTGAGTACCGTTGAATGGACTGAGTGTGCCATTTTTAAAGAAAAAGAAGTTCCTAAAAATACTGTTAAACTCTGGATAGTTTTAAGGGACTATGTCGAAATTATTGGACATCCCGCTTTTCGCGACATTTTCGACTACTGCCTTGCTTGTCTGTGTGTTCCTATTTCTAACTGTTTTGAGAGAGTCTTTTCACAGGTCACCTATGTGAAAAGCAAGCAGAGAAACAGAATGTCAAACCAAGTATTGGATGCAGTCATTCGAATAAAATCTTATTTAATGAGCCGAAAGATTTTTTGTAAAGACTTTAACATTCCCGATTTAACGATTTCAAATGGAAATTTCATTCGGAAATGAAATTTATGCAACAGAAGCATGCAAAAATGAAGACGAACTTCACGTTTTATCTTAACTTTATTAAATGTTTTAAAGATTTACACTTAACAAAATAAATTTTTTAATAAAATAGTTCTACTTTACTTAATTTTTTTATTTTTTTGTTCTGGTTTATTTCTGGTTTATTTTTTATATTTTTTTGGCTTGTTGCTAAAAAAAAACCTGGCAACACTGTTCCTCAGGGCTCAATTTTAGGACAACTCTTATTTCTATTGTACATAAATGACTTATACATAGCAACAAATCTTTTAGACCTAATTTTGTTTGCTGATGATTCCAATCTTTTTTGATCTCACAGAGATATTAAAACACTCTTTAAAATAGTTAATGAACAGTTATGTAAGAGGTCGTCCATAAAGTACGTACGCTTTTTTTTCGCTAACCCCCCCCCCCCCCCCCCGCAATTTCCCGTACACTTTTTTGAGTACTCTCTACCTACCTAAAAGTACCTACGCTTCTAACCTACTAACCCAACATTTTATGATATTTTTTTAAATTTAGTGTCGCCATATTTTTATAATTGACCTACTGTCCCCTTATCACAGAAACGCTATGTTAAGTGCGAGTTTTAACAAAATTAAGCAGACCTCATCTTCCTCTTCAAGCGTACGTACTTTATGGACGATCCCTAAAGCTAATAATTGGTTAGTAAGTAACAAACTTTTATTAAATGTGGATAAAACAAAATATATAATTTTCCATAAGGTAAATAAATCAAAAAACATTTCACTAAAATTACCAAATCTTATAATTAATAATAACTACATTAAAAAGGAAACATACGTAAACTTTTTTGGAGTAAAACTGGATGAAAATTTACTGCGGTATTCACATATAAATAGTATTGAAATAACACTCTCAAAAAATATTGCAATGGTGTTTAAGGAAAAACCTTTTCTAAATGTAGCATCCCTGAAAAAATTGTATTTTGCCTTTGTTCACAGTTATTTGTCTTACTGTATGGGCTAGTACTGGCTATACAAAACTTAAGAAAATCTACAACAAACAAAACCATGCATGCAGAATAGTGTTTGGAGCCTACGAAAATATTTCTTGCGAACCACTTTTACGTGCACTTGGTGTTTTAAATGTGTATAAACTCAATTTACACCAAGTTTTATTGTTTATGTTTAAAACAAAAATGGGATCGTCACCCAAAATTTTTCAAATTTATTTTAATAAAATTAATCATAAATATTGAACAAAATTTTCAGATAACAACTTTGTTCTTCTCAAATATAATTTAAAATTACCTCCTATTCAATTAAATATCGCGGACCTTATCTGTGGATAAAATTCCCAGATATTGTCAATAAAGACAAGACTACATTAGAACAATTTAAAAGTGATTCAAAAAGATCATTACTGATCAGGGAACTTAATTTATTCGACTTTAAATGTTTGAAAGTAAGAATTAAAATCTTTTGAAGTTAGCTTAATCAAATAAAAACAAGTTTATTTATATCAATGAAATTTAAGTTATTAAAAATTCATCTTGTGATTATGTTAATTATAAAATTTTATATTGTTCTCTTTTTATTCGAAAACTTTAGTTTAAGAGGTTCTTAAAAACTTTAGCTGTTGTAAGCATTTCAACACTTCTCAATTATTTGTCATTTGCTATTTTGAATTTCTTTATTTTCTTAGTTTAGTCCTGTAGAATTTAGACTCCATCTAGAAAAAATTATTATAAAGACATGTTATATATCGTTGGAAAGCTTATTTTTTCCTCGTTAAAATAAGTAATTTGTATTTTTTTTTATTATGTGGAAAAAAAGTTTAAAAAATAAAAGCACAAAAATTAACGTTTTTGGCCGAAAAATATCATTCTATTAAGCGAGTAAATGTGATGTAATTTTTATATTTATTACTCCTAAATATTAGTAGTTGGTTTAATAATGAACTGAAAGCTAAATAATAACTAAAAGTATGATATAGGGGTGGAGGGGGACTCTATTTTAGCAAATTTTTCAAAAATTTGACGTAAAGATGGGTGTATAAGACAAATATTCCTTTATTATTAATTAATACTGTTAAACGTGATAATTCGGTAAAGTTACCAAGTTAAAGTTTCGGGGTGTAGTTAATTATTTGTTTTTTGCTATTTTGAATTTCTTTATTTTCTTAGTTATTTTCTGTTTAATTCTGATTTATGTTTTTTTATATATTTGAATATTACGGTTATGTAGAATTTTTTTTTGTATACGGGGCTCGGCAATAAGGCAAAAAGAAACGTATATTTACATCGAGCTATATTATAACATTTTGCTCTAACGTATTAAAATTCGTAATTATAAAATTGTATTACTTATAGCCTGACTTGTTAAAAGTTTTTATTTTTTTAATTTTTATTAAGCATCTGGTTTCAATGGAAATTATGTGTAAAGTAACTCTGACCGAAACGGTTATTAATGCGTTGGTAACTAAAAACTAAAATATTATTTTTTGATTTTATTTATATAAAAAAAATTTTTATATAAAAAAAGTATATTATAAAGAAATTTGTTTCAAAACAATTTATTGCCGCGATGACTTTTTTTGCGACGCCGTAAAGTGGGTCAAATCTCAAAAAAGCTGGTCAAAACAGAAAAAAGAAAAGTTTCGACACATCATTTTTGGACTATCAGCTTGGTTTCAGTGATGTCGGAACTACTTAATGCCGGCTGTGCAGAAGATCAGCTGTTCATTTCAGCGCTATACTGCAGGTCGAACGCGGCAGTCCTTTGTTTGCTTACAACCGTTAAAGCTGAAAAATTGTCTTTTATTCAAAAATAAATATTTTTGTTGCGTGTACATGAAACAAATATTTTTAATATGGAAATCGTTTTACGAGGTATGTATTGATTACAAAACAAAAATATTATTATTAAGTCGTTAATTATAAAATTATTTTTTTTTAATTAACCTAATACAGAAAAATGTTTTACAAAATTGTAAAATTTGCTTAAAAAATGGAGAAGTTACGAATTCCACGACATTCCACTCTCATTTACATTGTGCTTGTACGTATATACAGTGCCGGATCAAGGGGGTGCTAGGGGGCTATAGCCCCGGGCCCCGCACATTTAGGGGCCCCCAAAAATTTTAGAGGACCTTCTTTTTTTTTTTTTTAGTCATTTTTAGGCTCTAGCCCATAAAAAGGCCTCCGAAAATAAAAATAGCCCCGGGCCCCAAGAAGTCTTAATCCACCACTGCGTATATAGTATTATTTTTGTAATTTATTATTCAAATTCACTCACTAGTACCAACTCCACTTTTAAGCCATGTTTTTTATAACAGTTGCAAAATGCCGCAATTGAGACATTTTGAAAAATGAAAGTAAAATTATTTAATTATGAGCTACATTTGTACAATTTTAATTATAATCGATCTCTAGAAGAATTATAAAGAATATTAAAGTAGAAAAGGACGAGAACAACGATTTCTTCTACACAGTGAGATGAATAACTTAAAAAAAGACAGTGATCGCCACACACATCGCCACACAGTGAGAACTATTTTCCGATCTTCAAGAAATGATTGCATTCCCTTTTTTTTCTTAAACTGAATGCTTGGTTATTTTTTTAATGGCATAATTAATATTAAGAAATATTTAAATTAAAATGTTGCTAACTTCATAAATAAATAAAGAAAAAATTACATATAAATCAAAACACAAACATTTTACATACTCTGTCACGGCTGTTTCACGGCAATGTAAAATTGGGTATTACGTCACGAGTTTAGCAAAAAAATAAAAATTTCCCCATAAAAAGTATAAAAATTTATTAACTTTGAAATAATAGAATTTTTTTTATCTAAACGCTTTTATTTGCAAATGAAAAAAATATAAAAGATTTATCTTTCCTTTTTAAATAATTGTTTACATTATACAGAACAAAAATGTATATTGTAAAAATATTGCTAATCATTTGGGATCACTTTTCTGTTATTTGCAATTTTTACAGAAAACCTGTCTAGGGCCAACTAAGATTCGCTAACATAGCTACATGCCTGATAATTGAAATTTGGAACACTTATCAAAGAGTGTCTATTATATCATATTCCTACGTCATCCTGGTGATTTTTTTTACTATAACTTAACTTTTACTCCATTTGTACTTTTAAATTTATCTCTTTTAAATGTAAAATACAATTTTTTTGACGGATGAAGTAAGTTATTAAAATTTCGCCTTTTTATGCAGATTAAAATATAAAAATTACTTTCTGTACCTCTTGCTATGTTAGCGAATATGTTTTTAAACTTGGCATGTTTAGCACTAACTTTGTTTTTCGCGTGAATTTTTCAAGCAATGACGTATATTACATAACCTTAAATACGTTACAAAACCACACTCTAGTTTTAATTTGGTACGTAATTAAGCTTCTCAATTTTGTGAAATTCTCTTAAAAAACTTTAATATATTTTAATTATGTCGTTATTTATATTAGTATTGACAAACATATTAATTTGCAGTCAAACTCTTTTTTTTTTTTAAAAAAAACAGTTAATGTAATATTTGGCAAGTTTGATGTCTGACTTAAATAATCCCTCTATCGATTCGCATTAGATTTAAGTAAGATTTTTTGCTCTAAAAATGGTCTAACAATGTTTATATTATATATTTAACAATGTAAGTATTTTTTGATTATTTTTGCTAAAAAGTAACATTAAACTTTTCAAAATCAACTTAGTTTGTAATTTCTGCGCGTTTATTTAAAAATGTAATTTTTTTTATATTTTATTGAATGTTAAATGATAAAACAATTTATTGATGTTTATATTCTTTTTACAGAACAAAATTATCTGTAATATTTCAAAAGTTATAACAGTTTTAGTAACTTCCCTTGAAGTAATAATTTTAAAAAATTTAATAAAAATCTATAATGTATTATACACTAATTTAAACGAATTCTATCTATTCAGGTGAACGGACCGCAAAAACTAAGACACCCCAAAAACAGCGTGGTCAGTTATATGGCTATAAAAATTTAAATCTGTACTTTAAAACCACGAAAGAAATGTTTTTTGATACATGAATGTTCTAGTAATTTTTTGGGGTGCATTAAAAAGAAGAATTAACTAGAATCAATCTTTTTCACTAAATTTGCACAAAATTTATAAAAATATCTCATTAAAATAATTGGTTCATTTCTTTCTAGCACCTGCTAATAAGATCATTTCTGGATTTTGTCCATTTACTTTGCAATTTACTTTGCTGCAAACAGACTTCATAACATTACGACAGGTTGGACACTGCTTCAAGCCGAAAGCTTTACATTTTATGTCTCCACAATTACATTGAAGCATACATTTAATAAAAAGTTTTTTAACTCTCTTATTTTTTTTTGGAGCATCTTCTTTTTCTTTTAACTTTTTTTCTTTGATTCTTTTTATGGATTCAACTGCAGTTAACACACTGTTTACTGTCTTCTAGCAGATTTTATAATAGTTTCTTTGGTTGCCCATTTGCCCCATATATTAGCTAGAACTAACATGAAAGCTTCTTTATTTAAGGAGCAGATAGCTGAAAACATAAAGTCTTTCTTTTTACGATACTCGCTATGAATGTTCTTATTTACTTGGTCAAGAGGTTGAGTAACTCCTGTTGTGTCTGATGGAGTGACAAAGAGACAAATTTTTTCAACTCAAAAAAAGATAAAACATCAAAGTCTAGTCTTGAGCTATGTCCATCTGACAATAAAATGATGGGTCGCTTAACATTTTATTCATTTAAGTAGACATCAAATTCTTTCAATGCTGCCAAGAATGATTCATGGTTTGATACTCCATTTTCTGATGTCGTAACCAACAAATGTGGAATTTTATTTGCTGCTTCTGTCGGAACCATACAACTTTTAATACCAGTACATTTAAAAATCACCTAGCACATACATATATCCTCTTAAAATAAAAATAGAAAATCATTTTAAGCAAGTACTATTATTTATACATTTTTTCTTAAACCACATATTATTGCATACCTGAAAATGAAACAAATCGTTGAATTGTGACACATTCTCTGTTTTCTCTATACATTATACTTATTTATAAAAATTTTCAAACTGATACCTAAATGATTACTTGCCATTTCCTTTGAACAATTCAGTGCACGGTTTATAGACACTCTTCCTTGTCGCTTTAGGGTAAGACTGCTATGTTTAGCATTAAAGCAAAGCCAAAATGATCGACTTAATCTATAAAAGAGGACCGTTACATAAAAACAATTATCTGATTAAAAAAAGGGAAATTTAAATATAAAGATGATTCTTATTACCCTATTTAGATTTCATAGGATCATTGTAAGTTTAATTATTTAGTTTCAACGTACTTTCTTTTTTCCAGTGCAGCTCGAGCATTTATTGATAATTTGTGAAACTTCCTTCCACCTTTCATCTTTGTATTAGTGTGGTGTCTAATACGTACCACATTTAGAATTAACTTGGTAACTTCCTGTTTATTAATTGCTTGTAAAGACCTGTTTTTATTTTTTATAAAACGAACAATACATGTCTCTTCATTTTCTGTACAATAACTTCTTTCTTGTCCATTAACCACTTTTCCATCTAATCGCCTGTTGATTGTTTCTCTATCTTTGATAAGAGAAAACATACCAGCCTTTAATGCTGCTTGTCCCCTCCCATTTACATCTTCGAGTAAACTATATAAACATTTTATTAAATTATTTCAAATCTTTTCCATAATCATCAAAAACCAACGTGGTTTTTGGGGTGCATATGATGTGGTTTTTGTAGTACATTTGAAGTGTTCTATAAAATATAAGTTAGCAGTGATGCAATCATCCTAAAAACAATTTATTATAACAATCTTCTTCAAAAAATCAGGTTAAAATTCTTAACAGTTAAGAAATTATAACTAAATTAGTTAATGTAATTTTTGGAGTGCATGGCGAAAAAAAGAGTCAGCTTCAACAACAGGCAAAAGAATACAAGCGATACATATTAAACCATACCTATCAGGAAGAACCCCATTTAAGCTTATCTTTCAATAGTAATAACTTAAAAGATATTATTTTTCTCAAGAAAAAAGTTCTAGGCTCTCCTACTTTCATGTGGTTTTTTGGGGTGCAACCACCTGTTGTGGGGTGCAACCACCTGCACATTGTTTATAAAAAGAATATGACTTAAAGATTTAAATTACATAAAATTTATTGTACTAATACATTTATATTACTGAATAAATAAATATAAATTACTATATAAATACTTTTAATACAAAATAAATGCAATTTTTATTTTAATTATCGATTTATGCATTATTTATTTATTTATTAACTCATTTATTAAATACTTAAAAGCGTTAAAAAACATATGCAAAGCACGGCTGTTTCAAGGTGGACAATTTAAACAATTTTTTAACATATATGTCCGCAATATTGGGCCCGCCATTTTTTTTTATTTTTTTTTCAGCGAATTCTTAATCAGTAACCTCAAAACATATTTGCCATAAAATTTCAGGCGAATCTTTCAACGTTTTCATATTTTGACTAGTTTTTTCGATATCTGTGACCCACTGTGCGCCGGAACAACGTAAACAACGAAAATCGGAATAATTCCGGAAAACCGAAACGTCTGGTCTAAGGACCGGTGAATTCGACTTTTTAAGACTTGAATTTAAATGAGAGACGAATTTAGATCGTATAGGTATACCGAATTTAACTGAAAGGCGAATTTAAGTCGTATATGAACCCCGAATTTAACTGAAAGACGAATTTGGACTTTTAAACCAAGTTTAACTGAAAGCCGAATTTTGATTTTAAAAACATGCCTTTTGAAGACTTTTTGAATATTGACTCTGTAACACAAATTTATTTCCAACATGTTTTTTTTTATTTTTCATTTACTGAATTCATGTTCCCAAGGCCGAGTGGGCCATTTTAGTCAAGGAAGCTTCTTCTTATATTGGTTACAACTCTTTCTCAACTCTTTAACTCCAAAACACATTTCGGAGTTAAAGAGGCTGCAAGAGGGTTGTAACCAATAGAAACAGGTTTATATGAATAAAACATATAACATATTTTATAATTCTTCTTTATAATTTATATGTTTTATAATTCTTTCTTTATAAATTGAAAAAAAAAAAATTATAGCTTTCGAATTTAACTGAAATTTTGAAATTGTTATCGAATGGAAGCCGAATTTCTATTTCAACTTTGGCACCGAAATCGAAGCCGAAGTCAAATTCGCCTTTCAGTAAACTTTGCAATCCGATTTTTAACGGTCCTTAGTCTGGTCATCTTAGTTTAAAGTCCTCTTTTAATTTCTAAAAAGGAATTTTTACTATTTTTGTATTTGTTCTGCAAATTGGTTAAACAAACAAAAAAAAATTATTTTCATATAACTCCAGTCTAGTCCTTAATTTACTTCTTGTTGAACTGCGGAGTTTGAAAGGGTTTCAGCTGGCTAGGACATTCTCAGATAATCCTTCAGGTCATGTCGTCTCCAAAATTTATTAAGGTTAGTGTATGTAAAAAATTTAATAATATAATAATTAAGATATATATTAACATAATAACGAAGAAATAACATACGGTAATTAATTTTTATCAAACATAAAAAAAATCCTCCTAATATTAGTTTGAAAAGAAAGTTATTAAAGCTTTAACACTTTGAATTAATGCGAAACTGTCCAGTTAAAATTTCGTGTCTATATATTACTAAATTAAATTACAAAGTTTAAAAAAATGGCTCAATGATTTATAGCGCACATAAAGTATTTATATGATAAAGGAGACTGATTTTCTAACGTAATAGCAACTCGCCGTGTGCCTGGATAAAACTGAACCTCTAAAAACACCCCAAAAAACCTTTAACGTATTTCTTTTACATATATATATATATATATATATATATATATATATATATATATATATATATATATATATATATATATATATATATATATATATATATATATATTAGTTATAAAAATTATAAAAATGAAATCATTTGTTGGGAAATTTTTGAAAAATGGCCCTTTAAAACCTCCCAAAATAAAAAAAGTTATAAAAACTGGATAAAAACTATTTTTCTTGTCTGGAGTCTTGAAATTTTATTTTTTTATTTTATTAGAAATATTTAGTTTTAGTAAAATTATTAAATTATTTTTAGAAATTCACTTCCTTTAATTTATTGTTAAAGGCCTGGTTTCAATAACAGCATTTTAATCCCTGAATGGTAAAAAATGAGCTATTATTTAATAACTTGATTTTAAAATTATATATATTTTAATTACGACATCTAAACAATTAAATATATAAAATATCATTAGGTTAGTAAACTAAAAAATCCAACAATATTTGTGAGCTAATAACAATGCCTCCAAAATCACATGATGAAAACCGTGCTCAAGTTTGTGTAATTTGCTTTTGCACAAGGGGAAAAAAGGCACACAGACAAGTTACTAA
The DNA here is from genome assembly GCF_022113875.1 of Hydra vulgaris. Taxonomy (NCBI): domain Eukaryota; kingdom Metazoa; phylum Cnidaria; class Hydrozoa; order Anthoathecata; family Hydridae; genus Hydra; species Hydra vulgaris. The sequence goes on along the minus strand of NC_061162.1, from coordinate 52,811,492 downwards.
CACACAATAGATTGAACTGAAGGCTCATTTGATGTCAAACTATTCACTGCAAGATCCAAGGTTTCCATCTGGGCTTTGTATTGACTGCAGATTGGACAAGATAAAAAATGGAGATTCTACAGTCAATCTATTAATAGCAGAGAACTATGATCCAGAGCTGAAAACTATAACAAGGTATTTATAATATTTTAACTATTACTTTTTAATATTTACCTACCTTTTATAGAAAACCTTTGGAAAATTATTATTTTTTCAAGGATTTGCATAAAGTTTAGAATAAATTGGTAAAATGAGTAGTAAAAATAAATTTAAATATAAAAAGATTTTGTGCAATAACATTACAAAAAAACAAACAAAAAAACAAAAACTCTCTGGGTATAGTATGGTCTGTCAAAGTTAACATGTATTTATAAATTTAATCAACACAAATCTTTCTATTTTCTTTTGACAAATGTTTAGTTTTTCTAGAAAAATAAACTATATAGTAGTTTTTTTTTTAATGTTAAATGTATTTAACATTTATTTGTTTTTATCAGGTCTATAGAAAGATGTAAGTGCATAATTTGTAAAATTGCTAGCTTTAATGGTCTTCAGTGGAAGTTATTTGTCAACAAACAGAAGAATAAATCTAATAATTCAAGATTATTTTCCAAACGGATCTGCTCACACTCCTTTGCCAGTATCTGCAGGGTATCAAGCCACTCAAAAGATAAGTGTAAACTAAGATTGGAAATAATAGTTAACATTATATAACCGATCAGTTATAAAACTATAAAAACAAAGAAAGAATCAGGCAATTTGGTCATCTCCATTACATCCCCTAATGGTGGAAAATTTTTGATACTATCCCTGGAAGAGAACAACGAAACAATAGTTGAGGTATTTCTGACTGCAGAGAATGTCTTTGCAATACAACAGGAAACTAGGCTGACTGATCGTCATGTTATTTCAGTTCTGAAAAACTTTAGACTTAAATGGGGATGGAAATGTATTGTTCCTTGTATAAAGGAGACTATGAGGGATCAGAAAGGTATTTTTGGAAAGTTATTTTCTCAGAAATAACTACGTTTCAAGACTCTAATAGCATAACTCTAAAAATTCCAGAGACATCATAACTTCAAGATATTCATAGAGAAGGCTCAAATCAATCTTCTGTTGTTTAACTTTACTGGTGACCTAAAATAATATCATGTGCATCAAAATATCCATGCTTATACTGTGAGTCTTCAAATTCTGTTGTTTAACTTTACTGGTGTCTGGAGTAATATCATGTGCATCAAAATATCCATGCTTATACTGTGAGTCTTCAAATAGCGAAGGAAATAAAGCCTGGCAGACAGATGCTACACTCAGAACATTTGGGAATATTGAATACCACAGAGAGGATTGGCTAACTTCCAGAGGTAAAAAAATCAAAGCAAAAGAGTATAATAACTGTGTGACAACTCCTTTATTCTTTCATGAGGATGATCCTGATGGGAGCTTGGTGATCCTTAAGAGTCCACCACCAGATTTTAATCTTAAGTTGTCCCTAAATCATGTCTTTAAGAAGTTACAAAACATTTGGGCAGGACTTCAGGATTGGTTAGCAGGGCATTCTATTCTCTTTGAACCATACCATTGTGACACACTTGAAGGTAATGAGTGTTCTAAAGTTCTAAGGCTACTTGATAGTTTGGAAAAAATACTTCCTATGAAGCTGTCTGGTTTTTTGGATTACATGCATGACTTTTCAAAGGTCATTGACTCTACATTTGGCGTGTCTGTAAATCCTGATTATAAAAATGTTCTTAAAAACCTAGGGATGTCTTTTAGTTCTTTACATGAAGAGTTTGGAGTGTCTGAAACTCCTAAGCTTCATGTAATACTCACACATATTGAGCAGTTCATCGACATCACAGGAGACATCACAGGAAAGGGACTCAGTCAGTTTTCAGAACAGGAGTTAAAAAACTCACATTCAGCATTCTTGGTAGTTGGGAGCAATACCTGATAAAAGACATTTCTTCACCTAAATATATGGAGAACTACTCTGAGGCTGTCCTAAATTTTAATGCTAATAATATTTAGTTACATAGTATGCAAAATATGTATTTTCAGTTTTTATACCTAGTTGTACTTAACTGTAAACTGTATTTTAAATTACTTTAAAAAAAGATTTTATACCTTTTTTTATTTTTGCAGGTTTTTGTTTTTTAATTTTATAATTTTTATAACTATTATATATATGTAAAAGAATGGTACAATACATTTTTTTGGCTGATTGTAGAGGTTCAGTTTTACTCAGGCACACGGTGGACTAAGATATAGTTGCTATTAAGTTAGAAAATTTACTACAACTTAGTCTAAGTTGTCGTGTAGCATTATTTAATATGTTATTTTTTCAAGTTCCTGACTCTCAAAACACGAAGTTGTAAAAGAAACTGTTATTGAAGTCAGGTATTGCTATGAAAATTAAGAAAAAACTTAACAAGAAAAAAAGAGCATTTAATAGAAGGCTTAAAATGCTGCAAGTTATTTAGGAAAACACAAAACAAAAATAATTTCAAATACAAACAAAAAAATAAAAATCATTGGAAAAAAGTAGATCACTGAGTTAAAATTAACCAGCCACTGCAAGCCTTAGAAAATCACAAATAAAAAACTGTTTAAAACAGATGGTTCCCTATCAATATATAAATTTTGCAATTATTGTTACTTAGTAGTTTTTTTCAGAAATTTCACTTCAAAAGAAGCATGTATTACTTATAAGAATATATGCATAATGATAATTATGCATATATTCATATAATCTTATATGCATAATAATTTACTTATTAAATTATCATAATTTAAATAGTTTAATGCGTGTTTCAATCAATCTTATGCACATTTATTTTATAGTTTTTATTTTTAAGATTAAATATTAACTAAAAAATAAAAATATAAATATAAAAAAATAAAATAAAAAATATAAATTGGCATTAGACTATTGACTAACCACTGGTTAACTATGACTTATTAATTATTAAACATCTTGGAAAGCAGATTTGAATTTCAGTTTTTTACCATACTTTAACTTTAGTTAATTGCAGTTATTGTGAAACATCTTTTAGTGTTAATTCCAGTGGTACTAGTCAGCTTGTAAAGCAGAATAAAGTAAAATAAAACAGTAATTAGGGTACCAGGCAATGTGTATGTGATCACATATTATTGCAACTAGTAGCATTTTTATATTTGTGATGATATCGCCAAAGGCGTTATGTTTGTGCTGTTTTTTGCATTAGCAGTCATCAATTCTTAGTCATTCAATAGTACGCAGAGGCTGATATTTATTTTTCCACCTCAGTTATAGCATTCTATGCATTCCATTGTGGTGGAAGGCTTAAGATAAACCAAGTGAGTCAGAATGAAAGTTTACAAAGAGTTTACAAGGATACTGTGCATGTCAAGTTGTAGGTCAGCAACTTTATTTCTAACTTTATTATACTTAGATGCGTTTAGCACAATAAACATTGTGTTCACTGGTATTTATAGAATTTATCCATGATAAGAAGTTATTTACTTTAGAATGTTTGTTGATTAGAGATTAAGATGGGGTCAGTAGTTTGTGTGCTTTGGCAATATAAAACTTTTGTGCCAAAAGCATTGGCTAGATATTATAGTGATATTATAAAGAGCTTGTAAAATTTTGTTTCAGTTGATTATGTATGTGCAGGCTATAAATGAAGGATCAGTGTTGATTTGTTGTGTCTGTTACCAGAGCGCTAATTATTACTTATTTAGAGTTTAGTGGATCTAAAGCCTTGTTCATTAAGGTATTTTGTAGTTTAAAAATTGGTTTAAAAAAAAAAAGTACCCTTCCTAATTTAAGTAGCTCTCTGCAGCCTTGAATTGCTCATCTCTATATAATAATGTTGAACTAATAGTTTATTTAAAGCCAAGGTAATGACGAGATAAAGCCCCTTAGCCCTTTTTTATAAGGAAGTATAAGAACTTTATTTACAACTATATAAATATATATTTATATAACGTTATGTTGTTATTATATAATGTTATGCTGCTAATAAAAATATTATATTTTTTAACAAATTTTTTTTTTAATTATTTTGTAATAAAATTATGTGTACAATTTATATAGAATATAAAGAACCGCTAGTAAAAAATTCAAAAATTTTTAATTAAAATTTTTTGACTTTCCTTAACAATTTTTTTAATAAAAGTTGTAAGTATTATTTTAAGTCTGATTTTAATTGCGGTAGTGGTGTAGTGGTAGAGTGCTCGCTTCATAAGTGAGAGGTTCCAAGTTCGATTCCCACCACGTCCCTGGTAGTACCGTGCTCAACTTGTTTCTCCCTGCAGCAACCTTGGTTGTCAGGTTTGTGTTTCGGAGTTATAGAGTTAAGAGAGGTTTATAACCACAACTAAGTAGCCTCCTCGTCTGTAGTGGCTTTCTCTGCCTTAAGGTAAATTAATTAAAAAAAAAAAAAAAAATCATGCAAATGCTTTATTATTAACAAATTGCAACTTTTATACTGTAAATATTCTTGTATACACTGCATTTATATACAAAATGGTATTTAGAATAACCAATCAATCATTTTTTGCAGCAAGTTCGTAATTTGTTATTTTTAAACCATACAGCAAGTTAAATATTAAAAAATATTATTAAAATATATAATAAATATTAGGGCAAATTAGTTAAATATTTGTATAGGAAATAAAAATTCTATCAACTAAATTTTAAAGTACAATAGATTACTAGTTATTTAATATTTCCTCTTCTCTCAATTGCCTCTATGTCTGAACAAACGTTTTAGATCTGTCATTATATATTAATATTTGATCTTTATTTTGTAAAGTTTATGCTATAAACTGCAAAATTCAGCACAAAACCACAAGAAAACATATATAAAAATTGTTAAACTTTATTCACAGTCTGGGAGTCAATAACGTTTTTTCAGGCAAAAAAATATGCTACAGTTAACTAATCTTGTTCTTGTGAAGTGCATTCAATCTTAGAACATTGAATACAAATGTTATGTGTAAGCAAGTTTGCAACATGTTCGCTTATTTAATAAGAGAACATATTGGAAACTTGTATACACTTCACAAGGACAATTGTTGATGAAAATGATACTCATACTTATCTGTCTATTCTACAGATTTTGAAAATTTTACATCAGCTACATGTTTTCAACATGTACCACCAATGGGAGTGACTGATTAGCTGGGTGAAAATGAATGTCAGTACTACACAATAGAGATTAGAGCTATGTATTGTGTTACTTTGATTCAGTTGCAAAACTGAAGTGATAAAACGTCTTCTAGGAAAAAATAAAAAACCTGGTGGTAAAGACGCCGTAATGATTCTTAACAAATCCATTTTAGATTTTCTTAAAGACAATCTAAGCTTAGGCAAAAATCCATTTGCAAATCAAATCTATCCATAATCTAAAAATCAAAAACAAGTGTTCAATGTCACCCCAAATCACCTAATTATTAATATCATCCCAGTTTAAATATACAAGTATGATCATATAAAATAAGAAAATTAGGACATTTAATGCATAGTGTTGATCAGGCCTAGGACTTTTCCAGGAAGCTGGTATAATGATAGATAGTATAATGTTCTGTTAAAATAAAGATAGTGATTAGGTTAAAATAAAGATAGTGATTAGGTTTTTTTCTATGATGCAAAAATGTTTAAAAAGTGTTCATAGTCATCCCGATTGACAATGATTTACAAGGTTGACGATAATTGACATGTTGAACACCCTAGTATAAAAACTAGTTTGCAACAGTTATACTGTCTTACTTTGAATAACTCAGTTGCCATAATAATTTCATTGTGATTTTTCTTAGTCATAAACATTCTGAACATGTTTTTAATTTTATTAAAACTGCTATTAATGCTTTAAAACTTTAATGCTATTAATTAACATGCTATTAATTAACAACATTTATAGTTAAAGGAGCTACTAATTAATATCATATTACATGCTATTAATTAACATCATTTATAGTTAAAGGAGTCTCCTTAGGCATCGTAGATATGTGGTTGTAGATTAGTTGTAAAATGTTTGGCTCACAATCAATAGGTTGAGATTCAAGTTTACCCTGTGCCTTCTGAAATTACTGTGCTCAATCTGTTTCTCTGCACATTGTCCTTGTTTTTTCATATTTCTGAGTTAAGAATTAAGAGAAAATATTGTTTAAAAATTAGTGACTGTAGTGAACACTAGAGTAATAGGGAAATGAATTTATAAAATTCACCTCCCTTGGGCTCTTTGACACATTTTTTAGTTGTCATGGTTTTGTGAGAGGAAGAGTAGAGTTTTGTACAACATGATCTCTCATATCTATGATAACAAATTTGTGAATGTATTCAGCGCGACTAGAAATTTAAATAAGCAATCAAGGCTAATGCATGACAGGACTACATGTATAAGAAGACATAATGATCCTAACACATAATTTTACTTTGAAATTTAAGATAGGAAAAAAAAAATGACTACTCATACAATAATAAAATTTCGGAATGTTATTTAAAAAAATAATTTTGTTTTTTTCTACTGCTTACTAAAAAATATTTAACTAAATAAGGAATAAGTATAGAAATGGTTGGTGTTGAATTGACATACATGAATTGTACCACATTTATAAGCCTATTATTAAAAAGAATGCATACCAACACTATAGCATGGTGGATTAGCAAGCTGCATCATAAACTGAAGATACAGAGTTCGAACCTTGATGCTTTTTTATTTTTATTTTTAATTTTTAATTTTCTTAATTTTTTTTTTATATATATATTGTCCCTATTATTATTTATTTTCATTTTTCTTACAATTTTATTATCTACTTATTATTGTTTTATATTATACAATATTTTTAGTCATATGAGCCATTAATACACCAACTGTTTTGTATAGACTTGTTAACTTAAAGGCCATTGTTTTATTATTTGCTTAGGATGAGTAGTGTGAAATTTTACTACTACTTAATAATCTTTATATTTATTTCTGATTCTTACCCAATGACATCATCTACAATTTGATTCTATTATCACATTTCCCAGGTCTACGTAACTGGATATCACCTTCGGTCACTTTTTTGCAATCATTGTGTTACATAAACAATTATAAATATATTCTTTGTGTCTGGTAATCCCTGACTTCTTCAAATGTATACCACAACAACTAAATGGACATTAGGCTTTCCAGCTGGATGTAGTTATGGCATTCAATAACCTAGTGAATATGCTGGTACTTGTGCACACCTTTATTCGGAAGCTCCACAATGCACGTCAGATCAGCACTCGCTGGCTATGTGATCAGATCTAAAATCTCACTTCATAGTACATCATTTCACACCAGTATGAAGTCATAGCTCTTTTGTCTAAGAGTGATAGCTTGTGGCTTGCAGTGATTAATGTGTATCTTTGATCAATTGAAATCCATTCTATAGGTCTTACGCCTGGCTCTGATGTGCTAGCCCAAAAGTGCAAGAAGTGAGTATGTTTAGCTTTCTATTCATCTGCTTTGAAACTTGACGAAAACATAACAAGACCATACCAAACGACCGAACCGAACATACTAATGCACTATATCATCACACCTATAGACATCAACAGTCTCTAATATCAGCAAATCAAATATTTGTTCTTTGTTGCATATGATCTACACACTGTGTAGATCACTGAGTGACTAGAGCGTTAGTTGTTTCTCCCCATGCCCTCCGACAATCTATACTTCGTTCTTCTGTTTCACAAAGTCTTACCACTCATTTTATATTTTCTTGTGATTTTTATTTTTTATTAAACGACACCATCTACAATCTGTTTTTATTGTCACATCTCCCAGGTCTAGATAAATAGACGGCTCTATTGGTCACTTACCCATTGTGTCACATAAACAATTATTAATATAGTCTTGGTGGATATGTTTGTTAATGAATTTATTACTTTAAAAATGTATATAACACAGTGGGCCCAAAAGGCAAAGTTTTGGAAATAGGATCATAACTAATGATTACGAAATCCTAGAAAACTCTTTGAGGACTTTTTGGAAAGAAATTTTTTGGCTTGTCATAGGAAAATAAAAATTTTTAATATTAAACTAAATTTGTGGACTGGGTTCAAATTACCATATTTGGGCAATGTTGATAAATTATTGTTTTTTGATAAATACTCAACGTTAAATTTTTTTTAGATGACAACTAAGATAATAATTTATTAGGTAAACTTAAAAAAAAAATTTACAAATTTAATTAATTTAGGGGTCTGGTTCCTACTGTTTAATGATAAAAGGTTTTTTTTAAAAAAAACAAGTATTTGGTCAAATTTGTATTAAAAATAATGTTAGTTTAATAAAACTTATAAGGAAAGGGTTCTATTGGTTTGATATTGCAACATATATTTGAAGATAAAAGTACAAAATGATTTGAAGATAACAATAAAAAATGTTTATAACTTCATAATTAATCATAAACTATGTTTTTAAACATATCATCAAAATACCTCTTTGTTTTTACATACCCTCACAAGATCTGCTTATAAGCTCATTTGAACTACAAACTTTGGAGGATACAAATGGATAATCTGGTTTAAAACACCAAGATCTTTATGAAAATGACTCATCACAGCTGTAAGCTCTTTTATATTTTATGTGTTACAAGAGAGAAGCTTTAAATAGTTTCTTATATCTTTTTTGTTTCCTTCTAGATCTTCCACTGATAAATTGCCAGGGCCATAACCATCAATAAGAATGAATAATTCAGATGAGTGATGAAGGACTCCATAAAGAGTAGGGTTAATTTTTGCCCATGGTTTATTTAAGTTAACATTAAGTGTAGTATTATTACACAGTTCTTGAAATTTGTCCATTTTAATTTTAAGCCAGCAAGAAAATTTACAAAGTATTACACTAATTTGAGAATGTCATAGTAACATGCTCTTTTTGTAGATGAGATGGCATAAATCTTTTATGTTCTAAAAATCTACTTCCTAATGACTCTGTTGTTGATGTCCCTCCCTTCTTACCAAAGTTGCAACACATCTAATTCTATCTAATTGAATTCCAGTGTTTTCTTTAATTTTAGTAATAAACCTGTCTCTTGCATTACGTATTGGTTTACCAAGCAGTATTGTATTTTCAACCCAGAGTCTTCAATGTATATGACATTGTTAGAGTAGTTTAAATACCAAGTTAGTTCCATTTATATATGAATATAAATATACATATACGGTCCTGTAAGCATCCTCAAGTTCATTAATAGTATATTTTGATGATTGTGAAGTTATTAATGCATATCCTTTTTTTTTTTTAATGTTTTTTTTTTCAGATGTTTATAACGTTTCCATTCTTTTTCACACACATTTTCAAAGTATTTTTTTATTACAATATATTTAACTGAGTTTGCCTTAATAGTTTTGCCCGCTTTGATAAATTGTGTGAATAAATCTACTTTATTGATGTATTTTATATTTTTTATTTTCCTTCATTACATTTATTTTTTAGTTTACTTTACTTATGCTAAACACAAACAAAATGAAATCAAATAAACATAAAAGTTAAATATTTTTCATATTTTTAACTAAAAATGAAATATTCTCATATTTTAAGAAAGAAAAAAATAGTCACTGTTCAACCTTTTTAAATCCTGTAAATTTTAAAAAGGGCTAACTTGCCTCAGTTCCCACTAATATATTTAAAAAAAGAAGAAATGCAATATATTTAAAAAATGTATGACACAGTAGAGGCAAGTTAGCATTTTTGAAAAAAAATAAGAATTCTGTTTTTTTGTAAAAAAAACAACAACATAAGTTTACAACAAAATTGCCTAGTTAAGTTTAAAAAACTCAATAAAAAAAGAGTAATTCAAAATAAATTATACATTTTAAATAATTTTATTCAAAAATATATTCCATAGTAAATTAAAAACAACTTCTGATAATATGAATACGCTTATTTAATATTATTTTTAGTCAAGTTACGTCATTTTCTAGGCTTTTCTATTTTAAAGTAGTTTCTAGGCTTTTCTATACGCGGGTTTTTTTTTTAAATTTTATTTATTAACAACGAGTATTACGGGTTGCTTACTGCTAGTTTACATAAGTGGTTTAGCAACTTTTATATTGATAAATTCATTTTAAATGAAAACCAACCAAATTTCACAAAATTCCATAAATACAAAAATAGTTTGGAAATTCGTCAACTTCAAAATTATATATCATTAAATAAGAAATTAGCTGGATGCATAATTTTTTTTTTTATTTATCCAAAAATTTATCTGACTTTCTGAATAAATAATTTGTATAGGCTTTCTCAAAGAAATTTTTTTTTTCTATTTCCACCTCTGGGCCCACTGTGTATAAGTAACATGTTAAACTCCTCTACAAAAGTAGAGGATACATTAGAGTTAGTACATTAGAATTTGCTTGAGTTAATATGTAAAATGTCTCATCTATTCTCCCTTAAGTTTTTTATTATTCCTCAGTAAAAATTTTTTTATTTAATTTTTTCTTTAAAGTTTATTTTTACTTAATATTAAGTTTTATTTTTGTTGTTGTTTGCTCTGTTAAGTTAATTTGTTAAATAAATTTAATTTAATTTGTTTTTGTTTTTTTTATTATTTTTACTCATTTTTGCCAATAGCAGGACAGGAATGGCGTGCGATCGAGCGCTTTTTCTGACCACGCAAATGATTTAATTTTTTGACAACTTGACCACGATTGTTGATATGTTTTGATGAGTTAAAAATTTCAGATATGTTCTGAATGTAGAAACGCTAAGCTAAACTTAAACTAAGAAAAAAATAAAATAAAAAAAACTAACAAAAAAAAAACACTAAAACAAAAAATTCGTAACAAAAAAGGAAACAAAAAACAAATTCATAACGAAAAAGATTATCATAACGAAAAAATTATATAAGCATTAAAATGAAAACAAAATTTTAAACTCGAAGCGAAACTTTTTATTACATTTTTAATTACGTAGGAAATAAACATTATTAAAGTTTATCTTTTAAAACGTTATTAAAGTTACGCAAACGTTTTTAAATAAAGTAACAAATTACTATTAATGATTGGTTTAATAAATGAACAAATTTTATTAAATTTATTAAAAAGTGTTGTATATAATATTTTTAAATTGTATAAACATTTATTTTGTCAAACAAGTTACAAAAAAAAAAATTGTAAATAAAATAGTAAATTTTTACTAATATCATGCTCTAATTAGTAAGTCTTATTAAAAAAAGTTTTTAGACTTTTTTATTCGTAAGAATAAAATAAAAAAAATTGATAAAATGTGTCTGCAATTTAAATAAAATAAACTGCTAACAAAGCATTTTAATTTGATTTTAATTTGATCATTACAACTTTATTAATAAGCGCTTCGCGTAACGAATTTAAAAATTATTATAAAAGATTTAAACTCATTTATTTCTAAAGAAATTGAAAAAGAAAAATGATACAAAAAATAAAATGTTTATTTACAACATTTTAAAAAATTGTAAGTTCAATCATAAAAATTAAGGGTATGAACATTACAAAGTGCTTTAAAACTTTTTCATTAATCAACAAAATACATGCTTACATAAGTAAATAAAGTTATTTTATACTCTAGTGTAGTTCACATAAAATGTGTAAAAGCTAGAAGTCACAAAAGCTTTTGAGCTTATTCACAAATTAAAGTGAAAACAAGTTAACTTAAAAAATTTCTTTCTAAACATAATGGTTTAAAAATGTTTTAGGGCGACATGGGAAAATAGTTTCAAACAATTAAATTTGTTATAAAAAATAAATGCCTACATAAAAAAAACTTAAATATAGCGTTTTTTATTTATTTACGCAAGCGTTTATGTAAACAATAACTATAATTAATTTTATAGTTTTATTTAAAGCCTTTGCATAAAATAAAAAACTTTAGAAAAGATCAATGATTAAAAGATAATTATAACGTAAAAACATTTTTTATTGCATTTAAATTGTTAAAACATCAAAATAGTCAAGTTGTAAAGAGAAAAAAATATTAGCGTGGTCAGTTACAGAGTGTGATCGCACGCCATTCCTGTCTAAGCCTGCAATAGTTGTTTAATTATTTTTTAAAAATTATTGCTTAAAAGTCAATGTTTACTAGATTCATAGTTGTTTATTTGATTTTATTTATCGTATAGGTTGAGGACAATGGTCATTTATATTCTATAGACCATTTTAACGTTCCTCGCCATTATGAGGATTCAATTGGCTCAATTCTTATTCCACATGGACTAATCGCTGATAGGTAATTAAAACTTATTAAGTTTTTATTTTTATTTTATTTATTTTTTGTTTGTTTCTTTAGTTTTACAGATAAAATAGCATTTTTAAAATAGGGATGTTAGTTTTGTAAGTTTTTCTTTTAGAATTGAACGCATGGCTCGTGATATCCATGAAGGATTTGAAGGAGAATCCATGATCCTGCTCTGTATATTAAAAGGTGGTTTTCGGTTCAGCCAAGACCTAATGAATTATATAGGTGCCATAAACTGCAATTCTGGTATGTTGTCAAATTATATAAACAAATGAAATCTACTCTAGAATTTGTTGAGTATACTTTGAGTGACTTTTTTATTTAACTATTTTTAAAGTACTCTTTGATCCTAAAGTACTTGTAAATAGAAGTTACTTGGTGTTTTAACCAAGAAGCAAACAATATTGACACAATATTGGGGCAATATTACCATGTGAACATTTTGCCAATATTGGAGGTACAGTATTGCACAAATAAGGTTAAGTCAATACTAGCCAATATTGACCAATATTGACAAAACGCTCACATTGCAATATTGGCGCAATAATGTTTACAATATTAAGCCATTATTGTAAATAATATCTCACAAATATTAGGGATATAATACGGGCCAATATTGGCATAATATAGTTGCCAAAATTGTAAATTATATCAAGCCAATATTGTAAATTATATTAAGCCAAATTGAGTATTTTCTGTTATCGATTTTTATTATTGAAAATTAATAAAAAACAATATTGTCTTGATAAATTTTAAAGAATTAAAATTTATAACAGTTTTTCTTGTTTAAATGATAATATAGTACCGCTTGCATTATTCTTTTGAGTTAAATAGGTTATAGCCTAGGAAACGACAATGATAGTAGAACATTGTAAGAATTTTTTTTTTTTTAAATCATTAAATTTATTTGAAGCAGATACGAATGAAAAAAAAAAGATATAGAGTGCTCCAAAACCAAAATATAACAAAATAAAAACAAGGCTATTTAAATACAGGGACAAAAAATATGTATATATATATATATATATATATATATATATATATATATATATATATATATATATATATATAAACTACTGCATTATACTCTCACTATCAGATAGTGGGGCATTGAATTTCATTATTTTACTGATACTTATTTCATTGCTCAATATTGGGCATTGCTCAGTCATGGTTCAATAATTTCAATAATGTTAGTTGATAAGTTGTTATTGTTTGTAATCACCTCCTCCATCTAATTCAAGAAAGTTCATCTAAAATAAAAAAACAAATGTAATATAATTGGTTATAATAAAAGATCAATGGTTCCTCACATATGTATGTTTTAGACAGGTTTCCATAATGTGATATTCTTATTAAAATATGACATTATGGAAAAGTAAAAGCAATTGGTTACAAATACATTAACTCCCGATATCTCGAACCTCCAAGGGATCTAGAAAATAGTTCGAGTTACCGAATGTTCGAGTTATCGGGACATTCTATTATACGAACTTTTGTCGTTAAGTAAAAAGAATTTGAGTTATCAAAAGTATAATCGAAAAGTTTTTCTTTATTTTTGATCCATTTTGACAGCATATTTTTTGAAATTCCATATTTCATTGTAACCTGAGAATTTTGACAATGCTTCACCAATATCTCTTTAAGCAATGTACATTTCTTTAATTGTTGTTGTGTTCATTTTTCTCTTTACAGCGACAGTAGCCATTATAAAATGTAAACACAACAAATTTTAATATAATATTGCAACGCACGTTAGTATAACTTACACAATGAACTAAAACTATTATTATCGTTTACATTGCTATGCAAGGGTTTCATTGCGTTTTTTTTTTTTTTTTTTTTTTTTTTTTTTAAGTTCGAGTTATCGGAAAAATTTTAGCCATGGGAACAGATAAAATGGTTCAACTTAGCGAATGTTCGAGCTAAAGAGTGTTTGAGAAATCGAGTTGTTTTTATCTGAAAGTATTAGTGAGGGTTCAAGGGGAACTCAAAAGTAGTTAGAGTTGCTAGAAGTTCGAGTTATCCGGGGTTCGAGATATTGAGATTTCACTGTAGATGCAACTCAATAGGTCAGTCTGTATTGCAGATCAGGACTGATTTTTTTAATAAAATTTTTATAAAGTAATAAAGTTAAAGTCTCCAAGAATAAATATAGTTTTGTTTTCTTTAGACAGTTTTATTAGTTAAGGATTGATATAGAATGCATTAAAGTCATCCAACAACATGGTTGGATGTCTGTATACACAGCCAATGATGATATTAGATTTTTTTGTGATAACTATTATATAAAAATGTTCTAGTTCTTTTGCTTTTTATATAATCAGATCAATTCTTGGTTTACATGCAAATTTTTATTGATATACAATAATGCATCTCCAGCATGAGATTCAGTTAGCATTTGTTCATAGCAAAACCCATTAAGAAAGACTTTGGATTTTTTAATAGTCTAGATTCAAATATTCCAATTATGTCATATTCAATTTTTGTAGATACTAGTAAATTTTCAAAAAGATAAAAGTTTTGAGAAGCAATGTTGAGATTTTAAATGACGATTTGCTACTTGTAATATAATTAAGATTATCAATATATCTATAGATCTGTTGACATTTGATGTATTGGTAATGTTGGTTTTATGAATACAACTTTGTTATGGTCCCATATATATGCATCCTAACTTGCCTATTTATTATGGGGAATAATTAATCATGTTTTTGGGGTTCAATTATCAACAGGGCTGTCCCGAGGGGGGTATAGGGGTATTTAACCCCCCTACAATCTTTATTGTTCTGCAAATTGGATACTGGAGTTAGTGAAATTGGATTTATTGTAGGTAATCAGAAAACGAGGACTTTTTTTTTTTTTAGGTTGATAAGTTAGTGGACACAAGTTGATTTAAGTTTGGGCTTAAGTTGGCAAAAAACAGACATGTAACCCCAAACCCCCCCCCCCCATGAAAAAAAATCACAATTGCTTATCTAAATTCGAATAAGATTTTAAATAAATACATTTTTTTTGGTGAAATAAACATAATAGTTCAATAATATGATATGTTCTGATCGTTTATTGGCAATTTTTTTAAATTATTAGCTCTTTCTTGGTCATAATTCTTGTATTTTTTGTGAAAATTATTAGAAATATTGTATAATGTCAACTATATATAGCAGGATTCCTACAGAGCTTGTTTTCCTGTTTTTTCCATTTTGGCCTATTCTCCTGTTTTTTTCCTGTTTTTAAGGCAATTTTTTTTAAATTCTGACAATGTTTATATATAAAATGACATATTTTATGGATTTAGGAGGTAATGAAGATAAAAAGTTTTTCTAACTAAATTTACTAATTTTGTTTTAGGTATAATATCAGCTATTACTTGAGTTTTAACATTTTTTTTTTTTTTTTTTTTTTTTACATCACAGACAAAAAAACAATATGACACTTTTTTTTTTTTTTTTTTTTATTTGCATTCACTCCCAACAAGGCTGCAAGCAACCACTATTAAGTTGGGAGTTACTAGGAAAAAAAAAAGAACAGAGTTATAGAGCAAGGAAACGGTTGACAGAAGACTTGAAAAGTTGAAGGTTGTATGAGTCAGGAAAACATGAAGATGAGAGAGAGTTCCTAAGGATTGAAGTGCGGGGAAAAAAACTAGATGAATAAAAGTTTTTAGAGCATGCAGGGACAGATACAGTAAACAAATGAGACTTAGCTGAATGACGAGTAAAACGAGAATGAATTTTAGTTGATGGAACTAGAGATAATAACTCCTTTGAGCAGTGACCATGATAGTATCTGTAGAAAAGAGAAAGAGATGCAACTTTACGACGATGGGAAAGAGGTTCAAGCTTAGCAGATAGTCCAGGTCCAACAACATTTACAATGTGTTTTTGGACCTTGTCAAGAAGAGAAAGTGAATTGTTAGAAGAACCAGCCCAAATATGACAACAGTATTCCATACAGGGACAAATAAGAGATTTTTAGAGGTAGAGAATGGAATCAGAAGTAAGGAAATGGCGAGCACGATAAAGAGAAGCAACCTTAGCAGAAGCTAATTTAGCAATCGATTGTATATATGGTTTCCATGAAAGGTCAGTAGTAAGCGATAATCCAAGAAGACGTAAAGAGGAGGACTCAGTAAGAGGATTGTCATTCATTAATATAGGAATGTTGACCATATTACGGTAGTTGTTTGCAGTAAGCAATTGGGTTTTTTTAGAGTTGAAATTCACAAGCCACTGTGAACCCCAATCTATTACTGAAGTGAGATCGGATTCAAGATCAGCTGCTTGTTCTAGGCGATCGAAAAGAGAAGACTTTTTGTCAAGACAGGAGTATAAAGTTGAGTCATCAGCAAAATGAGCTACTTTAGATGAAAGGTTGTCAGGAAGATCGTTTATGTAGATAAGAAACAAAACAGGGCCCAGGATGGAACCTTGGGGAACCCCAGAAGTTACTGGAAATAAAGAAGAGTGTTGGCCTTCAAGGATGACTTTAATAAACCGGTTAGAAAGAAATGATTTGATAATCTCAAAAACTTTTCCAGAAACACCATATGAAGCAAGCTTATGGAGAAGACCAGCATGACAAACTTTGTCGAAAGCTTTAGATATGTCGAGAGCAATAGCCCTAGCCTCAGATGAAAGGTTGTCAGGAAGATCGTTTATGTAGATAAGAAACAAAAGAAAAAACACTTATTCCACATACCATTCTTATCACTTTCAGCAAATAATAACATCCAACTTTAGGCATTGTTTGTAGGAAGGTGTACTTTTTAAAATTGTCCAATTCTTTTTTTGAAGGTTTGAAATCGCTGATTTCTGAGGATATTGATTTGGACCAATTAGCAATTGATTTGCGCAGTTTTTTTAATTTTCTGCCAAAAAAAATTAAAGAATATTTTGCTGTGGAATCATTCACTTAGCTCCAAGGTCAACGGATGTTGAGACATGTCTCTACTCGTTTGATAAGCATTCAAGACCTATTAGTCAGGGCAATGGAGCAGTTTGACAATTTGCAAAAACTATGATTGGGACAGAAACTTAAAAGAAAACTAAGTGCAGAGTTGGATATGGAAATAGGAAAAAAAAACTGTTGAAAATTGATATCACGTGACAATATCAAATTTCAAAAAGAGGACAACCCCTTTTTGAAATTTGATATCATCAGTCTTACATAAAGCATCATATTTGTTTAATGGCTAGTTTATACCATATATGTGTGTGTGTGTGTGTGTGTGTGTGTGTATATATATACACTAGGGTGTCCCAAATTTATACTTTTTTTTAAATTTCTATGTGCACGCAATTTTTTCCCATTCTCTAGTGTCCCCTGATTGCAAATATACAAAAAAAACATTGTCAGACCACAATTTCAGCAATATGTAAAATTCCATTTTTTGTTAAAAACCAAAGTTTTACACATTTTCCTAATAAAAATACTAAAGTGTGTCAAAAAATGTATATTTCAAGAATAATAAGTTATATATTTTTTAACTGGGACTTGGAAAGATCTTTTTTAAGCTTTTTTCTATTGTCCCTGGCCACTAGCATTAATTTTTGTTGCATATTGTCAGATTTATATCCACCTACAAAGTCCTGATGTTTATACATTTTTACCCTGAGAATAACCTTATCGGTTATTCTCAGGGTAAGAATGTATAAAGCATCAGCCATAAACCTGAAGAGTAAGATTTTGTCACCATTAATATTTATTTATTATATTCTTTTATTTATATGTTATTCATTATACTTAACTTTTTTTCTTTTAATATACTGTACCTAGCTTCATGGCAGGCTCCAGGTTGATGAAAACACAGTACAGGTACTTCTCCTCCCAAATAGAAAACAAAAAGCTGGCATAGTTTCCTGTAATCATTCCTCACAAAAATTTTTGAGGCAAGGGCCTCTTTTCCAAACTCCAGAGCTTTCTTAGCAATTTCATAAAGAGGTGAGTCAACCTGAAGCTGACTCCAATCAAACCTAACTAGATCTATCATCTTGTCAACCTCTTTTTTGAAAAAACACCAATTATTCTAGAGTTTGACATACAGCCCTTTTCTTGGGCCCTTTGTCTTCTCTCCAGTCAAAGCCTCCATAAAGTGTGAGATGTGTATTTCTAGCATATGTCTTCTACAGAGAAACCATATAAGTGGAATATTAAGAATGGAACTAAGGATAACAACAGCTCCGGAATGTATTCCAGTATTGGATGCAGTCGTGTCACAGCAAACAGAAAATATTTGATCTACAATGTCATAGTATTCTAGCAAATTCAAAATTGCTTCAGCCTGGTCATTACCTTTAGAACTTGGTGCCTGAACAACACCTAGCAGATGTCATCTGTGTCATCCATATCAGGGGATGTAACACTAACCGCTATTCTTTCTACAGAAACAGTTATTTTTAGATCTTCTTCAATCTATTTTATCCTTTTTCCATCAAAATGAACACATAGCTTTTTTCCCTTTAGAGTAGTTATAATTTCTTGCCTGAACTTATCTCCTAATATCTCAATTTTTTTGAATCTTTTTTTATGAACGGTGCTTCTTGATAGATTAATATCTTCTGGATTTACACCAGCTTTATTGCAAATAGCAGCTACTAATGAAGTTTGTGGGCGTATACCTACTCTGAATCGGGCAGAAACTGCAGCAATACAGTCTACCAGATCTTCAGCACTTATACTTATTGTTATCTTAGATTTAGTAGAATGACTGAATCTATTAGGTAATTTTTCATCATCTGAAGAATCTAAATTAAGTTCCGATTCAGAATCATTTTCAGATGAATAAAAAGAAGCTTCAAGTTTGTTGGATTTTACTGTATTAATTGTGATATTACTTTTATCTCTTGCTTTCTCCATCCTCTTGAGCCGAATATTTTTATTTTTAACTGAATTTTGTAATACTTTATCCAACTCTTCTGTAATATACATGTTTCTCTCTTTTTTTTGATCTAGATAAAACCTAATATCCTCCTTTTTAGCATTCTCCAAACGAAAACGATCCTGATTTACTTTTTGTTCAAAATTTATTCAAAATCTAAAAACTCATTCTGTATTTTAGAGAAGTTGCCATCGCTAGAGTTCCAATTCAATGGTTTGAGATGATGCAGATTTATGTACTTACTATGGAGCTTCAGTATTTTATCTCTACATATTTCCGATGGTTGCCAGCTGGTTTATTGAAAGCTCATTGATTGTGTACTTTAGAAGAAACAGCAGCCTTCTTGGATTCGTTGACATGCTGTACTTTCTCTTCTCAGCCTTTATTTTTTTTGTTTTTTTGAGTACGACCCATTTTATTTAATACTTTTATTATTAATGCTAAAACAAATTTTTAAAAATTTATTCTAGTGTCCCCCTAAAAAAATTACATTTAACTATACAATTTTCAAGTAAATAAATGTATATTGAAGGTATTCATAACTATTACATAATTATATTTGAAAAAACAAGTTCATATTTAACTTCTAATTATTACTATAAGCGGTTAAAATCAAAGGAATAGACAAAATCCTGTTAAAACAAAACAGTATACATAAAACACAAAGGTTCCTCAACTAGTCATCATTATCGACCCCCTCTGTAAATCATGCTCGAATGAACCTTCTGTACCAAATAGGCCAGATAGACTTATTCTTATATAGTCTTAAAACATTGGTTTTCTAAATTCTCTAGGGTAAGGAACATTAAATAAGTAAAATTGTTGGAATCTAAAAAAAGGTAAAAAAAAGCTCAAGTTTTATCAAAAATTAAGAAATCGAGATTTTACATATAGCTGAAATTGACCTCAGAAAAACTTTTTAGTCATATATAAGAACTCAGTAGACATAAAGGAATGGGAAAAACATGCGTGCAAAAAAATTTTTTTTTTGGGACACCCTAATATACACACATACATATATACACACATATGTGTGTGTGTGTATATATATACATTTTTTTTTTTGTTATTCATCTCCTCAAGGCCGAGAAGGCCACTACAGACGAGGAGGCTACTTAATAGTGGCTATAACCCTCTCTCAACTCTATAACTCCGAAACACGAACCTTGACAAACAAGGCCACTGCGCGGAGAAACAAGTTGACATATATGTTTATATACATATATGTATATATATACATATATAAACATATATGTATATATACATATATGTATATATATATATATATATATATATATATATATATATATATTGTATATATATATATATATATATATATATATATATATATATATATATATATATATATATATATATATATTGTATATATATATATATTGTATATATATATATATATTGTATATATATGTATATATATATATATATTGTGTATATATATATATATATATATATATATATATATATATATATATATATATATTGTATATATATTGTATATATATATATATATATATACAATATATATATATATATTGTATATATATATATATATATATATATATATATGTATATATATATATATATATATATTGTATATATATATTGTATATATATATATATATATATATATATATATATATATATATATATATATATATATATGCACTTTTACTGTTTATAAAACGTTTTTACTTTTTCATTTATCTTTTTTTTTTTAATATATTTTAAACTGTGTTACAAAATAGCCTGTTTTTCTAAGAAAAATTTTTTTTTTTTTTTTTTTTTTTTTTTTTAATGTCCTGTTTTTTACCAATGATCCTGTAGGAACCCTGATATAGTTAATATATGTCAGAACCAATTAGAACTCTGATCTATAGTAGCTAAAGACATTTTTTCAAAAATTTTTAACTAAGTTTATGTTAACGCCGATAAGCGAAAGTGATCAAAAGAAAAATGTTATTCTTTAGATTCGCTATTAGGGGTAGAAAAATGTTTTGAAAATTATATATTTATAGGGGTATTATTATATATTATAATATTATTATAAATTATAAAGTATATATATTATTATAAATTTTAGGGGTAGAAAAATGTTTTGAAAAATGTATAAAAAAGAAAGTTTCTTTAAATATTAAATAAACTTTAAGCAAAAAAATTATAATATTTAATGCTCTTATTTGGACGTAATATGCTGATAAAATCATGCTAATTCCAAATAAAAGAATTCAAATAATTTGTAAATCGCTTTAACTACACTGAGTAGCTTCAGTTCTGATAGTGTCTACTTAAAAATATAAATACAGGTTTGGTCGGGAAGTGGGAGCGATTGCTCTCGATTGCTGACGATGTAAATAATATTTAGTTGCAAAAAGCTGGCCAGATTTTTTAGTCGTTTTAAGAACATTTTAACAAGCAAAAAAAAAAGTGCTTAAGAATAATTGGACCAATGAGAGACAATTACGAAAAAAATTTTATAAAATTAAGCGATGTTTTTTATGTAAAGTAACATCTTACAATTGTTTAAAAAGGAAACAAATATTCTTTATTAAACAAAGTTTGCAAGTTTTAGTTTTATTTAAGCTAAATTATTTTATAAATAAAAAAGTTAACTTTTTTAATACCTATTTTATGTTTCGCGTAGTTTAAAAAGTTTCATATATTTAAAGCAATTCTTCTTAGTAAGATAAACAAATGAAATAATTAAATCATTGAATTACTATAGAAATTAAATTAACAAGATAGAAATCAACTAAAAAGGTTAAAAATATGACGAAGAAGCGAAACTGCTTCACAATATTGCTGATGATGTTTAGTGAGTGGGCTTTTTAATAAGTAATTAAAGCAGAAAAAAGTGTAACGAGTTTATAATGGTGGCAACTGAAGCGAAAATAATTAGAGTTAGTAAACCAATATCTAGAAACTTTACTCTATATCTAATTATTTGCAATATATATTTGTGTTCTGTCATGACCTCAGGCACGGTGCTTGTTCATCCGCGAGTTACTTTATGCGTTGTTTGTGTTTAGTAACCAGAAACTTCTTGTATGTTTGTTACATGATTAGTTTTATTAACTTTAACGATCATAACTTTTTTGTTATTAAAAATTATTTTTGTAAGTCTTTGTTTAAATCATAAAAATTGCTTTAAAAGATACATTACGATAAAAAACAGATCAACAAAATTACATTTACATAAAGAATACATAATTTTTAAATAAAAAATAAGAATGTACTAATAAAATCTAAAATTTATAATAAACTTTTAAAATGTTAACAATTATTATATATTTAAAACATTATTAAATATTAACATTATGTTTTTTATTTTATTTATGTATTTATTTTTGTAAACAATTAATATATATTTTTAAAACGATTTATGCTAGAAATCTGAAAACGCAACAAATCGTGAATAATATAATTTTCAAAACATTTCAACAGAATGCTGTAAAATTATTTATTTCGCTTAGTCAGCGTATTTTTTGAACCAATAGAATTAGTTTGCTCGTTAATTTGGCGGTTTTTTTTTTATTCCTTCAAATAGAAACAAATATTATTTTCCAAATCAGCATATTATTCTGTTTTTTTTTTTAAAAAGTTTCAACAATATTAGGACCCGTCTAGACCGGGGTTGATATTTGACTGGGGCCGGGGTTAATAAAGTATAGCTGGGGCAGGGTCGGATTTGTGACCGGGGCTGCATAAACATATATACATCCTAAAGTACATTTTGTTTTTTAAAACTTATGTTTGATTTTGTATACATATGCATTTATAAACATTATGATCAACATAATTATTATTATCATCATCATCATCATAATCATCAGTAGCAGCAGCAGGCTTTAGCCTTCCTCTTTTGTGCTGTTTCTCTAATTATGGTCAATGCTCAAACGAGCTATCATCTCTATTACAATAAACCAAAACTCGTTCTTGCTTGGCTTCTTATTTAACAAGGTGCATCCTTTTACTGTATCTGTCCCTATTTATTAAATATTGGCATAAATATATGCCAGAATTTGATAAATAGTAAATGTAAGTATAAAATTATAATTTAAAGAATTATAAATTTATTTCTAGCCCCGGCTATCAACCCCTGCTAAATCTTACAATTTTGCTGGGGCCGGATTTGCAAAAATTCTTATTTATAGCCAGGGCCAGTGCCCTGGTCACTTACTACTGAGAGTTTACCAGAGAGGAATCAAAATTTTTTTAAATCATTCCGCCCTAATGCATACATATACAAATTTAAAATAAAATAACATTTAAAAAAATAAATGTCATTTGTTTATTAAAAGTTAGTCTTGTGTTTATATATTTGTTTAAGAAAGGATTTATTTCTGAGAATTGAGGAAATTTTTTTTAAATTTTGCGCTTCCCACGATTAAAAAAATGTAGGGAATTTATACCCTCTATTTATTATCATAGACACATGTAATGTACATTTCAGCATGAAAATCACCTATGTGGTCTGAAGTCCATCATTCTTCATTATTAGTTGCATTAACTATTGTAAAACATCATGTTTTACAACAGTCATGCATGACATGTCTCACATGATATATGTTTCATTTCTAACTTTATTAAAAATTCATTCAACCTTACCTCGGTGGCCATTGTAGTGGCCACCTTGATAATGTTGAAGTGGGATGTGAATGGCTTGAAGCCAATTTCATCTATTTTTGCACCAGGTTTTTTATAATAGGATTGACTTTACCAAGAATTAAATATAAGGAAGTACTTCTAAAATAACTGTTTGGTTAAGAAAAGGAAGCAAAGGAGGATGAACAGCATTGAAGAAAGTTTTGGGATTTTTTAAATCACCTCCAGATTAAACAAAACTCTGGTATTGGTGTCTAATGCTTCCAAAGGTGCAAAGTTTTCCACATGCAGTGAGTTTTGAAGACTCAATTTCACACCAACAACATGAGTGTTTGCTACTATGAAATTATGTCTCCAAGCTTCATGTCACACGAGATAAACAAGGAGCTGAGAGGACAAGCTTTGTCCACATCAATGAGTTGAAAAATTGCCTTGACATTTTCAAAGTTTTTTGGTGTATTTTCTGCAATCGCCACAATCAGTTGCTTAACCTCTGTGCTTTTGTGGCCCTCTTGTGACCAAAGGCTCATTGAGCTTTGAGTCAATTAAGCTTTAACTCAATTTCATGAAGGAGCCACCACAAGCGCCATGATGCAGATCATGGCAATGAACAACTTGGTGATCTTCTGAGCTAGCAGCAAAATTTAAGCAGCTTATGGTGAGTTAGTCGCTCAATGCAGCTGTTTTTGGTGAAAATTGGTTTCAACTAGCCTTACTGGGCTAATCTGGTTGAGAACAGATCCAACTTTCCTCATTCCGCTATTTAAAAAACCCTGTATTCTCTTGTATTGAAACCATGTTTTGATTGCTCAAAAGGACCAGGAAAGAATTGCTGTGCAGCATGACCCTAAAAATTACATTATAAATTAGAATTATATTATTTACGTGTAATGCCAATTATATTAATATAATAATTGATGAAAATGTTATTTTACATTTACCTATTCTTAAAGCCAATGGCATTCCTTGTGGTTGGCTGATTCAAACTGTTCCTTTTGGTGATGTATCTTTGCCTGAAATCACAGTGGATGCAATCTGCTATGCTCTTATTGGGTCTGCCAATGCAAGTTCTCTGAGGTTTTCATGGCATTTTTTTTGTGTAGGAAAGAATTTGATTTGATTGCTCATGGACATCTTCAGTGATGAAGATGTCTATGAGCAAGCACAAATAAGCAAGTTGTGCACCTTTTTCCAGCTGCAGTAGTTTGTGCCGTAGTTTGGCCTTCATTGAATTGTTAAGGACATCTCTCTTTTCCATTGATTTTGGCAATTTTGCAGGTCAAACAATCACTCTGTACTGTTTGCCTTGTGATATTTTTTACAACAATGGAGTTGAAATTGAATAGGGTTGGAAAATTTTGATCACTTGGCTGATTTATAAGTACCTATACAAAGTTTAGTTTGATCAATTATCACTTTGATAATTAAATTTGTAAAATGTGGTGCTATCTATCATTAATGTGGTGCTATCTATCATTAAATTATGGTCAAATTTAACTTTCTGCACAAAATATCCAAATTAAATAAAAAGATTTCAAACTTTCAACTTTTAATGTTATTAGAACATATATACATTAATATACACAATTGTTGGATAAAAGGGTTTGATGGGATTTTTTTAATATTAGGATCCCAGATTTTCAGGGTGTGCCAAAATGGTCATTTTGTACCAAGACAAAATAGTAATTGTCATTGATGTTCATCAGAACTTTATAGAAGATACAAGCAGGTGCAGGTGCTTCATGCATTTTATTATTAGTAGTAAAACTATCTATTGGAAGCAAAAAGAATGTGAATTTAAGAACAGTTTTTGTCAAAGTTGGTCAAAAGTTTTTTTTCCCTAAAAAATCTAGTCTTGCTTTTTTGATATTAATAACTCAAAAAGTCAGAATTAAATGTAACAATCAAGTTTTTGTTAAATTACACATATTTAGCATAATTACGCATATTTAGCTATTATCAAAAGTGAATTGACCTGGGTTTTATTTTTAGAAAATAAAATTTAAGTTGAAACTAAACAAGTCTTAGTAACGTATTATGCTCCCTTGGTTTTTTTAGTATTGTGCCATAATTTAATATAATTATACCATAAATGAATATAATAATAAAGCCTCTGATACATTACAAAAAAGGATCTTACTTTTTAATTATGAAACAGAAGATAATAATAAAACAGTAAAAAAAAATTATTAACCAGTTCATAATATAAAACCATTTAAAAAATTGTGCTGTAATGAATTAAAATTTTTTTTTAAATAAAATTTTTTGATTTTTTTTTAAATTAATTTTGTTTATTAATATTATGGAAGCTAAATAAAGATGTCAGTCTTTTCACTTTAATTATATTTGAGTAAAAGAATCTTTTACTATTTTTATTTAATTTATATGTTTAAATTAAATTTCTTTTAAGTGATAAAATATAAATTTTAGGAAAATCGTTTCAAATTGGTTTAGATTTCTTAAGGTTAAAAAGTTATACAGTGAGTTGCATTAAATTTTTTTTTTTTTTTTTTTGTTCCTGTTGTTAATGATATTTTTTGTCGTCATCATCATCATGTTGTTTTTAAATTTCATTTATTTTTAAAATCTTAGAATGAAGAAAGTGGAGAGTTAAAAATTATGGGAGTTGATGCTTTGGAATCACTCAAAGGAAAGGTTACACATGTTTACACTTTTTTTGCTAAAATATTTTTATTTTTTATGTTTATATGTTTTTCTTTGTTTGTTTAGAATGTTTTAATTGTTGAGGTATGTATGACTTTCTTTACTGGATTTTTTTAAACATTTCTATAATTCAGTCTTTATTTATTGTTCGTTTTTATTTATTGTTCCTTTTTTGAATAATAATGATTTAAATTTGAATAATTCAACCTTATAGAAAAGTCCCAAAAAAGATGTTTTTAGTAAAATACTCATTGTTTTTACCTGGACTATGAAGCTCAAACTTGGAACTCAAACAATGTTTTCCAAATTAAAAATTTTTATACAGAAAAAAGTACTGGACTTCAGAAATTATTAAGACTATTATTTTTAGATAATCCTTGCTAATAAATAAAAAAATAGCAATAAAATTATCAGTTAATAATAATTTACTGAAGTTAAGGGTGTTGCCCTCATAATTTTTCAATGTTATATTATTATATATATATATTATATGTTATATATTTCAATGTTATATATTTCAATGTTATATATTAAAAAAAGAGTTATATATTAAGAAGAGATTTTATTTAATTAAGAAAAAAAAAATTAACAAGTTATTTGAAAAATAAAGAAAAATTTTAATAACTCAAAATTTTATGTCTTCTACTCAAAATTTATTAAAATTAAATCAAGCTTTAAAGATACTTCTAATTTTTTTTATTTTATTATTATTATTATTTTTTTAACATCTTCGCTTCCAACAGGCTGCAAGCAACCACTAATTAGTGTTGGAAGATACTTGAAGAGAAAAGATGAAGGTTGTAGAGCAAGATAACGATTGACAGATGACTTAAAAGATTGCAAATTATATGAATCAGGAAAGCAAGGTGAAGGAAGCGAATTCCAAAGAACTGATGTTCGAGGAAAAAAACTAGACGAATAAGAGTTTTTGGAGCACTTAGAAACAGTAACAGAAAAAAGATGAGACTTAATTGAATGAAGAGTTACACGAGAATGAATTTTAGTAGATGGCACAAGAGATGCTAGCTCTTTAGAGCAGTGCCCATTATAGTATTTGTAGAAAAGAGAAAGAGAAACAACATTAAGACGATGTGACAGAGGTTGAAGGTTGGCTGCAAGAGCAGGTCCAACTATGTTTACAATGCGTTTTTGCACCTTATCTAAAAGAGAAAGGGCATCATTAGGAGATCCTCCCCAGATATGGCAACAGTATTCCATACAAGGTCGGATTTGAGATTTATAGAGATAGAGAATAGAATCCAGAGTAAGAAAGTGTCGAGCTCGATAGAGAGAATCAACTTTAGCAGATGCTAATTTTGCAACGGATTTGATATAAGGTTTCTAAGAAAGATCAGAAGTAAGAGTTAATCCTAGAAGATGAAGGGTAGGAGACTCATTGAGTACATTACCGTTCATAAATATAGGAAGGTTTAAATTATTGCAATAACGATTGGCAAAAAAAAATTGAGTTTTATCTGAATTAAAGTTTACCAGCCACTGTGAGCCCCATGCTGAGCAGAAGTGAGATCCTTTTCAAGCTCAAATGCCCCCTGCAAGCAATTAGAGGGAGTTGGCTTCTCATCGTGACAAGAATAAATGGTAGTTTCATCAGCGAACAATGCCACCTTAGATGTGAGAATATCTGGAAGATCATTAATGTAAATTAAAAAGAGTATAGGGCCAAGGATTGAACCTTGGAGAACCCCTGAGGTTACAGAATAAGAAGAAGAGTGCTGTCCATCAAGAACAACTTTTTTACTACGATTGGAAAGAAAGGATTCAATAATCTTAAAGATGTTTCCTGATACACCGTAAGAGGAAAGCTTATGGAGAAGACCAGCATACCAAGCTTTATCAAACGCTTTAGAAATGTCAAGAGCAATGGCCTTAACCTCTCCACCTTTTTCTAATGCACAATAAAACCTATCGGTTATTACTGATAGCAAATCAGCCGTAGAACAAGAAGATCAAAATCCATTTTGATAATCAGAAAGTAGGTTATGAGATTCAAGATAAGAGATTAAGTGTTTGTTAATTAAAGATTCAAAAACCTTGATTATGATAGGAAGAAGACTAATGGGACGGTAGTTAGATGAATCAGATCGCTCTCCAGAATTTTCAAAAATAGGGATAACAGATGCTGCTTTCCAGCAGGCTGGAAAACAAGACTCTGATAAGCACTTGTTAAATAGTTTTGAAAGGATAGACGACAGCTCGGGAGAACACTTCTGCAAGACTATAACAGGTATGTTGTCCGGGCCGCAAGCTGTAGAAGAGTCTAAGCGGGAAATCACTTTAGATCACAGAAGCTGGAGTGATATGGATGTCGAGCAATGGATCAACCTGTTTGACAGCTATATCAAGTAGAGCGCAACTAGTGGAGTCAAGAGATAATATTGATAAAAATTTCTTGGCAAATAATTCAGCTTTGTCTTTAGGTGAGGTGACAAAGTCTGAACCATACAAAAGAGGTGGAATTACAGACTTGCCCTTATTATTGATACTATTAAAGATTCTTCAGAAGTCACAAGAGCCTAACTTTTGTGATGAAATACGAGATTTCATGATCTGAAAATAGCGGGCTTTGGCGTTAGACAAAACCTTTTTACGATGGTTCCTAGCAGTAATAAAGAGACGTCTGTTTTCTGGAAAATTGTTTTGCTGATAGATATGGAAATAATGGTTTCGATTGGCAATTGCAGCAGCACAATGTGAGGAAAACTATGGAGAAGAGTGAGGCCTGATCTGGAATCGTCAAGAGAGAATTAAAGATTCCATGCCAGCCTGAATCCACGAAGTTATGTAAGAAGCACATTTTTCAATAGGAAGATGAAAGATTTCTACCCATTTTATACTTTACAATAACAAGAAAGCATACTCAAACATCGATAAGTCATTATTTTTTAATAATTTCTTTAGTACATTTAAATCTAATTCCAATTGCATACAAAATGGTTCATATAACTTTATTAACAACCACTTCGATAATCTTCAAATAACTCATAATATTAAGAAAAAAAATTATATTTCTCATTTTATCCTATTAATATATATGAAATCATTGATGCAATAAAAAATATAAAAGAAAAAAGTAGCTGTGGTTATTCAGATATTCCAACGAATTTTTCAATCGCTGATCCGTTAATGATCATATTCAACAAATGTTTAGTGAATTTAAAATAGGTAGCGTTATGCCACTTTGTAAACAGAAAGGTGATATTCATGATATTAATAGTTATCGAAGTATTACTATTATCTCTCCATTAACAAAAAAGTTTGAACGAATAATTGCTAAAAGAATAACTACATACTTTGAACAAAATGATTTATTCAATGATGATCAGATGGTTTCAGATGTAATCATTCATGCGAAACTGCATTGCACCTTCTTATCTCTAAAGTAAAACTAAGTAACTCCAAAAAACTCCTTACATTATTATTATTTATTGATTTAAAAAAAACTTTTGACTTTGTAGATTTCAAATTATTGATTATGAAACTTAAGCATTACAGTTTTTCAACTGATGCTTTGAACTTAATAAGCAACTACTTTCATAATAGAAAAATATTTACAAAAGTTATAGATGCATACTCTAATGAAGAACAAGTTAATATCGGTATACCACAGGGTTCAGTTTTAGAACCTCTTTTTTTTTTGGTTTTCATAAATGACCTACCAGAATATTTAACGCTATTTGAATCAACATTATTTGCAGATGATACAACACTAATGATAAGTGATACAAATATAAATCATCTAGTTACAAAGTCAGCATTTAATAAATTTACCAAGTGGTGCTATGCTAATAAACTCGACATCAATTCGGATAAAACAAAAGCAATGATTTTAACAAATAAACATACAACCAAAATAACATTGCCAACATCAATCATGTTCCAAATTGAATTAGTAAATTCATTTTCTTTGCTTGGTGTCATTATTAAAAGCAAATTACATTTTACCGAACATTTAAAAGAGATAAAAGCAAAAGCTTATAAAAAATTATACTCAATAAATAATATATTTGGTCTTGCCTTTAAAGTTCCTTTACAATTCTTTAAAGCATTTATTCTACCTAACATTGATTACTGTTTAAGTCTTATAATTTACTACACAAGAAAAGAAATTCAAAACCTTAGCAATGCATACTATATGATTTTATTCTTACTTCTCAAAATTAATATTCAGAACGAAGATATATTTCAAATAAATCAACAACTTAAACCATACAACCTACACAGTTTCCATCATTGATTTATATGCAGAGCACTACAACTATGCAATAAAATAATTTTTAACAAGTAACCGATTAACTTATTTAAACAATTTTATTAACATTGATAACATCAAGTACAATACTAGAAATAAAAACTTTTTAAATTTCAAAGTATCCAACAAACATGATGAACAGACATTTAAGACTTTTTTCAGCAATATAATTAACAAGCATTACAATAACATCAAATTAAAACTCAAAGAACTTAAGGATCTATTTTTAGTAGATAATATCAATGCAATTATAACACATACAATTATTAACAACATTAGGTTTGATGTTGACATAAACATATTAAATAACTATATCAACTTTTACATTAGCAAAAAAATTTAAAAAAAAGAAAGACTAAACATTATTTAAAATATTTAATATCCTTTATATTGTATTTATAATAATTTTTTAAACGACTTGTATCTTATACTACACTTCTATTCACCAGCAATAGTAAAAGACATAAAGTCCATAGAATAGAAGTTAAAATAAAAAATCATATTATTAAGTTTATCTGGTTATTATCCTGATAATCTTAATAGTAATATGTCAATGCTTGTTTGGCTGCAAAGAGTATGGCTGCAAATATTGACATAAAAAGTCTATTGTAAATAAATTTGCTAAAAAATTTTGTATCATATAAATCATTAATATAACAGTTGTAACAAATACTTCACTAACAATGAACAAAATCAATATGAATAATATTTAATTATATTGTTCAGTTTCCTAACTTATTTCCTATTTATTCTATTCTAAATATATCCTCATTCTAACATCTTACAATGAATTAAAAATCTTAAATATTTCTTATTATAAATTAGAGTACTAAATTTTACTGTTAAGAAACTTTTCCGCACCACTGTATATACAAATATCTTTATATAAAATCCTTGCATGAAACATTTATATAAAAAAATATGTTGAAAAAATTTCCTAGTTACTGATGATTGTTTTAATAATGTTGAAACTAAAAATTTCGCCATTCTGTCAGTTCCTAAAAAAAATTTTAAAAATTCTGGTACTTCCAAGAAAACTTCACAGTTATGTAATTTCAAAGAAAATTATTTTGATTCAATTTGACCTTTCTAAACACACATTTTATTCTTCTAATCACTGTATTTTTATTAAACTGCCTCAATTATGACATGTGTGTACAATTGTACTGTATTAGATATATATTTGAAGATTTAAGATATATATTTGCAGGGATTGCAGTAATGGAGCATGGAGTAAAACCCTCAAAAACTTGAACTCATAAGTTTTAAAAAATGTAAATATTGTGTAGACCTTCAGAATATAAAAATATTGTGCAGACTTTTCAGCTTATTAAAATAGAACTGCATACAACTTATTTTAAAGCATGGTAGGGGATCCTTTACAGTATGGGTTGTTTTATGTTTTCAGGTGTCAGAAATTTAGTCAAAATAGGTTGTAAAATAATTAGATGATAATTTCATATAATAATGTTTGAAAACTGGTTTAGGGTTGCATATCTTTCAGGATGATAGCAACCCTAAGCATATGTAATGTATAGTTTGTCATTATTTTAAGACAAAATAGTATTTGTAGAACTTGTTGTATTGAAAGTCTTATAATAAAGATAAATTATTCTTAACACTTCTAAATGGTTGGAGTTTGTTGGAAATAAAACATATATAAAAACCTTTTTACCTGAAAATTTAAAAGTATACACCACAGATTCTAAGCAATTATTGGTGCATTCAAGTATTCAATTTGAAAGTATACACCACAGATTCTAAGCAATTATTGGTGCATTCAAGTATTCAATTTGAAAGTATACACCACAGATTCTAAGCAATTATTGGTGCATTCAAGTATTCAATTTGAAAGTATACACCGCAGATTCTAAGCAATTATTGGTGCATTCAAGTATTCAATTTGAAAGTATACAGCATAGATTCTAAGCAATTATTGGTGCATTCAAGTATTCAATTTGAAAGTATACACCGCAGATTCTAAGCAATTATTGGTGCATTCAAGTATTCAATTTGAAAGTATACACCACAGATTCTAAGCAATTATTGGTGCATTCAAGTATTAAAACTGAATAAAATACTTAAAAGATTGAATTTCTATTGAGCGAATATAAATTTTATTATGAATTCAGTGTTTAACAACAAAAATGAAAAAAATTAGTAACCATAATCAATTTTAGTTGTTTGTTTTTTTAATAAAATTTTCCATTTTAGTTAATTTTAAGCACTTCTTTAGTTGTGTTATTATTTCAACAATTATTTTAACTTTAACTTTTTCTTTTTTTTTAATGAAAAATATAGTGTAATAAAAATTAATATTAAGCATAGTTTTTTAGTTGTTTTTTTTTAAACAAATTAATGTTTTTTGCTATCCTTCTTTTTTTTTTTTAATGTTATATATATATGTATATATATATATATATATATATATATATATATATATATATATATATATATATATATATATATATATATATATATATATATATATATATATATATATGTATATATATATATATATAATTATTTATACATTTACATTAGTATATAATTATTATTTATTAATATATTAGAACATTTTATATAATATAGTTTAATATAATTAAATATTCTATAGGATATAGTTGATACTGGCAATACTATGCAACAACTGCTGAAAACACTAGATGTGTACCAACCGAAATCAGTTAAAGTTGCTAGGTAACACTAGTAAATAGCTAAATTTATATGATTGTTTTTTCTTTTTAAATATCAATATCCGCAATTATTTTATTTTCAATTTGAATTTTTTCAACACTTGTCACAAGTCACTATAGCAGTTATATATAGTATTAAACAAACAAACAAAAATATAAAATACTATTATACTATTATTATAAAACATTTTGAGACAAAGATTAAAAAATAGAATTTGTGTAACAATATATGTTATATTGTATACCAATCATGAATCATTATTGCTTATCACACCTTCCCAATTAGGTTTTTATTAACTTTATTTTAGTATTTAATTAGAAAAGTATATTTTTTTGCAGTTTTCTTTTTGTTTTTGTTTTTTTATTATTTTTTATTTGGATTTTTTTCTTTTCTAATTTAGAATTTTTTGGCTGCTCTAAAAAATATATAATGTTTTTGTCTGAGGTTTAGAGGTCATCCGTTAGGTACATCATGCTAAATTTAACTTTTAAATAAAAGTATTATCATTCGCTCTTTTGTGCGGATATTTTCATTTAACATAAAGTACTTTTGAATTTTAATATAGATCTCTGCATGAAAAAAGATAATAACCTATTTTTATTTTAAAGTTAAATTTAGTGTAATTTACTGAAGGGATAACCACAGTAAATTTACCTATAAACTAAATCAAAGCAGTTAAGTTACTTAATATATTTATTTACTTTAAGGATATTAAGAATATTCATCAGTTGTTTCTATTTTTGTCTTATATATTGTTAACACATAAAAGTTAGCCATGTAAATATTTTTATTTATTTTATCTTAAATGTTAACACATAATAAGCTTCTAACTAAGAATTATTTTAACAAGAAATTTTAAATAGAATATTAAAAATGCAATACCACTTTTTTAAATTTTCATTTTATTTATTGCGATATCAAATTAAATTATTTTTAATAAATGCACAAGTTGTTTTTAGGAATTTATTTTTAAAAGAAATCTTTTTGAACAAGGGAAGTCTTCTAAAATTTTCTTATTCAAATAATCTTGATTTTGAAATTAAAAAAAAAAAAAAAAATTTAAAAATTTAAAAGAATTTTAATCTTTCCCAACAATAGTTTTAAATTTAATTTAATGGAAACTGCAGCAACATCTGTAATACCCAGTGGCATAGCAAGGATCGTTCCTAAAAATCAAATGTAGATCTAGCTACAGTAACAATATCAGATTTTGAAGATGTTGCAATTAGTAAGTTGCCGGGGGGCCCAGCTAAAAATTAGAGTTTTTGCAGACCCAGCTCCGGTTAAATTATAAGATTTAGCAGGGGTTAGAAAAAAAATTTTATAATACTTAAAAAAATTTATAATACTTAATATATTATAATTTTATGCTTACATTTACTTTTTATTAAATACTGGCATAGATTTATATATTTTAAACTCTAATTTACTTCCAACAAGAAGTAACCTTATAAGTAACCAACATAAGTTGCTTGCAATTGTTTCCAACAATTGCAAGCAACTACTATTAAGTTATGAGTTACTTTAAAGTATGAGTATAAGTTAAAATACTAGGAAACGTATAAATTAAGGCTTAAAAAGTTGTAAGTTGTATAAAAAAGGAAAACATAAAGATGCATAAGTTTTTTTGATGTCCAGGGAAAAAACTAAGGTTGATAAAAGTTTTCACAGCATGAAGGGACAGATACAGTAAAAGGATGTCACTTGTTGAATAAATAGCAAAGTAAGAATGAGTTTTTGATTGTCGTTATAGAGATGATAGTTCGTTTGAGCTTTGACCATGATTTTATTTGTAGAAAAAAGAAAGAAATGTAACCCTACAACAATGGGAAAGTGGCTCAAGCTGGGCAAATAAAGTAGGTCTAGTTACATTTACAATATGCTTTTAGACTTTGTCTGAGAGTACGAGGGTTGTTTTTTGTCAATATAGGAATGCTAACAATATTGCAATATTTTTTTTTAGTAAATAAATGAGTCTTGTTGTCTAACAAAAATTGTGGATTTTTGTTAGACAACAAAACTGATGAACTGCAGTTAGAAAAAAATAGTTTAATAACCTCAAAACCTTTATAACAAGAAACTAATAACAGAGCGAAGACTAATTGTAGGATAGCTGGAGAAGTCAAATTGTTTTCTAGATTTTTAAAAAATTAGACTTATTTAGCACTTTTTAAAAGTTAAAAATTAAAATTAAAAATTAAAGAGAGTTTTGGAAAATACTTTTTTAAGACTATGATAGAAATCTTGTCTGAAGCACAAACTGTAGAAGTCTTTAATTGAGAGTTAATATTAGTATTGGAAGCCAGAGTGATTTCAGTGTTTAAAAATGGGTTAATCTGTTTAACTGTCAGAAAGATTATGACCATTATATTCAAGAGTCAAATTAGAGAAAGATTTCTTTGCAAAATAACTCTGCTTTATTTTGGGGAGAAGTAAAAAGATCAGACCCATGAGTTAGAGATAATGTTAGACTTACATTAGTTAATGACTTTGTTGAAGACTATCCAAAAGTCTCTAGAACCTAACATCTAAGATAAGATAAAAGATTTAGTAAAATAAGAATAACAGAGCTTAACATCAGACAGGACTTTTTTACATTGGCTTCTTCCAATAATAAGAGAGCCTTTTGTTCTAAAGAGAGATGTTCTTGTAAAAAAGATAAAAAATGATTAATATTGAAAAATGTGGAGTAGAATGAGGCTTGACTTAAAATTGAAGAGAAGTAACAAAAGCTTACAAAATTGTTGCAAACAATCTGTTGCAAACATTCTGTTGCAAACATTCTATTGCAAACATTCTGTTACAAACATTAAACAATTGAAATAAAAACTAAATTATAGAAACTTTAAATTTTAAAAACAGATATTATTACAATTCTGTTCAAAAAAATTTTATAATAAAATTAAGCATATAGTAAGATTTATGGAGAAAAAAATGTTTTTTAAGTATACTTAGACTACTAATACTATACTTTAATAATACTATACTATAGTACTAAAGTAAGTTTTATATTTTCATCAATTCTAATTTCTTAATTTGAATAATTCTATTTATTTACTTTGTTTTATTTTAAACGTGTTTGATGTTCTTAATGTTATTAACTATATAAAACAGCAACAAAACAATAAAAGTTGTTTTATATTAACACAAGCTTTTATATTGACAAATCAACTTTACACTATTGTTTTATTATTGTTTTACATAGCTTTTCGCAATAACAATTTAATACACTTTAAAAAAAAAAAACATGTTTTATAGTCAGCATGATTAAATATATTAAATAGTTTTTTATAACTGATTAAAGTAAATATTGTAATATTTATGATTTTGCTTATACTTTTTTAAATCATGTTAAGTAAAAGCAATTACTAATAGAAATGTGTTAATAGTATTAAATATGCTACTTGCACATTATAACTGCAACTTAAGCTGTTAATTAAAAAATGTAGCTGAAGCTATTTTAAACTCGGCCAAACAAAAATATTAAGATTTTTTTTATATATATGAGAAATGTTGTTATATGTTATATATGTTAAATGTTAAATTAGTTATGTTATGTTAAATTATATATGTTAAATTATATATGTTAAATTATATATGTTAAAATTATAAATGTTAAATTATATATGTTATAAGTTAAATTATATATTGTTAAATGTTATATATATGAGAAATATTATGTTTAAAAAATAGCAATTACAAACTGATAAACAAAAGATACAATTTCGTACTAATGTCAACCCCCTTAGGGGTCGTCCATAAATTACGTCACGCTCTAGGGGGAATTAGTGGTTTTGCGATGACACATATGAGACTTGTTACTAAAGTGTTATGATGTTGCGACAAGGGGGCAGGGGTTAAAAAGGGTCAAAAATTGTGTGATGCAATTTATAGATGATCCCTTACCGCAAAGCAGTAGGCAAACAAATAAAAGAGTTAAAAAAAAAATTTTGATTTTTTCAATTTTTTTCGATCAATACATATCATAGTCATATTTTTATTTAAATCAATAATTAATCATCAGGCGGGAACAATAAATCATCATTCCATTTAAAAATTTGGAACATAAAATATAGCTAAAAGATAAAAATATTACCAACAAATAAAAACCTAACCACTAAAAAATAAGAACAAAAACACACATTTGAAAATAATTTAAAAAAGGTAATTTTTTTACACCACTTATGTTAACATTTCCAATATGGATCTTGTTACTAAAAACAGTCTGAAAAAATTATGAAAACTCCCATTTTTCTGAAAATATCAAATAAAAGTAAAAAGTATAAAAATAATTAAATTAGTAGAGAAAAAAAATAATGGGACACCCGATGCTAATTGACAACCTAAAACATTAAATAACACATTTTTTGAAAAGCGAAGATAATAATAATAAGACTTTACTTTATGAGTAATTGATTGAATATAATCGACATAAATGAATAACAAAAATAAATAACTAATCTAAGCAAAAATCAACTTCGATTATTTTACTCTTTAACAATTATATTGCAACAGTAATGAAAGCTATCAAAGAAACCAATACAACACAAGCCAACAACAAATTAATATGACAACACAAAAAATTAAAAAATTTTAAATAATAGATATAAAATAAATTTATATATCTTATTATTTTAATTAAATTATTTATATAAATAATTTATATATGTATGTATATGTAATACTTATTATATTTAATTGAGAAGTACTTTATTGTTTTTGTTAAATATATTTGAGAAATAAATTTAATATCATCAATATTAGTTTACTTCTAAAGAGAAGACCAGATAGTACAGGGTATATACCAGATTGTAAGTGTTAACATCTTTTTACTTTTTTATATACTATTTTATATACATATATTTATATACAACCCTTGGAATTAGGAAAAATGAGATTGGCAATAATTTGCCATCCTTAATCTTTTAGGAGGTTAGCATCAGGTTGCTTGACAAAAAACATCGTTTATCAAGCCACTGTGTCGTCAAATAAACCTGACTACAAAGAAAAAGTATATTTTGGTTTATGTGAAACACCGTTCAAATCTCGGTATGCGAACCAACTAAAATCTTTTAACATTAACAAATATAAAAATGATACCGAGTTGTCTAAAGAAATTTGGGACATAAAAGACAAAATGTGCACACCCTTAATTAAGTGAAAAATTGTAAAACATTGCAATACTTATAACGCCTTGTCAAAAATTTGCCATCTTTGCTTATTTGAAAAATTCCTCATTTTAACATATAAAGGTGATTAAATAAACGAAATGAGTTGATTTCAAAATGCAGACACAAAAATAAATTCCTTTTATCTTTTTTTGACACCAAAGGTTAGCTGATATTTTGTTTTTTCTTTGGTTGCCATTAAGAGTGACTTAGCAACGTTAAGATTCCACTACACAGTATTTTGTAATTTTTAGCGGGTTTTTTTGTTTTTGATTTTGTATTCAATGGCTGATGATTGCCGTATAGGCATGAAACTTAAAGTACCATAGAAAAAGTTGTTTTTTCTTCATTAATATATATATATATATATATATATATATATATATATATATATATATATATATATATATATATATATATATATATATATATATATATATATACACATATATTCTTAATAAATTTAAGTTTAATTTATTAAATTTTATTTTTTAAATTTTATTTATTAAATAATAATTAATTTGTTAAACTTGTTTAAATTTATTTAAATTTTTAAAAATTAAAATAATTTAAATATAAGAATAATTGATAATTATTCTTATATTTAACTTATTTTAATAATTAAGAATAATTTTTAAGTTTACCTTTTATTAGAGTCACTTTAATCAACATATAAATTCACACATTTTTCAATGTTCTTGCTTCAGTATTTTACCTAATCTTAGAATTCATCCAGTCAATATCATATAACAGCTAATCAGTATCATATTATTATATGTGTATATCAGTATCATTTTATTATATGTGTATATCAGCAGGAAGGAGTGAAATTCAAAATTTTGTAGCTCCAGCTTTAAGTTTTTTTAAACTCATTGCTCTGGTTTGTAAGTTTTTGCTTCTGCTCTGACTTTAACCACGATAAATATCTTTGAATTTTATGTATTAAAAAACTAACACTATAATCACTATATAACCCTTAGTTGATATTAACTAAGTTACATAAATATTTCATAAAAAATCATTTTGTAAAACATACTTAAAAAAAATATTATTATTAAAAAGTCTTGTAAAAGTGTTATATTTTCATTGTTTGTTAAAAATACCGCATCAACGGTTTTTTTTGTTTTTTTTTTCAGATGTTGGTTTTGAAATTCCAAACAAGTTTGTTATTGGCTATGCTTTGGTAAATTTTTTTCCCTTCAATTTGTGGCTTCTTTTTATTTTTGATGAATGGATGTGACATCCTTTCAATTATTTTTATAAATGGATGTGACATCCTTTCAATTTGTGAGTTATTTGACATTCCTTTACTTTGTAACAATTGGATGTGACTTCTCTTTGTTTTTTTTTATTTTTATTTTTTTGTATTTTGTTGTTTTTCTCTAGGACTATAATGAATATTTTCGTGATTTAAATGTAAGTTCTTATTACTTGTAATTTTTTTTTTTTTTTTTTGGTGCAGTATTATTAATTTTAATTTTTTTTAGGTTTAGACATTATTTAATGGTTTTATAATTTCTTTGTAGCATATTTGTGTAATCAATGATTTTGGCAAGAAAAAGTATGCAATTTAATGTGTATTACCCAGAATTCAATAGTTGACAACAAAATGAAATCAAAAAAAATGTTATTATTGCTCAAAGAATTTGAGCTTTAGATATAATATATTTTGTATTATTTTTTTTAATACTAGAAGAATAAATTTTTAATATTTTGTATTTTTTTTTTATTATTATTAGGAGAATAAAATTTCATACATTATTGTTTTAGTTCTTTTTGTATTTTTATTTCAGTGTTTTAATGTTGTAGTTTTTTTTTTTTGTATTTTTATTTCAGTGTTTTAATGTTGTGTTTTTTTTTTTGTTTTTGTTTTGTTTTTTTTGCTAATTATTTTTATACTTATATACTTCTTTTTATTTTGTGAGTGTCTGAAATATTTATGTTAGCAAAAGTTAAATTAAGGGGAAATACTGTTTTAATTGTTATTCTATATTAAGCGGAAATACTGTTTTAATTGTTATCTTAAATTGCATGTGTCCTAATTACAGTGTCTCAATAAGCAAAAGAAAATTTTTAAATTAC
Source organism: Hydra vulgaris (assembly GCF_022113875.1). Classification (NCBI taxonomy): domain Eukaryota; kingdom Metazoa; phylum Cnidaria; class Hydrozoa; order Anthoathecata; family Hydridae; genus Hydra; species Hydra vulgaris. The sequence continues at coordinate 52,770,833 of NC_061162.1, read as the reverse complement.
TCTACTTGCAATAGATAATTTTTTTTTAGGATAAGACTTTCTGTATCATATATAGATGAACTTTTGTCTAAACAAGTAAAACATCCTAATAATTTTATTGAATGATAAAGTACTTATTGCTAATATAACCAGTTTTCAGAGAATAATATCAACAAATTTTTGGGTATTACTAAGTCATAGAATGTATTTACCATCTACCTAACTTAAAATCAGCAATGCAATATTAAATTACAAAAAAATTTTGAAAATTGTTTTTATATCTAGTTTAGAGTTTGGTATGCAGATTTATTTAAAGATTAAATTATCTGTAATTAAAATGCCACAAGATCCATTCAGTGTAATAACTATTTAATCAAAGCAATGTAAAAAAGTTTATGCTGTCTTGTAGAAACAAGAAAGAAAAAAATACCTGTTTCTCCATACAGCAGCCTTGTTGTTTCCTAAGTTTAGAGAGAGCTTAAAAAGTTTAGGGAGTTTAGTTGTTTAATGTTGAGTTTAAGGGGAGTTGCAAAAGAAAAAAAAAAATTAAGTATTAAATAAAATAAAGTAGTTTCCTCCATAGCTTTGACCAGGTGAATTAAATAAATAAAAAAGTATATGATAATACACATAATTAAAAGCAGTAAACAGTGATATTGTGCAATAAATGTTGTCATATGATTTTAATGTTGTCATATGATTTGAATGTTGTCATATGATTTAATGTTGTCATATGATTTTAATGTTGTCATATGATTTTAATGTTGTCATATGATTTGAATGTTGTATATGATTTTAATGTTGTCATATGATTTTAATGTTGTTATATGATTTTAATGTTGTCATATGATTTGAATGTTGTCATATGATTTGAATGTTGTCATATGGTTTGAATGTTGTCATATGATTTTAATGTTGTCATATGATTTAAATGTTGTCATATGATTTAAATGTTGTCATATGATTTAAATGTTGTCATATGATTTAAATGTTGTCATATGATTTAAATGTTGTCATATGATTTAAATGTTGTCATATGATTTAAATGTTGTCATATGATTTTACAAATATTTAGATTAGTTTATGTTAATATCTTAATTAATATGCTAATAACTTTCTTAAGTTGTCAATATATGTAATATGTAATATATATATATATATAACTTAAAAATATATGTAATAATATATATAACAATATATGTTAATTTATCAACAATTATAAGACATGTTTATTTTGTCTGATACATGTGTATAACATGTGTAATACATAAACTTAATCCAACATGACAGCATATAAAAAATATTTTTCTTGCACAAAAGTTCATCTAGCTTAGATGCATGAGATTGTAAAAAATATGTACATTAATGTATAAATTACATACACATTAAATTTACATTAAATTTTTTTTATTTCTTTTTTTATTAGTTTTAAATTTTTAATATTTTCCATCAGTATCAATGTGATCATAAGATGTAATTATCAAATTTTGGAATGTTTAAATGGAAAATAAAATCTATGTTCAAGGTAATTTTTTTTTCTCTTCATCAAAATTTTTTTTGATAGTCAGGCTGTTAGAAAAAGTTTAAATAAGAAAATTGGTTTAAATTACTTAAAAAATTAGTTAAAGTTAATTTAAATGAAAAATGTATATGTAAATGTTTATATGTATAACATATGTATAACATATATTCACACATATTTTTTATGTATATAACGTATTTCATTAACATAAAACAGGTATGAGTATGACTATTAATATACAAAAAAAAATAATCAATTTTTTTATATATTTATTGTATATTTATACATATTACATATTATTACTATTATTATTATTATTATTATATGTATATATATATATATATATATATATATATATATATATATATATATATATATATATATATATATATATATATATTCAAAGAAAAGTTTACATTTTTTTTTATATATTTCTGATTATTATTTAAATCATAACGTTATTTTTATGTAATATTTTTGTATATAACTTATATGATAAATTTTTCAATTTCTTTATTAGTCATATTCGTTTTATTTTTATTCAGTTCTTATTCTTAGTGTTTCTTTATACACTTCTAAGAATTATATATATATATATATATATATATATATATATATATATATATATATATATATATATATATATATATATATATATATATATATATATATATATATATATATATATATATATTAAGGGGTAAACAGATTCTATCTGTTGACCAGCCTCGCATCCCTTCCTCATCTATTAGGCTGGCGCAGATGTATTTTTAATACATTGTTTCCAGTTTAGGATGTTGAACGCTGGATCTTCTTGACTCAATTCATGGTTTTTGCTTGTGTCTCTGTTTTTATGACTAGGCAACTCATTCTATTATCTCCAAATGAGGGTACAGCTCTAAAACTCAGTTTTATGGTTCTGAGGCCGGCTGGTAGTCAGGTTTCCCGAACTCTGTGGTAGCTCTCAGAGAGGCTGATTCCATCAACAGCTGAAAAACATCAGAGTACTAACAGTGCCATGTTGCGCATGGATGGTGTCCCTGTTTGTACTTTTGGTGTGCATTGCCAAGGCCACATTGGACCCCTCTGTTACAGTTTAGGGTTTATTAGTGGAAATGAGGCAATTGCTTGAGCTATAAAACAGTGTACTGAGTATTATCTATTTTTCGAGTCAATTTCTTTAACAAATCTAAAAATGAATAAAGTAACAAAAACTATAAAACACAAAAAACCACAGTCATCACCAAGTTCGCTAAACCTATTATTCACTAATATTCGTGGTCTTTGAAGTAACTTTTCTTCTATTGAGTCTTACCTCTTGCAAAGTTTAAGACCACCCTATTAAGTCTTACCTCTTGCAAAGTTCACCAGACAACCTGAATCATTTAACTTCACTACTCGACTTATGTCTTGTTTCTGATCCTAGTCAGTGCTCAGTTTCTTCACACTCACCCTTAGGTGCGTCTGATCATGGTTTGGTCTCTCTAAAACTATTTTCTCATTCTTCTTTACCATCAGAATCCTCCTATCATTGTACATCTTACAACTACCTTAAAGCTGACTGGGACTCTTTCCGTGGTTTTCTTCGTGATGGCCCCTGGGTAGATATCTTTCGTCTCCTTGTTGACAAATGTGCTTCTTACATAACTTCATGGGTTCAGGCTGGCATGGAATCCTTTATTCCCTCTCGACGATTCCAGGTCAAGCCTCACTCTTCTCCATGGTTTTCCTCACATTGTGCTGCTGCAATTGCCAATCGAAACCATTACTTCCATATCTATCAGCAAAACAATTCTCCAGAAAACAGACGTCTCTTTATTACTGCTAGGAACCATTGTAAAAAGGTTTTGTCTAACGCCAAAACCCGCTATTCTCAGATCATGAAATCTTGTATTTCATCACAAAAATTAGGCTCTCGTGACTTCTGGAGAATCTTTAATAGTATCAATAATAAGGGCAAGTCTGTAATTCCACCTCTTTTGTATGGTTCAGACTTTGTCACCTCACCTAAAGACAAAGCTGAATTGTTTGCCAAGAAATTTTTATCAATATTATCTCTTGACTCCACTAGTTGCGCTCTACTTGATATAGCCGTCAAACAGGTTGATCCATTGCTCGACATTCGTATCACTCCAGCTTCTGTGATCTAAAGTGATTTCCCGCTTAGACTCTTCTACAGCTTGCGGCCCGGACAACATACCTGTTATAGTCTTGCAGAAGTGTTCTCCGGAGCTGTTGTCAATCCTTTCAAAACTATTTAACAAGTGCTTATCAGAGTCTTGTTTTCCAGCCTGCTGGAAAGCAGCATCTGTTATCCCTATTTTTGAAAATTCTGGAGAGCGATCTGATTCATCTAACTACCGTCCCATTAGTCTTCTTCCTATCATAAGCAAGGTTTTTGAATCTTTAATTAACAAACACTTAATCTCTCATCTTGAATATCATAACCTACTTTCTGATCATCAATATGGATTTCGACCTTCTCGTTCTACGGCTGATTTGCTATCAGTAATAACCGATAGGTTTTATCGCGCATTAGATAAAAATGGAGAGGTTAAGGCCATCGCTCTTGACATTTCTAAAGCGTTTGATAAAGTTTGGCATGCTGGTCTTCTCCATAAGCTTTCTTATGGCGGTGTATCTGGAAACATCTTTAAGATTATTGAGTCCTTTCTTTACAATCGTAGTATAAAAGTTTTCCTCGATAGACAGTACTCTTCTTATTCTGTAACCTCAGGGGTTCCCCAAGGTTCAATTCTTGGCCCTATACTCTTTTTAATTTACATTAAGGATCTTCCAGATATTCTCTCATCTAAGGTGGCATTGTTTTTTGACCTTCCTATATTTATGAACGGTAATGTACTCGATGAGTCTCCTACCCTTCATCTTCTAGGATTAACTCTTACTTCTGATATTTCTTGGAAACCTTATATCAAATCCGTTGCAAAATTAGCATCTGCTAAAGTTGCTTCTCTTTATCGAGCTTGTCACTTTCTTACTCTGGATTCTATTCTCTATCTCTATAAATCTCAAATCCGGCCTTGTATGGAATACTGTTGCCAGATCTGGGGCAGATCTCCTAATGATGCCCTTTCTCTTTAGATAAGGTGCAAAAACGCATTGTAAACATAGTTGGACCTGCTCTTGCAGCCAACCTTCAACCTCTGTCACATCGTCTTAATGTTGTTTCTCTTTTTCTTTTCTACAAATGGGCACTGCTCTAAAGAGCTAGCGTCTCTTGTGCCATCTACTAAAATTCATTCTCGTGTTACTCGTCATTCAATTATCTCATCCTTTTTTTTCGTCTCGTGTTACTCGTCATTCAATTATCTCATCCTTTTTTTGTTACTATTCCTAAGTGCTCCAAAAACTCTTATTCGTCTAGTTTTTTTCCTCGAACATCCGCTCTTTGGAATTTGTTTCCTTCATCTTGCTTTCCTGATTCATATAATTTTCAATCTTTTAAGTCATCTGTCAATCATTATCTTGCTCTCCAATCCTCATCTTTTCTCTTCCGGTAACTTCCAACACTAATTAGTGGTTGCTCGCAGCCTTGTTGGAAGCAAAGATAAATAATTTATATAATATATATATATATATATATATATATATATATATATATATATATATATATTTATATATATATTCAAAGAAAAGTTTACATTTTTTTATATATTTCTGATTATTATTTAAGTCATAACGTTGTTTTTATGTAATATTTTTGTATATAACTTATATGATAAATTAAATTTTTCAATTTCATTATTAGTCATATTCGTTTTATTTTTATTCAATTCTTATTCTTAGTGTTTCTTTAAACACTTCTAAGAATTATATATATATATAAATTTAAATATATATATATATATATATATATATATATATATATATATATATATATATATATATATATATATATATATATATATATATGTATATATATATATATATATATATATATATATATATATATATGTATATATATATATATATATATATATATATATATATATATATATATATATATATATATATATATATATATATATATATATAGTTATATATAAATTAGTAATTTAATTTTTTTCATATATTTAATTTATAAATAATATATAAAATAAAATGTTTATAAATTACTAACCTTTTAAAATCCATATAAGTTTAAATAGAAATGTACAAAAATCACTGCAGTGTTTATTTAAAAAGTATACATGTAGATAATAGTTTTGCAAATATATTGTATGTCGTATGTAAGTCGTTGTACAATGAATATTTACTAAAAAGCATCAAATTAATTAAAAAAAACTAAAATGATAAGTAGCCATTCTTAAAGCAGAAAAAAACAATTTATTATATATACATACATATATAATAAATTGTTATTTTTTACTCCTATTTTTAGCTGGTGCCCCAGTCACTTAATAGATGTATTTACACTCCTTGAATAGTCTACCTATTTGTCAGTTAATGTAATAAAAATAAACAACAACAAAAAAATATTCTGAATGTTATACTTATTAAAAAAATTAAAAAAGATTCTTATCTATTAAGTTATGGTCAGCACACTAATGCCCATCATTAGATCCACTGATGATTGCCATAGGCATGAAACTCAGAGTCATGTTTCTTAAACTAAAGTCGCTATTTTTTACTTATTTCATTATAAATATATATATATATATATATATATATAAGGTTTTGCAATATTAAAAAAAAAAGATGTCACTTAAACATAAGGCCGTCACTGAAACACACATATAATTCAGTGCAACTTTGTCTTAACATACCTATTAAACTTATTAAAGTTCTAATTTTTTGTAATATTATATATTTATGTTGCATTGTTTTAGCTTTACCTGATGTAGTTCGAACTCATGTTCCATTAGCTGAAGAAAATGGAAATGATGTTTTGTATTATCATACCAATGAAATAAATCAAATTGTGATCGTATTTCCAGGAGATGTTCAGGTTTTTTTTTATAAGTTTTTAATTAAAAAAAGTTTTTTTTATTCTTTGTTTTTAACTGTTTTTGTTTTGTTTTGTTTTTATAAGAAATTTGCTTTTCAGTACAAGAAAAATTTATTTAAAATCAATCTTTCTTCTGGTACTTCTTTTTTGGGCTCACCTTATCATCGCACCACCTACTACTACCCTAAAGCTGACTGGGATTCCTTTCGTGATTTTCTCTGTGATGGTCCTTGGGCTGATGTTTTTTCTCTCTCAGCTGAGAGAAAAAACATCAAATGCGCCTTCTACATAACCTCCTGGATTTAGGCTGGAATGGAAGCTTTTATTCCTTCGCGTCGGTTTAAAGTCAAGCCTCATTCTACTCCATGGTTTTCTCCTTCTTGTGCGGCTGCTATATCCAATCGTAATCATTTTTTTCATATTTTTCAAAAGAACAACTCTCTTGAGAACAAACGGCTATTTATTATTGCAAGAAATCGATGTAAAAAGGTGCTTTTTGATGCTAAACTCCATTATTCTCAGTTCACTAAATCTCGCATCTTATCACAGAAGTTAGGCTCTAAAGTCTTTTGGAAAATCTTCAACAGCATTGTTAACAAGGGTAGATCTAACATTCCATCTCTCATTCATGGGACTGATCTTATTACATCTCCCAAGGATAAGGCAGAACTATTTGCAAAGAACTTTTCTTCTAATTCCACTCTTGAATCTTATGGACATTCTCTTCCTTCCATTTCAGTCAAACAGGTTGACCCATTGTTAGACATTCAAATCACTCCGGCTTCTGTTGCTAAAGTCATATCTCAATTAAACTCGTCTACAGCTTGTGGTCCAGACAACATTCCTGTCACAGTCTTGCAGAATTGTTCTCCAGAACTTTCTTCAATTCTCTCTAAACTATTTAACAAGTGTTTGACTAAGTCTTGTTTTCCTGTTTGTTGGAAAATGGCATCTGTGGTTCCAATATTCAAAAGCTCTGGAGAAAATTCTGACCCCTCCAATTATCGTCCGATCAGTCTTCTTTCTGTTATTAGCAAGGTCTTTGAGTCTTTGATCAACAAATTCCTCACATCTCATCTTGAGCCAAATAAACTACTGTCAGACAATCAATACGGTTTTCGATCCTCTTGCTCTACAGCTGACTTGCTAACAGCTGTAACTAAAAGATTTTATCATGCATTAGATGGAGGCGGTGAGGCTAGGGCTATTGTTCTCGACATATCTAAAGCTTTCGACAAAGTTTGGCATGCTGGTCTTCTCCATAAGCTTGCTTCATATGGTGTTTCTGGAAAAGTTTTTGAGATTATCAAATCATTTCTTTCTAACCGGTTTATTAAAGTCATTCTTGAAGGCCAACACTCTTCTTTATTTCCAGTAACTTCTGGGGTTCCCCAAGGTTCCATCCTGGGCTCTGTTTTGTTTCTTATCTACATAAACGATCTTCCTGACAACCTTTCATCTAAAGTAGCTCTTTTTGCTGATGACTCAACTTTATACTCCTGTCTTGACAAAAAGTCTTCTCTTTTTGATTGCCTAGAACAAGCAGCTGATCTTGAATCCGATCTCACTTCAGCAATAGATTAGGGTTCACAGTGGCTTGTGGATTTCAACTCTAAAAAAACCTAGTTGCTTACTGCAAACAACTACTGTAATATGGTCAACATTCCTATATTAATGAATTGCAATCCTCTTACTGAGTCCTCCTCTTTACGTCTTCTTGGATTATCGCTTACTACTGACCTTTCATGGAAACCATATATACAATCGATTGCTTAATTAGCTTCTGGTAAGGTTGCTTCTCTTTATCGTGCTCGCCATTTTCTTACTTCTAATTCCATTCTCTACCTCTACAAATCTCTTATTCGTCCCTGTATGGAATACTGTTGTCATATTTGGGCTGGTTCTTCTAACGATTCACTTTCTCTTCTTGACAAGGTCCAAAAACCCATTGTAAATGTTGTTGGACCTGGACTATCTGCTAAGCTTGAACCTCTTTCCCATCGTCATAAAGTTGCATCTCATTCTCGTTTTACTCGTCATTCAGCTAAGTCTCATTTGTTTACTGTATCTGTCCCTGCATGCTCTAAAAACTTTTATTCATCTAGTTTTTTTCCCCGCACTTCAATCCTTTGGAACTCTCTCCCATCTTCATGTTTTCCTGACTCATACAACCTTCAACTTTTCAAGTCTTCTGTCAACCTTTGCCTTGCTCTATAACTCTGTTCTTTTTTTTCCTAGTAACTCCCAACTTGATAGTGGTTGCTTGCAGCGTTGTTGGGAGTGAATGCAAATTAAAAAAAAAAAAAAAAAACAATTTTTTTAAAAAAAATTTTTTTTTTTTTTTTCCTACCTTTCTATCATCCTAATCTTTGATTAGGAAGATAGAAAGGTTTTTGTTTTCCTACTTCATTTGAGGGAATTATTTCACTCCCAACAAGTCTTATTAAGTTGGAGTTACTATAAAACAAAGAATAGAGTTAAAGAGCAAGCAAATGACAGAAGATTGTTGTATGAGTCAGGAAAACATGAGGATGAGAGAGAGTTTCAAAGTGTTAAAGCACAGGCAAAAAACTAGATTTTGTTTGTAGAGATGTAATCAGGAGTAAGATGATGGCAAACAGGATAAAGAGAAACAACCTTAGCAGATGTTAGGAATCAATTGTATGTGTAGTTTGCATGAGAGGTCAGTAGTGAACAATACTACCTCAAAAATTTTGTTCAGTTTTTGCAAAACGAGTTCTGTAACCACAACATAACTTCTACAACCTTTATAAATATTTTAATTATTTTTGTAAAAAAAAGTTAAAAGACTAGTAAGGGTTTTTGTGAAAAGGTTTTTTTTCATTTAATTTTTATTTTTATTATTTTAGGATTTTAGAGACAAGATGCAGGCCCATAGAGATAATTATGTATGGAAGGACTTTAGCTTGGAGGACACAGCAAAAATTGTTTATGATCATTTTGAACTAGCTTTAGTTGTTGTTATTCGAGCGAGTCGACTCCATCTTAATACCTTTGCAAGCTACAAGAATTTTGTTGACGGAAATTTATTTGGAGTCCCAAAATATTCAAATGATTCCATCAAAGCTATATCCAGGTTGCATTTTGTGCTACAGGCTCTGTATAAAGGTTTGTTTATTTTATCTGTTTGAATTATTTTTAATCATAAAGACCTTGTTATAAATGGTCTTTTTTCAAAAACCAGATTAGGTTTAACTAGTTATTTTTGAGGTTGAAAAAGTTTAAATCTCAAAATAAGGGTATTTGATAATTTAGGGACTAATTATGATCAACTATTTGCAATAATGAATTTAAACATGAGAGTGATTGAGCCAAATCATGCAAATGTTTGTGTTACACTTATTTAATTAAGCACCGCTGACAAAATTATTTATAAAGAAATAAAAATCGACAGGAAACAATGAATTACCTTACATGGTAAAATTTAAGTTATTACATATAACAAAATTTTCACAAAAGTTTTTACATGAAACATTAGGCATTTTTAATCCGCTTAGAAAAACTGCATTCTGCATTTAAATTCTAATAAAATTAAATATATTCAAATAATTTGTATCATTGCGACATAAATTTTATAATGCTATAACCTAGAAAATAAAATTGTATATATTACTGACTGGTTTTGTAGTATGATTTTCGCTCAAATTTAAAATTACACAAATTGAAAATTATATATAGTGATAACGTTTTTTATAAAATATGTAAGTTTAAGGTATTATGCAAATTGATAAACAAGGAAAAATATTTTTTTTAGTCAAACATGTCATTGAGAAATTCAGCTCAGTATAGGGTTAGGGGAGGGGGGGCTAGTTAGGCAATTTTTAATAAATCTAACAGATCTCTTGAATGGCACATCCGATTAATAACATTTTTCCACTATTAAAAAGATAATTTGGTCTGCTAAAAAATGGTTAAGACAAAAAAACTTTTTTAAGTTTGTTTTAGAAAATATAGTCTAAAGTTTATTAGGCTGCTCAACCTACCCCAGCAGGGTAAGTTGAGCAATTGTGTTGGATAAGTTGAGCAATAAAAAAATGAGTGCATTTCTGTGACAACTATTAACTCTGTTATAAAACCAAAACATAGTTTCCTTATAAGTTAAATATATACTTTCAATTTAACAAATTATTTAAAACATGAATATAAAAACTTATAATTTTGATACTAAAATAAAGACAAAACTATAAATCTTTAAACTAAACACAACTTTTTTAAAACATTTTAAAACAAAACTTGTTAATATTATGATAAAATAATAACACTTTATGTTAGTCTTCAATTTCCTTTTTGCAGTTAATACAAATATAATTTTGACCAGAATGTGAATCACATTTTGAATGAGACCTTTGACTGCAACCTTGACACAATTTTCTTCTGGTAGACTTTCAGAATAAGTTTCCCAACATACAAGACAAGCATAATCGTGTTCTGCACTTGTTACAATTTTTTTTGTCATCTTAGTTTTTTTGTTTGATTGTTTTTTAACTTTTTTTAATATACTAAGCAGCAGAGTCTCCTTATTACCATGATCTGCAAAGAATTGACAGGCAGACCTTTTTTTTGGTTTCTTTAAAATTTCTTTCTTCTCAGTTTTTTTGCTTGTTTGTCTCTTAACCTTTTTATTATACTATGTAACTGAGTGATGTAACTTTATTACCACACTTTTTATTAATATTTGAAAGGGATTGACAGGTAGGTAATTTTTTTTGTTTCTTAACTTTTTTAAGTTTCTTAGTTTGCTGCTGTTTTAATATAATACTTTCTAGAGTATCTGTTAGAATAGCAGCTTTCCTTTTTCTTTGTCTTGTCAAATGTATCTTTCTTGGTGCTGCTTTTGGGCAAGGTTGCACAGTTTCTGGAGAAAATATTTTAGGAGTTTCAGGAATAAGTAATGTCTCTTTATTAATACTATTTGGACAGATTGACCTGAAGATGATGTTAAACATACTTCAGAATGAGCTACGTGGAATAGCTCAGATATGAGATTTGGTGGTTCTATACGATCTGTGACAAATAATGGTAAAAATCATCAGCAGCAAAAATGTTTGCATGATGATTTTTACCATTTTTACCAACGAGTATACGCCAGTTTTTTGAAAACCCTTTGTAATGTTAGTACACGTTATTGCTAATGGCAATGAATCAGATACAATTTTTGGTATATCATAAATTGTTATGGCTTTTCTCAGCCATGCATCTTGTGCAGCTGATCGATACTTTTTAAAAGGTCCATCATGATACATTTAGTGGCTGCTGCTTATGGCTGCAGTGTGGTGGGAAAGACAACATGGCTATTCCATTCTCCTTTGCTAAGTTTAGTGTTTCAAAATGCAAGTGAGAAGTGTGTCCAAAATCAACAGAATTCTATATCCATTTGAAAGTTTCACATGCCTAATGAAATTAGGCATGTGAAACTTTCAAACCCAGCCACTTCCATTACCTACCCCAATACAGTCCGGTGGAACATTATTAACAAAATAATCTTTGTTAATCTTTAATAACAAAATAATCTTTGAGGGAACACAAACATTTAAGATTTCCTGAGGCAGTTAAAGCAGTTATCATTGTGACATTAGTCCCTCTTTCCCCAGTTGTCATAGCGTCAACATTTCCCTTGCCCTTTTCAGGCACAATTTTACGAGGTTTTACAACTATAGATACACCAGTTTTGTCAACGTTCCATATTAGTGAAGCATTTAATTTGTATATATCCATAACTTCACCTAGCTTAACAAAAAATACTTTTACATTTGCAGCGTTTAATGATGTTGCCCTACCAAGGTTAGTTGTTTCAGGTTTTCTTATTATTAGATAATTGAGAATTTCTTTTAAAAAAAACTAGTCACACTCTCTTTACCAGCCATCTTATTTACTGTCCAAGAATCTGGGATTTTGATTTTGTATTGAAGAGCACACTCAAAGGCAAGAGAACGAACATCTATAGGAGTATAGCTGTAAAATATAGATGTCATTTGCAATAAATATTTTTTTAAGCCACTTTCTTGCTTTTGGGAAAAAATTAATTTAGGCTTTGAATAACCCATGGATGGGTAACCACCAGAGTTTAGTTTTAAAATATATCTTGTTAATGTCATTCTCTTGACACTTTTTTTCCCCTCCAAAACTGAATTTGCTGCATCACTAAGCTGTTGGCTTGTAAAAGCACCATTTGAAGTTTTTCTTTTATAATTGTGCATCCTATTATATATATATATATATATATATATATATATATATATATTATATATATATATATATATATATATATATATATATATATATATATACACCAATGTTTAAACTTCTATTTAAATATTGTACTATTAAATAATATATATATAAATTATTTATATATAGTATAAATAATCAAAATATAAATGAAATATTATATTTTATATATGTTTTGATTATATATACTTTAAGTTATATGTTTATATAATATAAATTATAAGTTATATGTTTTTTAAATATGCAAACTATCATAACATTATTATAATAAACATAGTAAACAAGATTAATTTAAAAAATTTATTCAAGAACTTTTCAGCTTCAAGATTTTATTGACCAAGTAATATTGAAGTAAAAATATTTTAAAAACATTAAAAAATTAAATAATTTTAAACCATAATAACATATTTAAAAAAAAAACGATTTAAGATGATTAATAAATAAATAATGATTAATTTAAAAGTGTGAATGTACCTTCAAATGTTCACCAAACAAAATTTTTATCTTTGCACCTGTTAGAGCCATTTTATTAATCGTTGTCAAATCTGCTCAACTTACTTCTACTAGACAAGGCGACACATCAGTTAGGTTATAAAAAGAACTATAAGTCTTGGGGAAAAAAAATATAAGTATAATCAATAGCCAAATAAATGGGTAAAATATAAACACTTAAGTGATTTAAGATAAATGTTTTTTTAAGCATCTAAGAAAAAAATAGCAAAAATATTTTTTTTTACTTTTTTGGTCCAAAATTGAAAAAGTGTCCGTACATGTTACTAAACCGCGTTCCAACAACCATTTGATGCGCATTTTGTTACCATTCTAAATACTTATCTTTTATCAATTAGATATTTTGTCATGTGTTGAGTAGTTTTTGAGATATTTTAACTTGCCCCGCTCTACCCTACCTGTTACCATAAAAATAATATCAATAATATCTTAATAAAAAATATTGAATTATTGATTGTTGTAATAGTTTTTATTATTACTGTTAGTTAAAAAATGCGAATTTTATTTTAATTTGTCACCTTGTTATAGAAGTTGCTAATGGAGAGCATGAATCGTTATTAAATAACTTACCCATAACTCTTTTGGGTTTTAGCAAAGGCTGTGTTGTACTTAATCAAATGCTATGCGAACTTCCTTTGTTAGAAAAAGACCAAACACTTGATGTTTTTTTTTCAAGAATGAGTGCTTTTCTCTGGTTAGACTCGGGTAACTGTGGGCAATCAGGTGCGTACATTGTTAACGAACTGTGTTTAAGTTATGCTGCACGTATGATTCCAAAGATATATGTATACAGTACGCCATACCAAATAAATGATGACTCTAGGCCATGGATTTCTATCGAAAGAGAAAAGTTCATTCGATTGATGAAGAAAAAAAAGGCGTTTTTAAAAGAAGTAGTTTTGTTTTCTGACATTCCTCGATCTCTGGAAAAACATTTTCTACTGCTAAAAGAATTTTCTTTTACAGCCGTATAAAATCTTTAATGTTTTTTTTATTTTTATAGGGCTTTTTTAGCGATGTTAAAACTAATATTTATTTGTATCTGCATTTATTTTTTTTTACTTATTGACAGGTTAATAAAGAAACTTAATATTTGGCGCTTGCTGTAGTCTCCAGTAATATTTTTTTATCTTGTTATCTTGTTTGCTATTCTTTTGCCAAATTTCTGCGTTTTTATTTTTAGTTTATATCTTTAAAAAATTTTCCAGTTAAACTTATAACATGTTATATGACAGTAAAAAACAAAAAATAAGTTTTCAGATATGGCACAGGTTTTTTATCTTAGCGCTATTTATTTTTTTTAAACCTTGTGTTTTAAAATGTCAAAGAGATGAGTTTGTTAAAGAAGATGGCTCCTGTCAAACTTTATTTTTTTGCACTGATGTGGCTTTGGGTAAAGAACTTACTACCGCAGGATATGTTAAAAGAATTTACCATGCCGAACTAATGAATATTAATGTTGTGGTCAGTTTTCCTAGATTCAATTTTTTAAAAGAAGATTTTTTGCATGGTTTGACTATGCTAAAAGAGTTTCATGGCAGTCCGAATGTGATTGAGTTGATTGGATATTGTAATCGTTTGGATAACTTACAGGTATTGTTTCTATAAAAACAAAATTTTTCTTGGACATTTTTTTGTTTATTGTTTTTGTTCTTTATATATTTTTTGTGTTGAATGCAATGCATTCTAATAGAACTGCACTGAGCAGTAAACGCCTTAGAGAAGCATAGTAATTTAAAAAGAGTTTAGTAGAGTGAGATGAAAGTACAAAAGGACAGATGTCCAGTGGAAAACAAAGAACCTCAAAGTAGAAAATTACTTAAAAAACTGATCTAAGTAAAATGTAGTAAAATGTTTAATATAACCACAAGTAGTCTCCTTATCTGAAGTGCCTTGGGTAGGTGAATTACAAGAAAAAAAGTGTATATATATATATATATATGTATATATGGGTTTTACCCAAATGTTCACAGGCACTAGAACCTTATTTAAAAAACAAAGTGCTCTTTTAATATTTTGATTAAACCCGCTTCCCTTGAATTAATCGGAGTGATATCATTTTTTCAGTGAAATCGTGTAGGAGTTTAGGCAATTTATTGATAATTTTCTTGATAATTAATTTTTTGTTTTAAAGATGTGAAGAAGACTAATGTGTATTAATTTGAGAGTAACTGTGAGTTAAACAGATTTGCTCTCAAATCAAAGAACGGAATTCTTTAAAAGAAAATCTTTTTTTTAATAAGCAAGAATAACGAAAATACATAGATAAAGAGACGTTTATGTGAGCGAAGTATTGTTGGTATGATAGATACATTGACTATTGCTTTTGTTTATATGTTTGAAGAAACTAAGACATTGTAATAGTCGCCGCCCTTTCCTCATCTAAATTATTTTTGATATATTTGAAAATATATTAACGAGGGTATTATGAAATGATGTATTATGTTATGACAATGAGGTATTATGAAATGATGTATTATGTTATGATAATGTTCTTTTGCTTAATTCTTTTTTAAATAAACTTTTTGAAAATATTTCTCGATTGTCTTGTAAAGAATCTTTTTCTGGATAAGATGATATAAACGTTTAAAGTAATCTTGCATAATTTTTTGCACCGTTCTTACTACTTACGTTCGCACTTTTTTCCTTCTTTTTTCTAAACTAATTTCGTGTGAAATATGGGGTTAAATGAAATACACTAGTTGTTAATTCTTCGTAATAGTTTTAAATCGATTATTATCAAATCTGTTCTAAATTAAAAAAATATAAAGCGAGTTTAGCGAAGCAAGTATTAATGAAAATACATCGTTTCATTAGTGGAATTTGATTGGCTTCTCTTATGATTAAGACAAGCAATAATAAGTTTACAGACATGTTGCTAAACGACCATTAAAAAAATTGTTTAGAATCAATCAAAAAATCTATTAATTGGGTATTGCTGCTAGTAACTGCCTTGTGCCATACATTATTTATTCATAAAAAAAAGTGTCTGTTCTAAGGAAGGTGCTTAACCCAGTGGTCACTAAAAACGTTTCGTGTTTGATGCGAAGCGGTTCAGACGATGCCGCATACACAATACATGTTTTGTTTTTTTATAAGCTTGAAATTTTTGAATCAGGCTCGGGTATGCTTAAGCAAAAAGTTAAAAGAGGCTAAAAAATATGCTTAAGCATTTTTTAATAAAATATGCTTATTTCAATACTTTCTAAAAGTACGTGCCTTAATGGTTATAAGAAAAAGGTTATAAGATATAGTTATATAGATTATATATAGTTATATAGATTATCATGGTTATAAGAAAAAGTTAATGGTTATAAGAAAAATAAAAAGTTGAATTTTGTACAGTATAATAAAAAATATATACTATATACAAATGTTATCAATGAAATCAAATGAAAATGAAAACTTTGCATTCTTTCTCGTCCGGACCCATAAAGGTGTCATCTGAAAGAATTTCGTTGGCACCTTCATTTATAGCATCATCTACCTCCACCAGTTGAATATCACTTTCCCTTTTTTTTTCCCTTGGGTTTTTCATTTCCCTTGGGTTGGTCACTGCCAGGATCAATGTTGGATGGTGGGGGCACTTTGTAACTATCAAGGCCCTCTGGTTTAACAAGCAGATCTTCTGAGCCATCAGAAGTCATTAAATGTAATCTTGCATAATTTTAAAATTGCATAATTTTAAATTTTAAAAAATAATTGCAAATACCCAGTCATCGTCCAACATTTCTTCCTTTGCTTGTCATACTTTAAAGTGTTTAAAGCTTTCCATGCTTCCCCTGCCCTGTAATCAAAATTCGTCTCTCTTTTGCAGTGTAGGGCATTTCATTACTGAACCATCTATCAGAATGATTATCTCTATCGAGCCATTTTTGATGTTCAATGGAAATAAGCCTTTTCAGAGTGGCAGCATATCCTGCATCAACTGGTTGCCTAAAGTCGGTAGACCGTATCAGAGAAGTCCTTTAGCAGCAGCCACAGCATCTTTAAAATCCTCCTACATCTGTCCCTTCAAATTGTCCAGCTGAAGAACAAATTTATCAAGCTTTTGTTCTCTGACAAATGGAAGGAGTGTTTTATCACACCTGTGCTTACAAACGTTTTGGTCTAACCAAGCATTTTGTTGGAAATAAACGTGAATATCTTTGTGCCATGCTAACTTTTCGTTTTTTGAAATGCGTTTTCCTTGACCTCTGAAAATGATGGCTAGCTTTGGTTGCTCTCTTTCTGGCCGAAACATAATTTGAAGAGAACATTGCCTTTTTTCCAATCCTGAGCCCGGTTGTGAGACCCATGTATTATGTGCTGCACCTTGACCCTTGGGAACACATTCGTAAGTTTTCTTACCATGAACAACAAAGGGAAGTGGGCTCTGGTCAACGTTGAGCCTTATCTAGGTTGGTACCGTCCCCATTTTAAGTCATAGCTGGGATCTTTAGAATCTGTTCTGATACACTTTTCTCTGTATCTCGCATGCCATTTCTGTAATAATGGTTCCATTTCTTTCTTATGTTTCCTTTTGTTTCTTTGTTTCGATCTCATTTTTAACTCCTTTTTTTTGTAAAAATCGAACTATAACATGATGTTTTATTACCACGTTTGGATCAATGTTTAATTGTATATTTCTAGCTTTACTCCAAAGCCAGGAAAAGTTAACAATATGACCTTTCGATCTGGCTTGTAAAAATTCTTTGTAAAGAATTTTGTATAGTTTAAGATATTTTGTGGAACGTCTTCCTTCAGAAACAATTTGCGATCGGATGATTTGGCATCTTTAATAATAGTTTCTTTTTTTTTTGAGCCATCGCAAAATCTGACTTGGTGTTACACCAAACGACTCTGCAATAGTATCTTGATTTGTCTCATAACCATAGGCCTCTGCTTTAAAGGCAGAAGTATATTGGTGGCGTTTCTTACCAGTTAATTTGCTAGCCTCAACTTTTTTTATGGCATTAACAACTTTGTTGACAATCTTATCAAGTACATCTTTAACTGCTAGAGTGACAAGTTCTTTGTTACATTGAAGAACTTGTGATTGTGAATGTTTACAATCTTGTTTGCTAATTCCGTGCATAACTTTAACATCAAAGTTAAAGTTATGCACGGAAGTCCTTGTTGGCTTTTGAATAAATTTTTGCAATGTTCGCACTCAACACTAGTTTCGACGGCATTCGGATTGCACTCATTTCTGCTCTGTGCATAACATTTTTTGTGAAACCAAACGCTACCAATGTAGGTTGCTTTCTCTTTATCTTCTTTGACATTGTTATTACTATTTTTAACAGTATCTGAAAATAAGACTTAGAAATAAAATAAACATTTTGAATATGGTATTAAATAAATATTAGATTTTGCATTACAATAACTTCTTTACTTCATAAATTCGTTGCACGGCAAAACATAAACAATGTCAATGATAAAAAGCACTAAAATTATAAACAAAGCTTCAACAAGACAAATTAGTAGGGATGTACCGAAGCTGAAATTTTGGCGAAGCCGAAGCTTCGGCCGAAGCCACATTGCCGAAGCCGAAGCTTTGGCCGAAGCCGAAGCTTCGGCACTATATATGCTTAAAATTTAATCAGCATTCAGATCAGAGGGGTTTAAAACAAAAAAGGTACCAAAACTATGGTCCTTGACTAATAATATAGAAAAATCGTATAAAAATGAGGACGCCAGTCAGGGTTGCTGTTCCAGGCAGAGCAAAAGCTCTCAGCGCCCCTGTTTAAATATTTCTCATTATGTCGTTTCTAATACTTGACCGCACCGAGCATTTTTTTTTTAAACTTAAGCTTTTTTGAAACATTCTCCCCAAATTTTCCTACTTCTAGTTCTACTTTTTCTGTGTGCAAACCATATTAATGTTATATAGCATCTTTTCATGTGCTGTATATTTTATTTTTATTTTTAATGCACCTTTTGTTGATAGAAATTGATAAAAATCTGTGAACATTACTAGAGTAAATTTATCTTTTGCACTTGATCACTCTTTCTTTAAATAAACACTCTTAGCTGATCTAGTTGTATCTACAACATAAAAAATCTTAGAAACACACTTTATCTTTTTATTGCTATTTATTTCAATATCTTTTTTTTACTTCTCTGTATTCATTAAACGAATATTTTCTAAACTGAAAAAAACCCAAGTTAAGACCATTTTGGATTCCACTACAACTGTTGTGAACCTGCTGCTAAAAGTACAAATGATAGATTTCTCTCTAACTTCTTTTTTACACACTTTTAAGTATTTTTTTTTTTTTGATTATTTTTAACTTTACACTACATAACATTTTCTATAGCTTTTTTTAATCTTTTACACTTTGAAATCTTAGTATTCATTCTTCTTCTGTCTCTATAATGAATAAATCTGCATCAGTATCTGAAATCAAATATTAACTATCTGTGATAAAAGCTTCCATAGTAATCTAACAACTCTGTAGAGTGACCTTTAAATAAAATAATAAATAGAATACTTTATAAATTTTTTGTTTATAATTATATTATTATTTACTTTATATTTATAAATAAACAGGGACTGAGCAGGCTGATATTTATTTGATTTAAATTGTTTATTTAATTTAAATAAATTTTGATGATAAATATAAGAGCTCAAAGTAATCAAAGCTTCAACCTTTAATTTATTTTAAATAAAATTTAAAAGTCTTCATAATATCATAAGAAGAAACCAGAATATTGGTTTACATGTTTAATATATAAATTCAATTTAGAAGTATTCATAATATTAATAAAAGAGCAAGGATAGTTATTATCATTGTTTTTCTTTTTCTTTTAATTTATCTAGTTTTTGTTGGCTTTTTTTTTCTTTTTTTATTCTCCTCGTTTATATTTCATTTGCTTTTCTTCCTTTTTTGTTGTTGAGAACTTTTTGTTTTTTATGTGTCACTCCATTGACTATTTTGTATCTGTATAAGTGACACCTAACCAATTTCTGTAAATTTACGATGAAAATTTGTAAATTTTTATTAATATGGTTAAATAAAATTTTAAAAAATTAAACATACACACAATTTAAAATAGTAGCAACGTATCTTTAATCTTCTTTAAAGAGAGATTACTAAGGTTTATAGGTCAAATGTTGAAACCAAATTTTGTTCTATTTGCGGTAATCCCACACAATAATTAATATGAATTCGTTACATAATACAAATTAAGGTTTTAAAAACTTTTAATTTGTTTTAAATTATAAGGTTTTTATTCTGCATAGAAATGCTGCTTCAGTTCATCTAAAGTCACACTTGGAAGCTTTCAAAGTGTATGAGGACCTTCCCTAATTTTATTATTTTTTTCAAAACATTTTTACTTATTTATTATTATCCCCTCCATAACAAGATACTTGGGAGTAAATAATACTAAGTATATGGTATAGACTCCAACTTTAACTCTGTAGTCCTAAATTTATAACTTTATTAGACACTGGCAATTAGCTTATTTTTATAACTTGTCCCACAGTAGCTTATAACTCTAATTACTTAAAATTTTTTGCCGAAGCCAAAGATTCGGCAAAAAATTGACCTGGCTTCGGCCGAACCGAAGCTTCGGCAAAATTGCCGAAGCTTCGGCACGCCGAAGCCGAAGCTTCGGTACATCCCTACAAATTAGTAAATGTGAATTATTCAAAATCTAAGGTTTAGCTTTATTGAGCATGCTTACCCAAGCGATATGTAAAAGACATTCAGTCCAAAAAGCACTTTATCACGAAAATAAAAGTTTTTTTAATTGGTTGTTTTTTTAATTATTATATTATTGGTTGCTTTTTTTTAAGTTCTTTTAATTAACTATCGATTTTCAATGTTTCATACATTACAAATGTAAAATGAAATGGAAATTTTTTTTTTTATTAGATAAAGTTTCGTGAAATACTAAATAATTTTTTTTTTTTGTTTGTATATATCTAAATGAGGGTCAAAATTCTCTTTAGCTTTAAAAGGAAATTATTCTTTTTTTCTGTCAAAAAAAAGCTAAATCATTTTTGTAGTTTTAGTAAAATTTTATTTAATTTTATAAATAAGAACATATTATTTTATCTCACTTTTATTTTATGACACTTTCACGCATTGAGGTAAGTCCAAACTTAAGCATGTTTAAGCTTATGCCAAAATACTTTGCAAAAAATCGCAATGATGGAGGCCTAGAAACAAAAATCCCCCAAAACGTTTAATCCTCCTGCCTAATTGCGAAAGCAGTAATATAGTAAAATTTTAAACTTTACTATCTTTTAGTAAATTTGAATTCATCTAAAGATACTAAATTTCATTCAAAAATATTGTAAAGTTCAAAAGTTATGTCAATGCGAAATTTACAACCTCCTCAATTTTAGGGGGAGGGGTGTTCTGAAATTTTGCATGATCGTAACTTTTAAATTTTAATATCTGTCGATGAGTCCCTTCCTTCTTCCCTCCCTTCCCTTAAATCGCCTCTGTTTGCACAATTCGTGAAAGTGTTATATCTAATACATTATAAAAATTCTGCTGGCGCCGATGCATTTATCTCTATATTACTTTAAAAAATGTTAACAACGTTTTATCTGAATTCATATAAAAATTCATATATTCTAAAATTATAAAATTTTGAAATTTTTACTTTTATTTTATTAAGTAGTTAATTACAAGATATTGGAAGTATGGTTCTGCTGATAACTTGGATTTTGTTTTGTCTCATCTAAAAATGTCTTCAGATGACGAATTTCGTGCAAGATTGAATATTGTTTTAGATTACGTAAACATTATTGCCTTTTTACACAATAGTCCTTTGGGTACCAGAGTTATGTGCGACAGCAATACCTTAAACAAAACATTGTCACAATATTTGATAACAGATGAATTGCGTCTAGTTGTTAATGATCTTGACGCTCTTCCCGAGGTGCATCGTGATAACCAGTATAAAATTAAATGTGGGAATCGCCAGCTGTTTGGAGATTTTGTTGCGCCTGAACAATTATGGCCTTATGAAAATAGACCATTTGATGATAATGAGATGGTGGGTTATAATGAAAAAATTGATATATGGAAAATTCCATCTGTTTTGCTTGCTCTTCTTGGCAATAGCCTATCTTCTACTCAATTAAAACTTCATTTTTTTAATTTATTCTTTCGTTGTCGATCACACGACCCTGCAAAACGACCAAGTGCTATGGAGGTTCAAAATGAAATCCAACAACTTATAAATAGAAAAGTAAGCTTGAAAACTGAGTTTTGATGTTTATTTTTCATTTATATAGAAGCTAGAATTGCTTAAGTTGTTAATTTACGATTCGATAAAACACATGTAAATACTTATATATATTTATATAAATGGTCACAAAGTTTTGCATGTTTTTTAAAAGTGAGCTAATCTCTTATTAGACTTATTAGTTATAATTTATATTTGCTTTTTTTTATTGATTTTATTACTATTATTATTTTTGGAGAATTTTTTTTTTTTTTTTTCGGAAAGTCGACTTTTTATTTATTTAATTTCGTCATTTATGTAGATGACAAAATAAAATAGTGTGTTAATCTCAAACTTATTGTTCATATAATTGTCATATAAATTATTTACAATATAGGAACAATTAGTTTGAGATTTATCTCAAACTAAACAATTAATTCTCCAACCTTCCAGTTTATTGCCATGTTATACTAAGCCAAACTTGCTACACGAAAGCTGTATTTGTACAGCTGTATAATGTACTTCACTAAGAAGAATCATTTAATTTTTTAAACTAATATCTTGCAAAACACTAATTTAAAGGGCATTCATTAAGTTTGTATGCAGCTAAGGCAAAGGAATTAGCCAATGCGTACTAAAGAATAGGTTGTTCAAGGCAGCGAGTACAGACGCGTTTTGGTTGTTTTTTTACATGATTTATTTCTCAAGCCTTTTTTTTCTATTTTTTTCTATTCTAGAAAGAAATATATTAGAAAGTTTCACTAAAAAAAGTATGACTATTTTGTTATGTTATAAAATAATCATATTTTTACTCATGAAAATTCCTTAATTCCCTTGATTTCTTTCCCTTTCTTATTTGCCTACTGTTGTTAAAACGACTGTTGTTGAAACGACTTCTCAGAAACGCACCCGGCACTCTTTTTAACATGAGCAACGTAATAGCAATAAATGTGAACATATTTTAAAGAAAAACACGATATTTTTTAATCTTGAAATGTTTCGTAATTAGGGATCGTCCATAAATTACGCAACGCAAAAAATATTTTAGGAACAGGAGTAGGCTCTTTTACGCGGCAATTTTTATTTAACTTAATTTCTTATTTTGATTGTTCATTTAAATTAAGACTCTGCGAGAGAAAACTTTTGATCTTTTTTTGTTTTATTTTTTGTGAAACTTTGCGTTACGGAATTTATGGACGATCCCTTAACATACTACATTTTCAAAAGATAAAAAATATATATATATATGTATATTAGGGTGACACAAAATTAAAAAAAAAGCCGCAGTACATTTTCCTGTTCTACTAAACTTCGGAAATCTACAAAAAAAATTTTAGATTCCTAAGTGATCAGGAAGAGCTACATGTAAATTTAAAAATTTTACGTTCCAAGCCTTTTTTTTTTCTTCACATTATTTTATTATTTTCACATCATTCAGCAAGTTTTTAAAACGTGTCAAAAACTCAAAATGTTTTTAAAACATTAGTGGTCATTCACAACTATTTTTTAAAAACTTTAATTGCACTATAAACTTAGTGGATTGCGTTGAATCACTTAGCAACTTTTGATTTATTAATTATCTTACTTTAAACTTCGATTTTTTTTTACTGTTTACATATCCGTACAAAATGTTGAAAATCAAAAAGAGGAAAACAAAAGAAATTAGCTATAATGCTCGGAGGTCTGTTTACCTGCTTAACTCGCCTTTAAGCTATCTACCTACAAACCAACTTCCATCAAATAGAAGTGTTCTTCGATATTACTTGTTCCTAACTTCAGCTAGAGATAAGCGATTCAAACCTATTAAAATAAACTTTTCATGTTCTCGAGCACGAGAGGATGTTATATGTAAAGGGAAAGACGAGTTTTGTAATTCAAATACCGAAAAATACTGTTTACTCCGACAAATTGTAAATATTTGGAAGTCTGCTGGTTTCAGTAATTACTTAATTTCTGAGAGAAGTATAGTGGAAAAGTTTAAATCTCTATACAGCAAATACAAAACTTTGTGCAACAGTAAAACCTTTCAAATTAAAAAGCAATTTCCGAACGCCACAAAAATGATTTTACAATATGGTAGAGCAATTGTTTGACATCAGTGCGAAGGACTTTGAGATGAAGTTGAGACGCGATGAATCAATGCCTCGTGATACTTCTGCTTTACAAGAGGATTTGGCCTTCTTAGATGATCAAAGGTATTTTTTGCTCAAATTGTTTTGCGAAGATTTAACCTATTTTTCAATTATGATATATCTACTAATTTCTCCCTTATATAAAAAAATCATTTTTTTGAGAAATTTTATTTTTTTATTCAAATTTATCTTACGCTAAGTGTTTTAACAACTTTTTGCACAGAACTAACAGAAATATGATCATATCTTCTAAAATTGACACAGAGCTTGAAGCAAGGTTTCAGAGAAAGATTGATAGATGCAAGAGGAAAGAAGAATATAAAGATCGAGTACAGAAGAGCAACGATTCGATAATTCGTGACAACAAAGAAAAAATTGGGGAAAAAAGGCAATGGAATCACAACTTTTTTCCTAACAATGATATAAATTTCAATTTCGCAAGTGAGGAACCTACAGAACCTAAAAAAACAAGAGCTGAATCACAATTAGGTAATATTTAAGTATAATTTGTTAAACACATAAAAATATTTGTTTCAACTTATGACTAAATAAAAAGAGAGAATATAAACAATTTTTTCTAATAATGCACGGACATTTTAGGCAAAACTAGTAATTTTTTGAAGTAAATGTATAGCTAAGCTAAGAATCTTTATATTAATTTAGATGCTGGAAGTGTAATTGCTAAGTCGGAAGATTTTGTCCCAAATAAAAATGTTAATTTTCACGAAGCAAGCTCAAAAAGTAGGCATCAGTTTAGACCATCATATTTCAGAGTAGAAAAGGAGATAACCAGTGAAGGTCTCATTGCAGCAACAACTTCCACCAGTATAAGGGCTGGTCTCAGCATTCGAGATCAAACCCTTCTTATTGCAAGCGTAGTAAACTATTTAGGAGGAGATGTTAAACAGCTAAAGTTAAGCAGAGAATCTGTCAGAAGGCGACGTTACAGATTTTTAGAAGAGGAAGGAGACCAGATACGTAATGAATATATTAATTTAATGGCTAACAAGATGTTAGTTTTACATTTTGATGGTAAAATTTTAAAGCATATTGAGGAGGACATTAGACAGGCAACTACTGCAGATAGACTATCAGTATCTGTTACTAGCCCAGAGTTTGAAACCAAAGATGATCTTTTACTCGGTGTTGTGCCAACTGATAGTGGTAAGGGAATCGATATGGCTATAAGTATTATGAATCTCCTAGAATATTTTGAAATATGTGACTATATTGTAGGATTCTGTTCTGACACCACAGTAAGTAACACTGGATGGAAATCTGGTGCAATAACTATTATGGCAAGATTTCTTGGTAAACCATTTCTTTGGTTATTGTGTAGACACCATATTGCCGAAATAAATATTACTTGGGCTTTAAAGGCAATTTCAATGGAAATGATTTTCAGTAGAAATGGATAACAGAATTTTTTCCTAAAGTTTCAGCTAGTGGTGCTGTAGAAAAGTTCAAACGATTTCCTGAGCAAGACCTTATTGTTGGCAGTGATCTCTGCAAACTCTATTTGAAGTCTAAAAAGTTTGTTACTAAAGCACTAGAACATGAAATCTTCCCCAGGTATGTAAAAATAATATAAAATGAATTAGTTTTTTCATAAATATACTTTTTTTTTTAAAGTTATTAAATAAAATTAGGAATATTTTAGGAATGATTACAGGCATCTTGTTAAATACAGTTACATTCATGTAATACTGGCGTATTACATGAATGTTAAGTCTGAGAAATTAAATAATTTTCACATCTCTCAGCCTGGTGCCTGTCACAATGCAAGGTTTATGGCCTATGCAATATATTTTCTGATGCTCGATATGACATCCACAGTCGTTGAATATCTGACTCCTGAAAAAAAACATATGGTCTCAAGGGTAGCATTTATTGTTGCTATTTATTATGGACCTGCCTTTCTTAACTCAGGCAAAGCAGAGCATGCTGTTCTGAATGATTTTAATGCATTCAAAATTGCTGAAACAATTAAAACAGAATGGAATTATGAAGTTGGAAACTCACTTCAAAAAAGCATGAGTAACCACACATAGTATTTGTCTCCTAAAGTTGTCGTACTATCGTTAGGTGATCCTTATATGAAAGCAGATGCTAAGCGTTTAATCATTCAGAAACTTTTAAAATTTCCAATTCCTGAGTTATCAGAGATTTCTGTTACAGCTCCTTCTGCTGTTAACGTTACCAGTGATAGTCGATTAGAGGATTTAATTACGAAGGAGAGTTGGCTATTTTTTATACTTACAGGTCACACCGAATCTGTTCGAGAGTGGCATACTTCAAGTGATTTCTTAGCGCTAGATTCATACAAAAATTTTGCTCAGTTAGTTTGCAATCTTAGTGTGACCAACGATTGCGCAGAAAGAAATATTAGTTTAATTGAAAACTTTGTTCACAGTTCCCACAATGAGGATCAGAGACAGAACATTCTTTTGGTAGTCAGAGAGCACAGAAAGCTTATAACAAAAGATATGTCGCTTAAGGAACTGGTAAAGCTAAAACCTAGAGTTGAAAAAGTATTGTAAAATAATAGCTAACTGTATGAAACTATAAACAGTATTTTTTTTCTTGTAAGATCAAATAAAAGTTTAGATATAAACATATTTTAACCCGTAAAAAATGGCATAAAGTTCAGCCAATCCTCAATATTTAAAAAATTACATGTAGCACTTCCAACGAATAAAAACAAGTGATATTTTGTTTTTAGACTAACTGAATGTTGTAGAACAGGATAAGCAACTGCGGTTATTGATTTTTGAAAAATTTTATTTTTCGACCCTACTTTGTGTCACCCTAATGTATATATATATATATATATATATATATATATATATATATATATATATATATATATATACATATATATATATATATATATATATATATATATATATATATATATATATATATATATATATATATATATATATATATAAGTTTAATTTTGCTGTAAGCATATATTCAGCAAAAGTGCTCGATGAATGATATCAGAGCTATATAATAGAACTTATTTATATCGCTCCTTACGCAAATTAGTTGAGCACTCTACCGCATAGATTCCACACCATGGAGAAAATTAACTTTAACTAATCGTTAAAAAATATACCAATACAAGACAAAACCAGTTATAAACTGAAGCTAATAGAAAAAACAGAAAACTTCATCAAGCGGATCCGCTGGAAAACTTTTTTTTATTTAAACAAAATTAAAGATAACCAGTCAAAAACAAATGAAACGTTTGGGTTCAAAACGAATAACACGCCACCTCAGTGCAAAGAATTAGAAAATTTTGAAAACGGTTTACTCAATTTAATAAACCTTATAAAATTTAAAAAGATACACAAGGAATTTCAGAGTAAATTAAAGAGACATTAACTATAAAAATCAATCCTAACGTATTATTATTCGCCGACAAAACAAATAATATTTACCAAATTTCCACTCAAGAACAAACTAAACTTCTTAATAAAAATATCGCAAAAGCGTATAATAAAGCCCCACAGAAACTCAAAAACTCAATTAATATCGAAGCCAAAAATATAGCAAACACACTTAACTTAAGCAAACAAATAAAAGTAATCACAAAATCTGAAGCTTTTATTACACTAAAAGACCACAAAGACTCATTCCAAAACAATAAATCCTGCCGTCTATTGAACCCCGCTAAAAGTGAACTTGGTCACATAAGCAAAAAATACCTTGACACTATAAATAAAAAATTAAGAACCGTATTAAATTTAAACCAATTGAAAAGTACCACTGATGCAATCAAATGGTTTGAAAATATACCATAATAACAACATTGTGTTTTTATTCAACTTGACATTGTTAATTTTTACCCCACTATTACATCAAAAATTCTAAGTAATACAATACTGTTTGAAAAAAAACACGAAGAGAACATCAGAATCATTAAACATTGCAGAAAGTCCTTGCTATTTTTTAACAACGAAACATGGAAGAAAGAATTTATCACACGACTGCTTTGATCTCACAATGGGTTGTTTTGATGGTGCAGAAGTTTGTGAACTGGTGGGCCTATATATATTAGACTCACTAGGGATCGTCCATAAATTAAGTAACGCATTTTCGACAGATTTTAACCTCCCTCCTCCCCCTCGTCACAAAATCGTAACACTTAAGAAGTAAGTTTTGTATGAGTCGTCACAAAACTACCAACTCCCCCCTCCCCCTTATAGCGTGACGTAATTTATGAACGATCCCCTATCTAAAATAATAAATAAAGAAGACGTTGGACTATATCGTGACGATGGTTTGATGGTACTTCGTAAAAAAACTGGATCACAAATTGATAGCCTACGAAAAAACAAAGTTACAAAAATGATCGGTTTTAAAATAGAGATCTAAACAAACCTACCCGCAGTCAACTTCTTAGATGTCTCCTTTAACTTAGAAAAAAACTCCTACCAACCTTTCAAAAAACCAAATAAATATCTACGTTACATTCACATTGATTCCAACCATCCTCCGCAAATAATAAAGCAAATTCCCATCTCTACCTACGACAGATTATCACAAAATTCCTCAAATGAAAAAACATAATTTATCTATACCAGAATACGAAGATGAATTAAGAAGAAATGGCTTCACTAGTTTTACTTTAAAGTATAATCCCCAAAAAAGAGAAAAAAAGAAAAGAAAAAGAAATATAATATGGTTCAACCCCCCGTACAGTAAAAGCGTTTCTACCAATGTCGGACATATCTTCCTAAACTTAATCGACAAACATTTTCCAACATCCCACCCCCTACGTAAACTATTCAATCGAAACACCATCAAAGTGAGTTACAACTGTACCAAAAATATTGAAAGAATTATAAAAAGCCACAACAAGAAAATCAGTTCAAAAAGACCAAAAGAATACCCACCCTGCAATTGCATAAATAAAGAAAACTACCCTATAATATGAAAATGTAGAGTCTCAAACGTTATTTATAAATGTATAGTATCCCCCCCCCCCCCCTAACACTCCAGAAAAAGTATAAATTGGCCTAGCAGAAGGTGAATGTAAGTAAAGATGGGCTAACCACAAACAGTCATTCACAAACAAAAAGATGAAAAATTCAACCACCCTTTCAAAGTATATATGGCAGATAAAAGAAAACTTAAAAATAACACCCAAATTAACCTGGTCAATAGTTAAACAAGTCCCCGCCTGAACAAAACTAATATCTAAGTGCCGTCATGAAAACAAGTTCTTGCTTGACAACCACGAGCCTAAAGATTAAAAAACTAAACCACGCTTGCTAGTAGTAACATTTTATAATTGTTTTGATGTCATTATATAGTATATTTTTTAACGAAAAAACAATGTATTTTTACCTGATGATTGCTAAACGCATGAAACTTTTAGTAGTAAAAATTATGTAGTTATTTTTTATTTAATCTCGTCAAAAAAATCTATATATATATATATATATATATATATATATATATATATATATATATATATATATATATATATATATATATATATATATATATATATATATATATATATATATATATACGTGGGTGCATATATGTAAATATTAAAGATGATTTCTTTATATTATCATGTATAATAATGTATATTTTAAAGAGTGCTCAATAGATAAACTAGAAAGTAGCAAAATTAACTTTTGACTACTTGCCTGATGATTGTGGTAACACATGAAACTTTAAGTCGCAATATAATATTGTAAATATTAGCATTTAGCTAATTCCTGATACTGCGGGTAATATATATATATATATATATATATATATATATATATATATATATATATATATATATATATATATATATATATATATATATATATATATATATATATATATATATATATATATATATATATATATATATATATATATATATATATATATATATTATGGCCGTAGACAACTATTTAATTTAGGGGGGGGGGGGAGGGCTAGAATGAGTAGGGGCGCAAATAACATGTCTCTTAACAATAAAACTCTTCGATAATCTGTAATAATGCCTATCTAGGCATTACTACATGTATATACTGTATGCACTACAATAACTTTTTTAAATGTGATATCTTGTAGGTTTTTGAGGTAATTTATTACTTAAAAATGTTTTTTATAATATGA
Source organism: Hydra vulgaris (assembly GCF_022113875.1). Classification (NCBI taxonomy): domain Eukaryota; kingdom Metazoa; phylum Cnidaria; class Hydrozoa; order Anthoathecata; family Hydridae; genus Hydra; species Hydra vulgaris. The sequence goes on along the minus strand of NC_061162.1, from coordinate 52,740,166 downwards.
AGTAAAATTCGGCCTTGAAATAAAATATTTTCGAATGCGTACTTGATTCGGAAATTAATATATAGGTTAGAAACAGAATTTTTTTTTTTACCATTTTTGCAAACTTCAAGTTTTATATAATGTAAGAATTTTTTAAAACATTACAGCAATTTTATTTTTTTTCAAAATTATCGAAATACAGTTTTTCTACCTTCACTTCGGCTACAAAAATCATTGGCTATATCTATGATGTTAAGTTCATCAATTTTTTGTGTGTATATTTAACAGCATACACCAGTTTAATCGTGCTTGGTTCATGGTTCTTCTTAACCAAGTTTCTTCTTAGTGTCCTGAAAGCTCTCTCGCTAGTAGCGTTTGTTGCTGGTATCAGAAGGATTAGTTTTATCAACTTCCTGATTTCTGATGATTCCTTTTCAACTTCATTTGCTTCTCTGTAAAACACAAAAAACTATGTATTATATTAGCATACAAATAAGCATTTTAGTGCATATGTTAGTCATTTTGAGATACACTGCAGTCGTAGTTATTAAATAAATAACAATAAGGTTTATAGGTAATCCATTCATATCTTACCTGACAAAATTAAGGACTTTTTGTAGAGTCTAATGGTTCAGTTGTGGATTTTTGCATAACTTGCATAATTGTGCATGCAGTCTTGAAGCATTTAAATCTGTAGCATAGAAAGCAAGAACTTCGTTATTTATTGAACTACCTTTATATGAAACAGTACTGATTAGATCTTTTAAAGCATTAAATATCCTTGTTGTTCAAATATAGATTGAATACTACTAATTATCATTTCTATAGCTTAAAAATATATCTTTTTGAAAAAGTCAAAACTAGAATTTTCAGATAATACTGATGCAAATGCTCCTATTTCAAAACAACGAGGTACTTTGCGATGGCGGGGCAAAGCAGGTTTTTATAGTTGAAGCAATTTTCTTTTGATTTCAATACGGTTCGAATGAAGTTTTAGACTGGATAAATTTCAATGTAATCAAAGTTCTTTCAACAACTTTCTGACCTTCTTTAGCCAAAAGTGTAACCTTTTGCAAACTTTTTGATAAATTGTCTACAATTGTCTACATAAAATAATCTTGCCAAATTTAATTCCAAATAATAAAGGGAATTTTTCCATTTGTGCTGCAACTCCTCCTATTCGAGCGACGATCTCACTGTCTTTTGTTTCAAATTTAGTTTCTTCCCTAGCAACTTGTAGAGCTTCATAGTTTTCAGATATGGAATAAAATGATTCTGCTCTTACCTTCCAGCGTGTAGGGCAAAGTATACAAATACTGGGTGTTTCAGAGAGAATTTTTTCTTTTACCTTTTCGAAAAGATATTCGCGTTTTGGAAATTTTTTTTATCAACTTTGTAATTTCATGAACAGTGTTCAGAGCATGATGCTGATAGCTTTTTCATGATGCTGATAGCTATAAGCGTATCTTGTACTACTAAGTTCAAAGCGTGACTATAAAAATGGGAATTTAGTCCTTTGGGTTCGAGGTCACTTATTCTCTTTGCAACTCCAGACTTGCAACCTGTCATGACGCTGGCACCATCATAACATTGACCGCGACAATTATTAACTGAAAGATTCATCCGCATAAGAACATCTTTGATAGTTGCAGTAATACTTTCAGCAGATGTGTTTTCCATACTGTAAAGTCCGACAAACACTTTATGCACTTCCAAGTCTTCTTCATCTACATTATCGCAAGCAAATTACCATTTGCTCAGTGTTGGACTGATCTGTTGTTTCATCTACCATAATAGTAAACCATTTTTCAGAAATGTTGGGTGTAATTTTTCTGAGTATAATAAGACCCATTATCTGCAGAATTTCATTTTGAATAGCTGCACTCGTAAATTTATCTTGCGACTTTCTCATCCATTTAGTTAAAGCGAGATTATCTTTGCTTCTGAGATTAAGTAACTGAGAAAAGTTCGAATTAAATTCTTTATATCCTTTGTCTGTATTGTAATCACCACGCAGAGCAATACCTTGTCTGGCGAGAAATTGAATATTCGTAATAATTATTAATAACATTGCTCTACTTTCCATTTTTTCCTCTGCATGAGTTTTGCTGAGAAGTTCATCAATATCTTTAGTTGTTGAAGGAACAGTTTTTATCTTCTTAATGGCTCCTCGATGAGAAAGAGTATTTTAGTGTTTCTGAATCTTTTGTAAACCTTTTTTCCAATTAGAAAATCCAATTTTTGTGAAAACATCCTCGCATTTTGAAGATGATAAATAATGCATTTCCATTAACATACAATAGTAGCATAAAACTGTATCGTTACATTCGTTGTAATGCAACCACGTAGTATTATCTAAAAAAAATGCAGTAGTAGTGGTAGTTGCAGGGCTAGAGGTAGAGATAGAGCTTGGATAAATTGATGAGATGACAGTTCTTGCATAGAAAGAAAAAATAGTGCTGTTGGTACCTACCCCTTCCAAAATTTCCTTCAGTCGTTTACGACGCTTCCCTTCCGGACCAGACAATTTTCTTTTTAAAGACTTATCATTGAAGTAAATCATATAATAGATTGTAACGTAATGTTACTATAATAAATACAAACTTATTTAAATCTAGTTCGCAAACTGTTATTATTAAATAATAAATTTTATCTAAAAATATTTAAGTTTAATTATTAAATTCATAAAACTTAGGAATCTAAATAAAAAAAGGGAAAATGCAAATTTATTTAAAAATAATCGCCTTACGTGAACAAAACAACTTTTTATTAGTTGTAACAAAATTTCAATACAACGTTTTAACAAGTTCTATACAACGAGTTCATTTGTTTTATTCTTTTAAAGTTTACGTATTACAAATTTAATTTCGAAATATTTTTATATAGTTGTTTCGCAATTAGAAAATTAGTTCTAGAATTAAAAAAAACAAAGGTTTTATAAATGTTTTCAAAAACATTATCAGAGGCGCAACAAATCGAAAACTTAAAGGGAGGAGGGGGGGCCAAAGCTCCTACTTGTCTACGGCCATGTACATATATATATATATATATATATATATATATATATATATATATATATATATATATATATACATATATATATATATATATATATATATATATATATTTATATATGTATATATATGTATATATATATATATACATATATATATATATTATATATATATATATATATATATATATATATATATATATATATATATATATATAAATTTTAATAAAAATCACAATATTTTTTATTCTTGACATGTTTTGTAGTCTTACTACATTTTCAAAAGATTTAATTTACAAATAAAACTCTGGTAAATAAATTTAAAACTGAAGACAATACAGAGAAAAAATTAACGGACAAATAAACTTGTTACAAACCAATTAAAAATTATATTACAAATTTGTAATTACAAACCAATTAAAAATTATATTACAAATTAAAAATTATAATACAAATTTGTAATTACAAACCAATTAAAAATTATATTACAAATTAAAAATTATAATACAAATTTGTAATTACAAACCAATTAAAAATTATATTACAAATTTGTAATATAATTTTTAATTGGTTTGTAACAAGTTTATTTGTCCGTTAGTTTTTTCTCTGTATTGTCTTCAGTTTTTAAATTTATTTACCAGAGTTTTAATTGTAAATTAAATCTTTTGAAAATGTAGTAAGACTACGAAACATGTCAAGAATAAAAAATATTGTGATTTTTATTAAAATTTTTACAAATTTATTGCTAATGCGATGTTCGAAAAATATATTTCACGATTTAGCAAACGCTTCTCAAGGAATTTTAACTGTGCAGAATTTACGAAATATGGAAAAGCTTTTTATCAAAAGTAACAAAGCCCGTTTGGACATAAACTTTCTTAAAAACTGCAAGCTATTTAAAGTTTACCCAAAGTTTTTAGGATTTAACATACCTCATGCAAACCACAATGATATAATGTCGATAAAAAGAAGGTTACTCAAAAGTGCGTTACATAAAAGATCAAACGAACAAAAATTATTGCAAAAAGAATTAGATGAAATAAAGTGCCAAGTAAGAAATAATTGTTCAACCTTAGAATGGTATTTTTTAATGTAGTTTATTAAAAACAATGTAAAGAAAAAAGAACAATCAATTATAAAAACCCACGAGAAAAAATTATGTTCACTCACTAAATTTACTAGCATTCCTTATAAAAATAAAAACTTCGTATAATTTATGTCTTCATAAACTTTACAACACCATGAACTGGATTTATTGAATAATGGTCTTAACTTTGCTTTACCACTACCGTTTATAAAAAAGACGGACGTTTTTGCTCAATTTGATTGCGTTGCACAATTTCTCAACACCCAACTTAGAAACAAGGATTCGGAACCTCAAGTTAAAAGTGAACTTTCACATTTAGCAAATAATTATGTTTACAAATACACGCCGTCTAAAAGTTGTCTGAGAAAACACAAAATAATAAAAAGACTCAGGAAGAATAAAAACATCGTAAAAACAAGACCAGACAAAGGGAATGGTATAATTGTTCTAAATAAAGTTGACTATATAAATTCTATTAATAATATTATAAGTGATAAAACTAAATTTAAAGAATTAAAAGATGATCCAACTATAAAAGAGAAGTATCTTTACAAGGGTATCTTAGATGTTGAAAGATGTATGTTAAAAGCTTATTTACTAACATTCCACTTAATGAAACTATAAATATAGCAACCTAATTGTTTTTTAAAGATGAAACTCGCTCAAAAAATTTTTCTAAAACTCATTTCAAAAAATTACTTCAAATATCAACGTCAGGTTCTCATTTCTTATTTAACGGAAAATTCTATGATCAATTAGATGGCGTTGCAATGGGTTCTCCTTTAACGCCAATTTTAGCTAATATGTTTATCGGTTTTCATGAACAAACGTGGGTTAATAATTGCTCATCCTCCATACCGATTTTTTATAAACGTTATGTGGATGACATAATAGCAATTTTTAATTCAGAGTTTGAAGCGCAAGAATTCTTTAAACATCTCAATAAACAACACAAAAACTTAAGATTTACTATGGAAAAAGAAAAAGACAACCAAATTCCATTTTTGGATGTTCTTATTAATAAGTCTAATTCACTCTCTACATTAGTTTATCACAAAAAAACATACACGGATCTTTTACAAAATTTCTTTAGTTTTGTCCCTTCATGTTACAAAACTGGTCTTATACGTTGCTTGATTGATCGAACATATAAAATTAACAACACGTGGTTTGGATTTGATAAGGATATAAAAAATCTTTCTTTAGTTTTAAAAAATAATCAATTTTCGCAAAAAGTTATCGACACTGAAATTAAATTATATGTTGAGAAGAAAATTAATCCACCTGTTATAAATACTGTTGATAATACTAATATAAGATATTTTAAGCTTCCATTTATTGGATTTTACTCAAATTTCACTAAAACTAAAGTTGATAAAATTATTAAAAAGTATTGTAAAAATGTAATAATTAAATTTATATTTACAACCGATAAATTAAAAAACAGTTTTTGCATAAAAGATCATACAAATTTATGCACGTGGTCAAAAAAAAACAAATAAACCACATAATTTATATACAATGGAATCACAAAATGGTCATCGCTAACAACCCGAAACTAAAACACAAAATTATGATTTAAGGATATCCAATATACTTAAAATCAAGATACAAGCTTAGCATGCAGCTGCAGCTGGAATTCGACCTTGTAAAGCTTCTCTTGAGCTTGCCAAGCATTCAGATGCCAGCTGATGCAGGCGCAAAGACTAATTTTTTAACCTTCAGATTATTAGTCATAACAACGCCTAGGTCTCGTTCAAATGTTGTGCATGACAGCTAATTCAGTTGGCATGCCAAGTTATTCATAGTGTAAATTGAAGCAAATTTTATGTTATTGCTGTGCCCAGGTGCATCATAAAACACAAGTTAATTTTTTTATCTTTAGTTTTTGGGACCCCTAATTTTGATGGGACCCCTGTACCATGCCACACCCAGCTTTTGTCTAAAACCGAACCTGTATTTAAAATCAAAATTTATTTTGCTTTTAATTATGGATTAAAGATTGGCTACTAAATGATAATTTAAGTCTTGTTGATGGAAGCGATAAACTTTAACTAGCAGTATTGAACGGTGTTGGAGCATATGAACAACAAAGTGTTAGAGCATATGAACAACATAGTAATATGAACAACAATACAACAAGATCGAAAATACCTAATACATGTTAACAAAACTGAATCTTCAAAATCTTCCTTGTGGCTGTCCATTAATTATCTCAATAACTTTTTGGCAATTTTTACCCCCTCCCCCTTGTCAACAGTTAGTCAAAATTTATTTTACAAAGTAACATTGCTGGCGTCAACTTTTCTTGAATTTCCCCTTTTCTCCTGTCAACAATTGTCAAAAAATTTTGAACTTCTTTCACCCATTTTTATAGATAGAAATATCAATATTAGTATAGCTGTATAAAGTATAAGTATACTGTCCAAAGTATAAATTATAGCTGCAGAATCTATTTTTAAACGAATCAAATTGCTACTTTTAACAGCAATTATAAATTACATTAGCAAGCTTTATGTAATAAACTTTGCAGCCTCGGCAAAGCATAGTTTTCACTGTAAATTTCATAAAAACAACTTTACAAAATATAAAGATCGGCAGTCTAATATTGGGTAGGTGGTAGGCGTCAAGTGATACCAAAATTTATATTTAATTTTTGACCCCGTCACTTGTAGGACTTGCCGGGGTTTAAATCCGCCTCGTTTTCTTTTTTTTTTTTTAAATAAACACAAGTACATGTACGTGCTCGCGAAAAGTTTACACGCAGCCTATTTAAAAAAAAACTCGGTAGCGCCGATAAACCGCTTTAATGTCGGTTGTTAAATCAAAAAAATACCTGAAGTGAACATTTGAAGTGTTTTACTTCAACTTTTGCAACAGTTGTAAAAGCAAAACTTTAACTATAAACTGTAAAGCGTTTTTTTTTTTTAGAAAACAATGTCTTTATTACGAACTTATCGCATAGTCAGTTTTTGCAAGTCTACTCGAATAACAACACAAAGTTGTCCAAATGTTTTTCGTTGTTTTAGTAGTAGCCAAGGTTTGAGCTATTTTTTTAAAAGTTTAATTTAGGTTTTCTACTAGATATTTGTAATTTTTAAATTTTTTTTAGGGCAGCAGTGTTGTTTATTTGGAAAATGTTAGATAAAAATAGAACATGGATAGATAAAACTAGAACAAGTAGATGTCGTGATAGTGGAATAACTATGCCATTAGATCATTAGATTAGAATTATGCTTTTTCAAAACTTTTCTATTATGGGTCATCTTTTGTTTCTATATAATTTTAATATTTTATGGCTAATATTCGTTATTTAAAGTTACTTTCTCTTTTTTTTTTTTTTTTTTTTTGTTCTTTTTTAAATGTAAAACATGAAAGTCTAATCATTCTAAGTTAGCATTAATGTTAAGAAAGTTACACATTTTTAAACCACTTTTCAGAGAAGCAAGTTAAGTGTGGTACAACCAGTAACTTAGTTTTGTTTGGAATTTTATCTGTATTTTGTACACTATAAATTTTTAATTTTAAAATGCAGAAATAAAATAATTGAATTTCGATTTTTTATAAAAATATTATAGTAATAAACATCCAATATTGTGCAGATAACATACATAACTTCATAATTAGCATCATATACTGGATAAAATATTTGGTAGATAACACAAATTAATTGAAATTAGCATCAAATATTGATTAAAATGAATCTCATGAATATATTTATGAATAATAAGTAGATTATAATGGTGAAAAAAAGTAAATTTTAATAAGGTTCTGGATTCTTAAAAATTTTACATTTGAAAAAGTTTTTTATTGGTTTTAATTATTTTAATTTAATCCTAAGTAAACAGCATATTATAGAGAGTGTTAAAGATACTTAAACTAATTTTTTTAATATAAAGTTGTAAGTGTGAGTTTTGTTTTTGTGACTGCTTTTGTTATTAAACCTGTTTTCTGGCCTTTAAAAGTTTTGATATGTAGCACGAAGGTGCAAAGAAACATAACATGTTGACATTGTAGTTGATGTGTGAAGATGTAGAATTCTTACTTATCTTTGATTTTTTAGGATTACAAGATGACATTAAGGTTCCTCAAGATGCAAAGGTAAAAATTTGTTTTGCAGCAAAAAAAAAATTCATTATCAAATGAGAGGATTGTTTAGGCAAAAAATAGGAAAGAAAACTTGTTTTTACCTCAAGGTTCTAAGTTAAATTTTTCATGTGCTAAACTTTAACTTAACTAATCGACATTAGACAGAAAGCAGACAAATAATAGACAGAAAGTAGCTGGCTTTACTAAAATAATAAGTCATTAGTCTAGATTATATAATATAAGATAATAGCTAAATAATTTGTTCATAATTTCTGATTTTTGAATTTTAATTATTGATATATTTAGTAGGTCATGAATGTATATTAATTTTTGGGACAACACTTGAAATAACCATCTTCTAAATTAACAAAACTATATCTATGCAACTATTATTTTAGGTGTAATATTTATGAGGGTCAGATAAAAATCCAAAAATTCTTAAGTAACCAAACAAAAATTGCTGCTGCAAAGGACCTTATTTTCGAGAATAAGATTTTTTGGCTGAAACAAAATCTTTTGTCATAGTGTTGATTGCAGATGTATGGATAATAATTACAGATTTATAGATCAAATGTTTAATGCTTCTGATATATAATGACTTTTAACAAAGTTTGGCTCATAAGTCTAACAAGCTCTTATACAAATAATGCTAAAAGATTTTTTTTTTTTTTTTTTTTGAGAAAATTTAAATTTGAGCGCTTTCTCTTTAATTGAGGTATAAGAGTTATCTTTGAAGTTTTCACCATGACAACCACATTAGGCACTTTTTAAATAATTAAACCCCAAATTGACTAAGGTGATATTTTTTGTTTTTTTTCAGCAAAAAGTGATGATATGAAGAAAAATGACTGTGTACTGTTACTGTCAAACGCCAACCTTCATACTTTTTAAAACATCTAGCTATAAGTTCATTTTTGGTTTTATAATATTTGGTTGAAATATAAACTTTAATTATAAATATTTAATTTTGTAGGAGACAATTGGATTCATTGGACTTGGGAATATGGGAAGTCAAATGAGTATGAACTTGCTGAAAAAAGGCTATAACCTTGTTGTTTTTGATGTCTATCCAGAGTCAATGGAAAGTTTGAAAGCACATGGAGCTTTAGTTGCAACATCACCTTATGATGTTGCACAAAAAACAAAAAAAATAATCACCATGTTACCTTCAAGGTTTGAATTATTAAGAATACTTTTGTTTGAAAAAAAATTCATTTTTAAATATAGAGTGGTTTCCAGAGTTTTTAAGTTTGAAATTACAGGTGCCAATTTCCATCAATCAGAAAAACAAAATTCAGTTCATATTAAATAGTTCAGAAATTAATGAAAAGAATTCTTAAGATCACTTTAGTAAGACCAGAATGTTGTCTTGTTTACAAGCTGTAGAGCAATATAAGTGATAAATAGCTTAAGCAATGGTAACAGGAATTATTTTAATGGCTAACATTAGCTGTTTTTTTGGAATTATAGGAAGTGTGTCATCAGAATGATCAATAGATTCGGGATGCCAGAAATAGTATCTTTAAGAATTATAATTAGGTTCAAGAATTGGAGATTCAAAGAATTGAAGATAGAGTTCTATGCAAATAAAGGCCTCTGGAGTAAATTGCATATTAAACTATTTTTGTTGTCACAAAATTTAAAGAATTAATTTTTAATGTATTCATGTATAAGAAATGAAATATTAGATTTGCCTTTGTTGATAATTGTTAAAGATTTTAAAAAAGTCTTTAGAACCTAACTTATGAGATAAAATTTATGAGATAAAACCAAACTTATGAGATAAAATTTGAGATTTTATAGTCTGAGATACAATTATAAATGCAATTATAAAAAGACATTTATTTTTCATAGAGTTGTTCTTGTAAAAGGTAAAAAAAATAATAATGATTAGAAAAGTTCTTGTAATAGCAGTTGTACAAGAAAGAAAAAACTATGAGGTCAAGCTTTTTTTTTTTTTTTTTCATTCTTCTCCAACAAGGCTGTAAGCGCTATTAGAGTTGGAAGTTACTGGAAGAGAAAAGATGAAGTTTAGAGAGCAAGATAATGATTGACAGAACTTAAAATATTGCAAGTTATAGGAATCAGGAAAACAAGATGAAGGAAGCAAATTCTAAAGAACTTATGTTCTACGAAAAAAAACTAGATAAATAAGAATTTTTAGAGCACTTACAAACAGTCACAGTAAAAGGATGAGACTTTTAAAATGACGAGTAGCAGAAGAATAAATTTTAGTAGATAGGACAACAGATGCTAGCTCTTTAGAGCAGTGCCCATTAAAGTATTTATAGAAAAGAGAAAGGGAAGTAACATTACAACGATAATGAAAGATAAGAAAGCTTATGGAGAAGACCAGCAAGCCAAACTTTATCAAAAGCTTTAGAAATGTCAAGAGCAATAGCCTTAACCTCTCCAAATCTATCTAATGAACAATAAAACCTATCGGTTATTACTGTTAGCAAATCAGCTGTAGAATGAGAAGATCGAAATCCATATTGCTGATCAGTAAGTTATTAGATTCAAGATAAGAGGTTTTAACCTCTCTAAGTTTTTGAGTCTTTCTTTTGAGTTTTTAAGTCTCTCAAAGTTTTTGAGTCTTTAATTAACAAACATCTAAAAGTGTTTGTTAATTAAAGACTCAAAAACTTTGCTTACGATAAGAAGACTGATGGGACAGTAGTTAGATAAGTCAGATCGCTCTCTAAAGTTTTTGAAAATAGGGATAACAGATGCCGCTTCCCAGCAGGCTGGAAAACAAAACACTGATCGGCATATGTTAAATAGTTACGAAAGTATAGATGACAGCTCTGGAGAACACTTCTGCAAGACTATAACAGGTATGTTGTCCAGACCACAAGCTGTAGAAGAGTCTAAGCAGGAAATCACTTTAGATACAGAAGCTAGAGTGATACAAATGTCAAGCAATGGATCTAACAGTTTGTTGGCTATATTAGGTAGAACACAACTAGTGAAATTAAGAGATGATATTGGAGAAAAGTTCTTAGCAAACAATTCAGCTTTGTCTTTAGGTGAGATGACAAAATCTGAACCAAACAAAAGAGGTGAAACAACAGATTTGCTATTATTATAGATACTGTTAAAGATTCTCCAAAAGTCACGAGAGCCTAATTTTTGAGATAAAATTCGAAATTTCATGATCTGAGAATAGCGGGCTTTGCTGTTAAACAAAACCTTTTTACAATGGTTTCTAGCAATAGTAAACAGATGTTTTCTGCAGAATTGTTTTGTTGATAGATATGGAAGTAATGGTCTTGATTGGAAATTGCAGCAGCTTACTGCGAGGAAAACCATGGAGAAGAGTGAGGCTTAATTTGGAATTGTCGAGAGGGAATAAAAGATTCCCTGTTAGCCTGAATCCAAGAACTTATGTGAGAAGCACATATGTCAGCAGGAGGAAGAAAGGGCTCTATCCAAGGGCTATCACGAAAAAAGTTACAGAAAGACTCCCAGTCAGCTTTAGGGTAGTTTTGTTACAACTACAATGATAAGGGAATTTTGATTTTGATGAACAATGAGATAAGAGATCAAACCATGATCAGAAGCACCGAAGGGTGAATGTGGAGAATCTGAGCACTGACTAGGATCAGAAACAAGTCTTAATTCAAGTAGAGAAGGTAAATGATTGTCTGGAAAGCGAGTTGAAAAGTTGACTATTTAAGTTAGAGATTGAGAAAGGAAAAGTTGTGGGCCCTTACGCCAGCAGAGTCACTGACACTAGAGCCAAGCCATTCAGTGTGATGAGCATTGAAGTCACCACAATGTTGGCTGAAGGATAAAGAGAGAGGGTTTGGTCAAATTAATCAAAAATAACATTAAAAAGTGTGCAGTCTTGAGATAAAGGAGAGCGATATAGAACAAAGAGAAAGGCAATAGAATGAAGTGGTGCTAAAAGAAAGCACTTTGAAGAACAGTCTGTGGATTCAAACCTCCTTTCCTGACAAACGTGGAATTCTTACAAATGTAAATGCCCAGGCCAAGTGACTATTGAAGTCCTAATCTAACGAATTAAAGAAAAATCAAAATAAGATCACAAAATGAGACAACCAAACACAAGTTAGTCTCGCAAAGAGCAAGTAGGTCTGGTGAACTTATCAAAAGACAAGACTCAACAAAAGAAAGTCACTTCAAAGACCATGAATCTTAGTGAATGATAGATTTAGAGAACTTGGTGATGATGATGGTTTTTTGTGTTTTATAGTTTTTGGTACTTTAGTCATTTTAAATTTGTCAAAGAACTTTATTCAAAGCACAGATATTACTCAGTACACTATTTATTAGCCCAAGCAATTGCCTCATTACTAATAATAAATCCTAAGCCATAACAATTAGCTCTAAATGTGGCCTCGACAATGCACACCAAAAATACAAACAGGGACACCATCCATGTGCAACATGGCACTGTTAGTACTCTGATATTTTACAGCTGTTAATGGAATCTGCTTCTCGGAGAGCTACACAGGGTTCGGGAAACCTGACTACCAGCAGCCTCCATAAAACTGAGTTTTAGAACTGTACCCTCATTAGGAGATAATAGAATAAGTTGCCTAGTCATAAAAACAGAGACACTAGCAAAACTCATCCATTAAGTCAAGTAGATCCAGCATTTAACATCCTAAACTGGAAACAATGTATTATAAATACATCTAAGCAGCCTAATGGATGAAGAAGGGGTGCGAGACTGGTCAACAGATAGAATCTGTTTACCCCTTAAGTCTTTGCCTAGGAGTCCTTCTATAAGACAGTAAATGGATGCATTTAACGTCTGCCCAAGATGAGTATTTTTATCAAGACACAATATCTAGCCTTTAAGCAGGATAACCTGACATATAGTTTAACTCGAAACTACCGAGAAGTGTAACTGAAACTGGCGAGTGACATAAGTTAGGTTCAACCTGAATCTGGCAAGAAGATTATCCTTATAACTTTTGGTAGATCTACTGAAAGCTGAAGCCAATCTTCAGGCTTGGTCAGGAAGCGGGTGCGATCGCAGAACATTCAAATTTATGTATGCAACCCTCAGAATTAGGAAAAATGAGGTCGACAATTTATTGCCAACCTCACACTGTTAGTGGTCAGCATTGGGTCAGCAAACAAATTTTAAACAAAGAGGTTACCCTAAAACATAAAAACGAGGTCAGCAAAAATTTGCCGACCTTAAACACTTTGAGCCCAGCAGTTAGGTTGGCATTGCCAAATGCCAACCCTAATTCTGAGGGTTGTGTATGTTTCCATGTATGTCCGAAAAGTTTTCACACCCTAAAACAATTAAATTCATAAAAATGTTTTTGTAATCAAATGTTTTTATATAAGCAAAATGCTTTTAAACTAAGCAACAATTTACTTTTATTGATCAGTTATAAAAAAGAAATTGTAAGTTTTATTAAATATTATATAAATAGTTATATATTTTATTTAAAACTGTGTTTAAAACACAGTTTTAAATAAAATGCTCATCACACTGAATGGCTTGGCTCTAGTGTCAGTGACTCTGCTGGCGTTAGGGCCCACAACTTTTCCTTTCTCAATCTCTAACTTAAATAGTCAACTTTTCAACTCGCTTTCCAGACAATCATTTACCTTCTCTACTTGAATTAAGACTTGTTTCTGATCCTAGTCATAAAATTTAAAAAATAATAATCAGTTTAGTAATAATAATCAGTTAAAATTTAAAAAATAATAATCAGTTGAAATTATTAAGCAAATAAACATGCAACTGAACTAAACATACATATATACAGAGTGAATACATATATAGTGAATTACAAAGACATACATAGTGAAATACATACTTACATAGTGAACTACGAGTGAATGAACCTTGCACCAGATAATTCACATACATTAACATAAATATACATTTATAAAGGTGGTTTATGGAAGAACCATTACTGCACCAGAGGTCCATACAGAATACAAACAGAAATATATTAAAAAGCTCACTCACTAAACATTGTCAGCAGTATTGTCAAGCAGTTCCTCTTCCTTTTCATAAATATTTTTTACCTTTTTAGTTTAACCATAAAAGTTTTCTAATAACTTAATGCAATAATACATTCTTCTAGTTTACAAGAGACAAAATAAAATCATAATTTACTTAGAATGTAGTATACTTTATATATATTAATATATATATATATATATATATATATATATATATATATATATATATATATATATATATATATATATATATATATATATATATATAATAAAGCATAATAAACCGATGGACTTATGTAAAATATAAAGTTATTAAATGTATACATAGTCTGCAGTTTGGATACTAATTATTATAGACTGCTGTTTGAGGGGTCTGTTGCAATGCAGAATTTTTTAAACATTTTAAAGACACTGTTAAAAGAAAAGATTATAATATTTTTATAGTAACTCAAGAATTTATTTTTTTTGTTTATCTTACTTAAGAAGAATTTTTTTTAGATATTTTAAACTTTGCAAACTGTGCAAAGCATAAAATGGTTATAAAAAAGTATTTACTTTTTTGTTTATTATATAGTTTAACTACTGTTAGTTTTGTTAGAATTTATTAAAATAAAACACAAATAGAACAAAAAAAGAATTATATTATACTCTTTAATAAATTGAAGAACGTTTCTTTTCTAATCGATCAGTAAATTGTTACTTTTTATAGAAGTGTCGCTTAATTTTATTTTAAAAATTTTAAAAGAAAGAAATTTAGAAATAGTTTTTTCTAAACGTAATTTATTTTGTTTTAATTGAGTTTTTCTTCATTAAGAATTCTTTTTTTTTTAGTTAGTTTTTTTAGTAGCTGTCTCCCGTCAAGTAAAGTTTTTGTTTTGCACTTTTTGAAATGTTCTTCATACATCTAAAAAGCTGTGACCATGTTGTCACAACTAAATATTATATGTGTGGTCAGATATAGAGTGTGATGGCACCCGCTTCCCAACAAAGCTGACCTTAGTTAATTTAAGTTGATTTTTTAAATTCAAATTCCTTAAGACTTTTAACCTGCTCGACCAAGTAGAGCCTTTTTTGTCCTAAATCTTTTAGGCAAATGATTTAATGGTTAGCAGAAAATTTCTGTTAACCATCTATGCACCTCCTCTTTATCTAATTTCCTGGCACAGATGAAAATATTTATATATAGTTATTTATTATTTTTTAGTCCTGATGTAAAAGAGGTGTATGCTGGTAAAAGTGGAATATTAAGGTATTAAGTCTATTTCATGAAATACTAAATATATGTAAGTATATTGAGTATTAATTTACACTATGGTCCATAATTAATCGAATAACATAAAAAAATTTCTAAATACCTTAGTTTGTAATTTTTTTATATTTATTTTTGCATTATTAGATAGTTTAGGCAATATAAATGTATTTTAAATGAAACACTTTGATAAAAATCATCAAGTTATCAAAACATATGTTTAAATTAGTTGAAGTTGGATTTAGTGTTTATTTACATGAGTGCACTGTTTTGTAAATTGCTCATTAATCACACAATTATCAAGTCCGTTGTTTATGTTAATTGTTCATAAATCATGCAATTTTCAAGTTTAATGTTTATGTGAAGATTATATAAAGTAAGCAACGTAAATATTTAACTTTTCCAGCATATTATATTTCAAAACATATAGTTATACTATTATTTTATCCAAGTAAATTTTAATAGTTTGTCTCTTGCTAATAATTTAATATTTTTTGTTGACATTTTGAAATGTAAATGGCAAGAAAACCAGAATTGTCTATTGAAAAACAATCTGCAATAAAGTGTGTACAAAAAATAAGTGTGTAAGTAGAAAAACAACTAAAAAAAGTTACTCATTGACTTTTACTGGGAACTAAGTATTAATTTTAATACATTAATATAAGAAGATAAAATATTTTAAAGAAATTAATTTATTCCTGTGGGTGTTTAATAAAATTTAGAACTTTTATTTTGGTAGTACACATATGCTTGCGCAACAATCAAAACTATTTGATGTTTTTTAAATGACATTTTAAAATCTTTAATGTTTCTGCATATTTTTTTTGTTTGTTTTTTAATTTTTTGTCTAATAAATGCCCATTACTTTGCAATAATTTTTGATACTGTGCAGTTTGTATGATTTGCTATTTTAGGCTTTTTTTTGATCCCAGTTTGTTATAATGACTTGATGATAAGGCCTGAAAACACTCATGTGATTTAGTAGGAGGTAAAAGACATTTTTGTTAACACGTCTTAACATATATTTTACTAAAAAGTGTGGACTCAGAAATATAGGGTGCTGATTTTTTGTAATACCTACAAATTGATTGCCAAATCATACATTTTTTCAATATCATTTTTTGTGTATTAAAATTTCTTATCTACTTTTCCTCTATATTTGGAATTACAATAGACAGCACAAGGAATTTGCTAATGATCAAGGAATTTGCTAATGATCCTCTATATTTGGAATTACAATAGACAGCACAAGGAATTTGCTAATGATCATACTTCATATAAGTTTCATCATCTTCAATAATTCAAAAATTTTTAGAAATATAGTTGTCATACAAGTTTCTTCTGTGGGTCCTTGCTTTTTTTTTTTTTGAATTTCAGAATAGTTAGGCACTTTTTGTGATTTGAAAGCTTGAAAAACATGTTTATATCAAACTTTTACAACAAAGCAATGAGAAAATTCTCATATTTTTGTGTGTTCCCTTAGTGAGAGGCTTGGATTATTCAAAAAACTGTGAACCAGTTTTCTAACCAGTTTTATATCTTGAAAAAACTCCTTTCCTCCATTTTTTTTTCATACCAGATTTGTATTTGATTGATTTTGTTTAGGAAAAATGTTAAACAAATGACTAATGATGTAGAAATGTGTTTGCAACTTTTTTGCCTCTGAATTGTAGCTAAATTCAGATTTTCTATAAAATTTGTGCAAAATATTTTTTTTAACACCTTTTGTCATTTTGAAAACTTATTTAAAATTAAGTTTATTTTTATTTATTTGTTTGAGTTTTCATGCTATATTTTTCTATACAATGTTCTTATATCTGAAGATATTGTTGGCTTAGCATAGGAACAGCCACAAATAGTCATTAAGACTAATCCAAAGTAGCGTCCGTTATTGACCAACATTTTTGCGTATCGAAGTACTACTCAAGTGCTGAGTTGGCGGTGGCGGGATTTGAACTTGTATCGTTCAACAGTCCGGGTTTCAACTTTTCCTTTGACGCTCTAACCATCTGAGCTATCCCGCCACCAATAAATGGGAAAACTAAAATCTTTTTTTGAAATTGTAACATGTTGCCAACAAAATAAAAACACAATGAAAAATATATTAATACAACCACTGAAAATAAAATTGTGTATTTACTCTTTCACATTTTTTTTTTGTGCACGCTTTATTCACATTGTGGCAAGAACTATATTTTTTGTTTCAAATAGCAAAAAAATTCAAAATTTCGACTTCAAAAATTGATGACTGGAAACGTGTTATTTGGGCCGACAAGTCAAAGTTTCAAATCTTTAGTTCCAAGAAAAGATTGTTAGTCAGAAGAAAGGTTGGTGAATAGATGAAAAAATAGTGTGTACTACCTACTGTGAAACATGGTGGTGGTAGTGATATGGTTGGGGGCTGTTTTGGTGGTAATACCACAGATAACATTGTAAAAATAGAGGAAATAATGACGAAAGAAGTGTGTTTAGACATTTAAAAAAGTCTTGTCATACCTTTGGGAAGTTGGATTTTTTTGGGACCCATTCATTTATCAAGAAAATAACAATCCAGAGCATTCTGCTTTGGATTCTTTCATTCAAACTTTCTAGAAATTGTTTAAGTGAGTTAGAGAATGGTCAAATATTAAAAAAAATGATTTGGCCTTCCCAATCACCAGCTCTTTCTTATCGAACTTTTCTGGGATGAATTTTGAAAAAAATGTAAAAATATTATTGCCTAACAGTGCAAAAGATGTGGGAAAAACTTAATATTTGAGTGAAAAACTTAATATTGAGTGGCATAAAATTTACTTCAAAAATTGGAAAAGTTGCTATGTAGAATGCCAAGAATATGTAAAGTCATTATTTTCACAAAAGGGGGTTACATAGATGAGAGTAAAAAATTTTTTATATGTAAACTTAGCAAATAGTAAAATAGCATATATTTCTGGTAATTTTAGTTTTCAGTTTCTCTCCCAATAAACTTTGATAACTTTTAAAAGTATGAGCAATCGAATAATTGTGGACGATAGTGTATATCATATGTTTATTTATGTTTATTTATTTTTATTTTTTATGTTATAACTTTTTTTTCTTGTTACTATGCTAGTAATGAAATTTTATTTCTCATTTTCTTTATGTCTCTATTTTTATCTTTTTGTTTTCATCAACTTTCTATTAAAAGATCACTTTATCATTAAGACAATTTGTTGTTACATTACTCATTAATTCACACAAGTATTAATTATTTTTAGTGGTGCCCAAAATGGTAGTATTTTTATTGATAGCAGTACAATTGATCCATCTGTTTCTAAAGATATGTTAAAATTTGCTATGAGTATTAACTGTTCATATGTGGATGCACCTGTTTCAGGGGGTAAATTTGTTTATACAAATTGATATATTAACATATTTATTTTGGATTAAATTAAAAAAAAAAAAAAACAATAATCAGCATTCTTTGCTTTATTTATTTGTATAACTTTTTTTTTTATTGTCAAAAATTAAGCAAAAGTTTTCCTGACTTTAGACTAACTAGTACATCTGTTTTTCTTTGTCTAATATTTTTAAATTTTATAATAAAGTTTGTTTTATATATATATATATATATATATATATATATATATATATATATATATATATATATATATATATATATATATATATCTTGCATTTGGCAATGCCGACCTAACTGCCGAACTAGAAGTGTTTGAGGTTGGCAAAAATTGCAGAACTTCATTTCTATGGTTTATGGTAAAACCTTTATTTCAAATTGTTTTTGCTGCCCTGATGCTGACCTCTAAAAGATTAAGGGGATCCCAAACTCCCAACATAACAAACAGTATCCCTAACTCTCAAACTAACATACAGCAAAACAAATTTATTTGTACTATTTTTCCAAATATATCAAAAAAAAATTTTGCAAAAAGTAAAAATAAATTATTTTTATTTTATAGGAACAACTTATTTTTTACAGATATCTTAATTTTTAGATTCATATATCTTACTTATATTTCTTTTGTTTTTAAATTATTAAAAATTAAATTATTAAACAAATATTAAAGTTTTACCTACCTATCTTATGATTTTCATATGAGTATTTTAAATTATATAGAATGTTATATATAAGGTCTCTCATTTTTGTGCAAGAGAGCTCAGTATTATATATTCTGAATCTTACTTATTTTCATTTAAACAATAGGAGCTATTTTCTAACTTCTCTGGTCATTTTTACACTATAACATTTTTTGTTCTCCCCTCAAAAAAAATTAATAATTAATTTCATTAACTGACAGTATTATTTAGAGATATATAAATTTTTAATTTTATTTTGTTGCTCCAAGAAATCCTTACAGTCTTATCACAGAGTACCGCGGATGAGCATTTAATAGTAAGGTCATGCTTCCTTCCTAACTGATGTCGCAAAACTTGCCTAGAGGGGGGCTTGAACCCCGATCCTTTATTTCTGAGACAAGTGCGCTACCGCTGCGCCATGGCTGCTTATTTCATTATTTGATGAACTGTTAAGTTTTTTTATTATAAAAAAAATTTAATTATGCTGATTTAATTAAAATTTTTGTTTGCTCAATTGATAAAAAGGAAATTTGTGAAAGGATATGTGAGATCCTGGTTTTGCATTACAAGTACAACCAATAACAGCACAAGTTGGCGTAATAAATTTTGATTATAAGTTTACTATTCAATATTTTATAACCATGAAAACATGGATGTATATTTGTGCTTGTTTTATACAATTAAAATTTAACAAAAATACAGACAAATTATTATTAATTAATGGCAATAATTCAAGACAGATGGTAATTTAAATTATCGAAATGTCGTAACGCGCGTTCAAAAACTTATTATATTTGGTATTTCCCAATTTATGTGTCATATTTGGTATTTGTCTCTTTACATGGAAAATTAAAAAACTAAAAAAAATTGACAAATACAAGTTTTCCAATAAACCTTGTATTTGTCAATTTTTTAAACCAAAATTTAACCTTGAGTTATAATTTTGCAACTTTTAATTATAATAATTACAATTTTGTAAATTAAACAAGATTTAAAATACATGTTTTTCAAAATAAATTTTATTAAATTTATTCTCACATGGCTAAATAATATAAATTCTGTGAATATGTGAAAACACCTGATGAAAATTTTACTAAACAATAGACAATGTGATGTCAGACTTTTTCGTGCAAAATTCGGGTAGTTCGGTATGTCAGACAAGAAAACTTTGTTTTTTCTCTAATATATTTTTCATACTATAAGAACAAATACGTTCCTATGCCATTTTTTGATCTTAGAATAAAACAACACAATATCACATAATTTTTTTTTATTTATTGCTTAAATAATAAGTAATTTTATTTTATTTATTTATTTTTTATTTATTGCTTAATGCTTTTAAATAATAAGTAAATGTATATCAATTTAATATTTCAATATTTATGTTAATCTTGCAATATAAAAAAAAAAGATGTTGAATGTTGAACTTTTTACTTAGTTATTTATTTTTTACCTACTTTTGTTATAAAAAGACTCAAGTACCCTTAAGTACCTTATGTAAGTAAAGTCATTAAAATCAATTTTGACATGATTATTTAAACTAAGTTTTTTTCGTTTGGCTTCCCGAACTTCATGCAAAGCAAATTCAGACGAAATATTGTCTAACCAAATAAAAATGCTGTTACTAATTTTATACAGGTAATTAATGTAAAACAAAAATGATAGACTTTTTTGTCAAAAGTTTATTGTGATGTCAAATACTAAAACTTTTATGAATTAAATACACTTCAAAGGAATAGCTGAAGTCTGTAGATTATGTCATATTTTAATGACTCCAATTTTATGAGTAAAATGGAGAAGGTGAGCTTCGACTAAAACAACAAGATTAGTTTTTCTCGGTATGCATTTATTTATTTTTAATCAAAAAAACTTGATTCAAACATTTTTTTTTTCAACATTATCTTTAGTATGAACACAACATGTGTTGGGAGTTTGGAATCCCTGTAAAGTCGGCAAATTATTGCCAACCTCGTTTTTCCTAATTCCGAGGATATTAAAACTAGTCAAAGGAGTGACACCTAAATAAAATAAACAAAAAACAAAATCAACAACAATATTATTAAATAATACAAAACATAAATTAACATAATTTAAAAAAAAAAAAAACAATGGAAATATAAAATACACCTAATAATCTTAATAATACAGTTAAAATAATATGTGATAATAATATGTAATAACACAATATACAATAACAATGATATAGTTTACATAACAATAACAGTAATATAATAGAAAATAATATTAATAATAATAAAAATAACAAAAACAATTATAATAATAACGATCAAAACCAAGCAATAATATTATGACCATTATAAAATCTCAACATCAGATACAAAAAAAAACATGTAACAAACGAAAAAACAAAACAAAAAAAGCAATAACAAGTATAAAGTATTTATAACGAATGAACAATATTGAAATGAAAGAAAGTGTGAAAATGAAAGAAAAGAAAATTGAAAACACAGATAAAATAGTATTAAAATAAATATCATTTTGTATAATATATATAAAATATGTATGCACAAACTAAAATATACAATTACAATATATATGCAATATATACAATATATATGCATTGACAATAATTCATTTTGACAAATACAGCGTTATTAATAAATAAATTATTAATTATAACTTAACTATAATATTGGGCCTAGCCTATAAGGGTTAGTGTTACGGTCATTGAGCACGACTATTATCCAAATCACAATTAATGTCACCGCGAGAGAAGATATTTGCTTTTTGAAAGATGCCTGGGCTAGCTTTTTAGTCATAAGTCAGTTATAAATCCATGCATAGGTGTTTAATCTATCATGGTTTTCTGGAGTATGGCTGGGCTGGCTTGGTGTAGTTCACAGATGAATCTTTTACGCTGGTTACTAACAACACAAGACTCTGCTGAATGACATAAATAGCACAGACTTACATTACACCTATACACCCTTATGCACATACAGCCTGTTTACATTGTTTGCATGCTTTTGTTTTTTTATAGATAAAGTCTTTGTTTATATATATATATGTTTATATATATATATAAACATATATATATATGTTTTGTTGATGTATGTTATTTTGTTATGGTCTCAAAGTTACTTTTATTTCGGACCATAGAGAAACTTTACTTCTTAACAATTTTTTTTCCAGATTCCTACATCATTTTTATATCACAACTTATATCATTATTATATCATCCCAAACATATTTTTAACCACTCATTTGACTTAAATTTATCTGGTTTTATTACAGTATTTAGTTAGTCTTATTACAATATTTATTGATATATTATTTATCTGCTGATTTTCATATTATCACTGCTAACAAGGAATTTTTATGTTATGTTATCTTGCATTTATTACTCAGCTTTTTTTTATTTTCACATGCACAATTTTCATCTTTTATTATTATTTAGAAAAAAAAAATTATTTTAAATTTTAATTTTGCACTACATGTTTTTATTTAAGCGGGTGACATTTTTAATGGTTTTTGTTTGACGTTTTTTTTCGCTACCATAGATTATTTAATTATTGTTATGATTTTGGGTTGGGCGGGTTGCTCATTTTCTTATACTTTTGATTGGTTATCTTATTTCAAATGAGGTATCTATGCCAGCATTAGAGTTTATTGAAGACTATTGTTGATTTGTTGATTTAAAATTTTTTTAAAGAGGTATACTGCTTTCTGATTGTCTTGGTTTATGCTAAAAGTACCCATTTGGTTTTATGTCTTAAAATAAGTTTATTAGTTTTTTTGTGTTTTTATTAGAATTTTAATTTATTGTGTTTTCATGTTTTTTTTCAGTGGTATGGTAAGTGATTTATTTAGTTTTTTTTTTTTGTTTGTTTAGTAAATCTACACTTTTAATATCATATCATCAAAAAAATATTGGTGCTTTACAAATTTGGGGATGGTTGGGTTTTGGCTATTTGTAGTGAGTCCTTTTTTACTGCAGTATGGAATAGGCTTAAATCTGAGAGTAAAGCATAAGTGGCGATAAAGTTTGTCTGACGGGATAAACTAGTTATAAGTGCTGATCCTTATCGAAATGCCAGTAATAATAGACGCAACTCTGAGGAAATGTTTATTACTTAATCATTACACAAATTATGTTTACACATTAGCATAAATGTTTTTTTTTCCTTTCTTAGGCCTTCCATTGTTGTTAGTATACTTTTTATTTTGTAATCAATTTTTTGTTTTATAAGTTGTTTTTTTTGGTGATATATTTGTTGTATATCTTTGTTTCATATGCTTATAAAACAATTGATTATTATTGTTATTATTGTTAAGTACTGTTTTAGATGTATTGTCTATCTTATTTATTTTTAAATATTCCTCTTTTAATCTTTATTTTTATCTTGACATCTGTCAAAATATGCTTTGTTCAAAAAATAGTTCTCCTTTATTCTAATGTACTTCATTTCTTCCCTCATGCATTCACTGCTCGTGTGTGACCATTCGGCGAATTTTATATGCTAAAGTTTTTAAATCATTATTATTATAATTGTTTTTCTTTTACTTTCAAGTTTTTTTTGTTTCCTTGTTTTTCTTTACCTCTCTTTTTTTTATTTATTTAATTTCTTTTACATTATCATATTACTTTTCTCCTTTTAAAAACTTCTTTTGAACCGTTGAAAAAAAGCGCCCACTATTTCCGATGTCATTGCAAAGGAACAAATATATATGCAGTAAACTCTGGTTATCCTAGGAGAATTTACTTCAAATAACCGAAATTTCGAATAACTAAAAATCTTGTAGCAGATAAAGCTTGTTAAGGAAAATTCACATGGAATAAAAATTGCTTTGAATTAGCTGGAAATTTTTGAAAAAATGTCTTTTTTCAAAAAAACGACTTATATTAATGTTCATTATTCAAAAGAGTAATGGTAATGACTAAGCAATTTTTATTAACAAATAAGAAACAAAACAGTTAGTAATCTGTACAAAATATTCAAGAAATGTTTTAAAAATATTTTTTCCTATAAACTTCAGGTTCAAAAAATCAATTTTTCTTGATTTTACATGAAGTTCCTCCATTAGTTTTACGGCACGTTCAGCAAATTTGGTTAGATGTGGGTAATGTCAATAGACCAATGTGTCTAAGCACTTAATTGCCTTCTTGCATTTTATCTTGATGAGTGAGGAAAGGAGTTCTTCGAAGAAGGTTTCATTGTAGTGTTACAAGTGGAAACAAATATTTGCCCATTTGTAGCAGATAAAATTGCATGCTGGCGCAAGAATGCTGTGCCTCTCTGGTATCAGAAAGAATAACATATAACAGTATATATTGCACAAGAGTTCCATCTTGCCTGATGTAAATTTAGGAGTTTCTTCCAGCTGATTTGAGGCCAACATGAAGTTGTTTTATAATGACAATATGTTTAACATGGTTTATTTAAGAACTTGAAATCATCTTGCCATCCAGGGTTCTTGCCAGTGTTAGCATCATCTGTTGCAACAAGGTGGAAATCAGCCTGAAGAGAGACATAATATTTCTAATTTTATTTCTCTCTTCAAACTTTTATTTTTTCAATGAAGGAGTAGTTGAGTTCTGGTTTGCTCATTGGCTCTTAATTAAGAAAATTCATTACATGTTTCAGAAGGGGGTCAGGTACATGGTGCTGATAGCCAATACATTGTGGTTTCCGAAAGCCCTTGCTCGAGACATCATTCTGTATGAGCTTTACAATTGCATGCAAACAACCAGTATTTACTGCGGTCGTGTCACAAACACATACTCATCAATTAGCTGATGCAGTTCCTTGTGAATGGCTGCAGAAGGCTCACTCACATTTAAGAATACCAAGTTTGATTTCAGTTATATTTTTTAGCAGAACTATTTGATACTCTTTCCCTAGCAATTTTTTACCATCTATCTAGAGACAATAAGGATTTTTGCATCGAAGTCTTTGAACAATTTTGGTTTTCATTTTTTGTTCTTCAGATATTACTCGTTTCCAGACACCCGCTTGGCTTGGAACCGGCAAATTATAACTCTGTTCAGCAATGGTTGCAAGAACATCATGTGCTTTATGTGTAGAAATGTTATTTTTTAGTACTTGTAAACCAGTTGTTTTAGTGCTTGCTCTTTAGTATTTCGGTTTGCATTTAGGAGAAGATGATATAGAAGAAGAGGTTGACGACTCAGGTGAAGAAGCAGAGGTTTCAGATTTTTCTGTATGTGAAGTTTACAATTGGACAGAAGCTTGAGGTTGAGCTTTTGATAGTTGAACTCATTCTTGGGTGGATTAATTCTAAAGGGATCTGTTTGACCATTAAATACCCAATCTTTCCTCTATTCTTAACTTGCCTTTGA
Organism: Hydra vulgaris; assembly: GCF_022113875.1. Taxonomy (NCBI): domain Eukaryota; kingdom Metazoa; phylum Cnidaria; class Hydrozoa; order Anthoathecata; family Hydridae; genus Hydra; species Hydra vulgaris. The sequence goes on along the minus strand of NC_061162.1, from coordinate 52,714,410 downwards.
TAGAACTCATTATCCTCAGTGCTTTTTCATTCTCCATTAATGTTGGTGACATCAAATAATTGAGAAAGTGTTCCAGTGAATTCATCAGGTTTCTTTTTTTTTTTTTTCTTCTTTTTGTCATAGATCAATTAGACTATTGAGTTTCTTTCTGATGAGTGCGCTGGATAATAGTGGAAAGTCAAGAATTTCTGTCCAGAGAAATTCTATATCCGTAATAAAGTTAATAAAATTCTATATCCGTAATAAGTTTTCACATATATATATATATATATATATATATATATATATATATATATATATATATATATATATATATATATATATATATATACATATATATATATATATATATATATATATATATATATATATATTTATATATGTATATATATATGTATATATATATATATATATATATATATATATATATATATATATATATATATATATATATATATATATATATATATATATATATATATATATATAACTTTTCTCATATAATTTGTTTTTTTTTTTATAAATCTTTTTTTAACCAAAGCATCAAGCAAAACAAAACTATCACTAAAATACATTAAACACAACAGGGCATAAAAACAGCTGAAACAAATGTGTTAAGTATTTACATTCCAAAAATGTCTTTTTTATTCGAAAGTAAAAAGACTTCTTGTTTACAACATTCAGTAAATGACTAAAAACCTTTTATATTATCTTTCTGTAAACAGTAAAAACATTAAAATTAAAGTTTTCACATTAGTTTTCACTCATAACAATTTACTTCCATAATCTCTTTATAGTTGTTTGAATAAACTACTAAACAGAAATGCTTCAATCAATAAAAGCATTATAATTGTTGAATGTTTTTGAAAAAAACTTTTTGTAAAAGTATAAAGGTTAATAAATGAAATAAAATTGGTTTGACAAACATAATTTGTATAAAATTGTTGCTTGTGTGTACTGTTATGGTATAAATCACAAGGAAGAGATTGAAAGTATGCATGAGGAACGCTTGGAATAAAGATTCTTCTCCAAAGATCAATCAAGTCATTATATTTGCTTTCATTAATGCGAATAGATGTTGATCAATTCTAACAATACTGCATTAGGAATATCATAAACTTTTCTTATTTTTTGTGTCAATTCAACTGTACCCATTTGTTAGAGTAGTCATAATGGATAAAGGCTGTGTTCGGAAGCTCTTTTGTGAGCCATATCTTCTTTATTTGTAGCCAGGTTATTCTATTTTTGTCGGAATCCAGTTAAAAATTTTTCAACAATCTTGCAATTTGTTTAAAATCAAAAAAATCATTGAGGTCTAGTTTATTTGTTGTGTATTGTGGTGAATAGCATTTCACAGTTCTCATCACTTGGACCTCACTGGGCATCACTGCATCTTGGTATATATAGAAATGCCTTATACCTATCACCTTCATTTTGTGAATGGCCTGACACAAAAAATATATGTTCTATTTCTCCAAAACACATTAAATTTAATGAGTACCAGAGCATACTCAACATGTTTTTATTTTTGTTCTGGCCACTATAACTATCCGAGAAAATAGTGACTTTCTTTTTTTTTTTTGTATGCAGCCATTAAAGATATTTATAAACATATGAAGAAATTTTATTTGATCTCCTGCCAGCCATGATTTCATTCCAGACATTGCAAATACCTATTGATGTCCCTTAATCATACACTGTTAGACTAAATGTATTTAATTTTCTTTTGCAGTACATACTCGATTCACAGCTTGAGGGAGTCTTCAAAACTTCCTCTAAGTCAAAGCAACCTGCTGCAAAAGTCGAATCAATTTTCAATATTTTCTTTAGGACATCTTTGTAGGTTCTTTAAGACATCTTTGTAGGTTCTTTAGGACATCTTTATAGGTTCTATTTTTATTTCATGTGTTCTTGATAATCCATCTGCTTTTTAATTTTATCATCTTGTGATGAGTTTTCATATCCTGAACAAGTATCACACCTATCTTTAGAACCTTTGTGGAATCCTAAATTAAACTCTGTGTAAAATATTTTCTTATATGTTGCTGTTTTTGAAGGTTCTTTTAGTGCTATTTTTATATAGACTATACATTTTTTCTAAATTTATATTAGATTCAAGTTACTCATGTTGTGTTTCTTTCCTGTAGTAGTGGCTTTCTGTTTTAGGAAAAGATCCTATATGAAATCTAATCTTTTCCTTTTTGTCGGATTTAGAGTTTCCTCTGATAGAGTGCTTGCCCCAAAGATCTTCATATGTGGTGTTAATCTCTGTTTTTTTCTTTTTTAATGTAAATACAACTTTATCGCAAATACTTAAGGCTGCTAAAAAAAATTTTGCAAACCCCATGTTTTTCTTGATTGTAAGGCAAAAACCATTCATATGATTTTTGCTTCCTGTTGCTGTTTATCCCATAATTTCTTTGCTTTGGTACTTCCAAGACGTTTGCATTAATGGAGTCTCTTTGTCGCTCTATAGCCCCAGTTTTCCAAAAGTAATTGAATATTTCTTCTCTTTTAGATTCACAACCAGGTTGTGGTCAGAATTGTGCTAAGAAATGTAAACTAACCTTGCTTTTCGAATCTTGCCTTCTTTAGAAGAATACTCCGTTCTTTCATTTCTAAGTTGTTTTCTTGGAGATACAAACAACTCAGCTGAATTTATAATCATGCATGTTAATACAGAAGACTCCATTAGAATTACTCATCAGATGATGCAATTGAAGATGTAAATGAAGATGCTGATGAAGAGCTTTTGATAATGAAATAGATAAATTCAAAATAATATTTTCTCTTTTTGAAGGTTGAAAATCATCATCACTTGTTTCTATAGTTCAGAAGTTTCGCACAATTGTTTTTTTGTTAACGGACTTCGACTAAGTTCAGCTAAAGGTGCATCAGAATCATAATCTATCAGCTGAATCTATTTTGAAATCCTTTTTTTCCTTCCATTTTTAGTTTTTTCCTTGAGATGGATCAGAGGCAACCCTCAGAATTAGGAAAAATGAGGTTGGCAACAATTTTTGCTGACCTCATTTTTTTAACTGGTCGACATCAGGTCAGCAAAAAAATTTAATACAAAGGTCTTACCATAAAACATAGAAACAAGGTCAGCAAAAAATTGCCGACCTCGTTTCTATGTTTTATGGTAAGACCTTATGGTAAAATCTCAAACACTTTCAGATCGAGATTGCTGAATGCTGACCCTAATTCTGAAGGATGATCAGAAGTGTATCCGAATCATACATTTGTCTGTAGCAGAATGAATATGTTTAATAAATGTTTGTCCATCTTATTAAAATAAAATGAAAACTATGTATGAAACATTTCCTAATTTTAATTATTTTGTTAAATTATTGTCAATAATACTAAATCAAACAATTGTGAATGCCTAATTAAAAAATCAAACTTTAAAAAATGTATCAATTTATTACGTTTTACTAATTTTAAAATGACAAGCAATAAGATTATTTGATTGTCAGAACTCTTCATCTCTCAGATAAATAACACTCACTATACAGTAGTGCTTTATCATATTTAATGTACTTATAACATTAATGGCCTTGTTCTATACAGTAGTCTACAGTAGTATTTCCAGTTGATTTGATTAACTTTTTTTTTAAGATTTGAAATATATTTTTTAATAAAAAAGTTATTGGTTGTAAAAGTAATACTTAATTTATATTTTTTAAATTAAATTTAATATGTATAAAATAAAAAAACTTTACCACTGATAATTTTGTTGCTTGGATTGGGAAACATGCTTGACTTGATTATTATAAATTTGAGCACACCTTTTCTTTAAATTTAACTAGAGGTCTTTTACTCTATAATCCAGGTGCTGTAAGGCAAAGCGAAAAAAATTCTTACTGTCTGATAAGTCTCTTTTCTATAATGGTTTTTAACACAACACCAATAAACCTTTTTTTAAATTATTAATAACTCATTAACTATAAATAATCAAAGCATAATAATGGGTGAGGAGAAATTAGTTACACTAAAGTTAACTTAGTTTTGCTTGAAATCCATAATATTACATTTTAGCATTTTAATATAGTTTGTATTTTTAAATATTCTAGTTTTATTCACACAAAAAAATAATGTCAAAAATTATTTTGTAAAAAATCCAAAAGCTACCAAAGCTGAAGCTGCTTACCATTTTATTAAAAAAGGAATCTTTATGCAAAACAGCATATAATTATATTAATCGACACCTTACAGGACAGTGTTTAAAAAATGGACTTGAGAAAAAAAAAGAAAAACTTTTCGAAAAAAAAGAAAAACCTTTTCGATTGTTGATCAACACAGGTTGATCAACAATCGAAAAGGTGTAAGTCAAAGAAAACTCGCACGTAAAATCAATGTCGATCAAAAGACAATTTGTACACATTTGGCCGAAATGAACATTGAGTACCGTAAACGTGAAAAAACACCCAAATACAATGATGGACAGAGTGTTTTAATTTTAGACGACAAAAAATACTTTTGTTTCGCCAGCCTGGAATGCCTGGAAACGCCGGATATTACACGGACGACAAAGGCAAATGTCCAATTTCAAAAGAAATTGGACATTTGAAAAATTTCCAAAATAAATTCTTGTTTGGGTAGCACTATCTGAACACGGAATGTCAAAACCACTCTTTTGGTCAACAACATCGGCTGCAATAAAATCAAGCATATATATATTATATCATATATTATATTAAAGAATGCTTAGAGGAACGACTTGCACCATTCATCGATAAGTATTACCAAGACCTAAATTACATTTTTTGGCCAAGTTTAGCTAGTGCTCATAGGTCTTAAGTCACCGTTTCCTGGATGGATGAAAAAATTAATTTCGATATGAATCCTCCTAATGTTCCCAAAGCCCAGCCAATCGAAGACTTTTGGGGAATATTTGCTCAGATGTGTATAAGAATGGATGGTAGGCCAAAAGTTCACAACAATTTATTGGGTGTATCAATGAAGTGCTATCGGTTTTTAAAAAATAGTTTTGTTAAAATAAATATTGTATTAACTTAAAAAAAATATTTATAAAAATTTTGCTTTGATTTCTTTAAAAATACAAGGCTTTGATTTTTATGTAACTAATTTCTCCTCACCCGTTACTTCAAGATAACATGGACAATATTCCATAGTTTTTACTGTTCAAATATCTCATTTTCAAAAATGAACATACGTCCCTTTTCTATAATGGGTGCGATATATGAATATATATATATATATATATATATATATATATATATATATATATATATATATATATATATATATATATATATATATATATATATATATATGGTAGGCTTGGAAGCGAAACGGGAGCGATTGCTCTCAATTACTGACCACAGAAATAATATTTAGTTGCAAAAAACTGGATAGATTTTTTAGTCGTTTTGAGATCATTTCAAGAAACAAAAAAAAGTGCAAAAGATTAATTGGACTGATGAGAAACAATTACACAAGAAAAATTAAACTAGGAAAAGAAAACTTTTAACGCGAAAAAACTTAAAGCAAAATAAATTACGTTTGGAACTAATATTTTCAAAACATCGCTCTTTTATAATTTTTTTATAAAATAAGCAACATTTTTTATATAAAGTAACATCTTACAATTGCTTTGTAAGGAAACAAATGATCTTTTATTTATTCCTGTCTTATTTCCAGTGCTGAATTAAGGAGGGTTGGAGTTAGAGGGAGCTATAGCTGCGAGCCCTGCAATGTTAGGGGCCCCAAAATAGTCAAAAAGACCTTTTTTAATTCATTTTCACGCTGTGGCACATGATTTTTTGTTTGGGATAACTTGTTTGACTTGAAAAAAACTGAAGTTACAATAATTAAATTATGAAATCATATTAGACGTATCGTATAAGTATTTATATTTATACAGAATTTTAAGATATTTAGGTCAGTGTTTTATGTCATAGGAAAGCAAAGATAATTCAGTTTTCGTGTCAGCATCGCAAAATGCTTTTCTCTATTTTTAAAACTGGGAATAAAAAATTTACATGTCTTTTTTCTGCTGAATAGTGTAGATTTGTATGGCTATAAATAAAATTTTTTCAATATGAAATTAGATCAATATGCAGGCAAACATTGCACTAAAATAATTAACATAACACTAAAACACACTAAAGCAATTCTTATAAATGTAACTCATTCTGAGATTGATATGTGTACAACTCAACGTAGTTAAGGAGAGATCCAAAGAAAAATATTGAGTTTAGGCCCTTTAGTGTGCATTTTGATTGGTTTACTTTTTAAAAAAATCTTGAAGCTCGTTGTTTTATTTTGTTTACAAATATTCAGTGATTTTATTATCTACGAGTTTAAAGTTTTAGCTTAATACTATGGGGCAAAAGTCATATAAAAGCATGTTTCTTTTTGTTAATTTAATTAAACGACTGTTAAGAAGTTATGGAAGTAACTAATGTGAAAACTTTGATTTTAATGTTTTTACTGTTTACGGAAAGATATATTAAGATGTTTTTAGTCATTTATTGAATACTTTAATGCTGTAAACAAGAAGTCTTTTTACTTTCGAATAAAAGAGACATTTTTGGAATGTAAATACTTAGCACATTTGTATTAGCTGTTTTTATGATGCTGTACCAATGCGTTTTATGTATTTTAGTGGTAGTTTTGTTTTGTTTGATAATTAGGTTGAAAAAAGATTTATAAAAAAATAAATAAATTATATAGGAAAAGCTTCTCAAAAAAATTCAAATTTTTAAAAATATATAACAGTAATAGTCAAAAATAAGCGGGAAACACAAAAAATTGAAGTTTAAAAATGTAAACTTTTGTTTTTAAGAAATGCAAATCGTTCGCATCTCTCTTTCACCACGCGGAGAATTACATTATGCAACATAAACAACAAAAAAAACTTACTTTATTGAAACTTCAAAATTTAGAATTTGCCATCTTCTGAAAATAAAAATATTTCACATTTTAAAAAGTCTTTTCTATTTTCTTTTTGATATTTATCATATGTTTAGGTGTTAACGCTGCAAAAGAAGGAACATTAACAATTATGGTGGGAGGGAGTGCTGAAGATTTTATTGTTGTTGAGAAACTATTGTCAAGTATGGCTAAAAATGTTGTACACTGTGGAAGTATAGGAACGGGGCAGGTGAGTCCTTGTAAATGATTGATAGTAAAATAATAAAATGTTACATAACGTTGTTGGCAAATTGCAGCAAATATTTGTGTATTGTTATGTTGAGTCTTCTTGCCTTGTTTGACATTTAGAAACATAAATTTCAATATTGTCTTATCGAGTATTTGGCTTCACATAAACCTAAATATATGGTATCTGAAATTGTTTATATATATATATATATATATATATATATATATATATATATATATATATATATATATATATATATATATATATATATATATATATATATATATATATAAACAATTATAGAAAGAGAGGTTCTCTATAGTCCAGAAAGCTGCAATTTTTTAAAATGTTATAAGGATTTGTAACATTAAAAGTTTTTGAAACTTCTGATATAATGGTGGAACATAATGCATACACAGTTAATTTATAAAAAGTTTAGTTCCTATAAATAAAAAAATGCATAGAACAAAAAAATGTATAAAATGATAAATATTTTACCACTAAAATCTTTGATCATCATTTGATCATCATTTGATGATTAGCATTTGATTTTTTTTTTTTTTTTTTTTTTTAAATTTTGTATATTTTTTGTTGTAAAACTTTCCCTTAAAATTGTTCAAAATATACCTTGAAAATTTTCCCCTTAAAATTGCTCAAAAGATACCTTATCTTGATTAAATTACCAGAAATTTAGAATAGAGCTCAATTACCATTTACAGTATATTTAACAATAATTTTAAAACTTTTTTGTATTACTATAAGTTAATGTTATTTAATATTTATCTGTAATTTGTATTTCTCTGTAATGGGAGAGAATTTAAAAAAAAACTGGAAGTAAATTACTATTGCGGAGAGAAAAAATGGTTTTAGGGCCTATGATATAGAACAGCTTTAAAACAACCATTTTAAAAAATATATCTTTATATACATATACATTAAATTAACCTCCTTAAGGCCAATGGAGTTTATTTACCTTTTTTTTTTAAGCATTACAATATTTTCATCTCAACAATGATCTCTTACTTTTTAATTTTTCCTAATTATAATATATTTAAATGCTTTCTAGATAAATGTAATGTTAATGAGCGTCAATTGCTGTTAAAAAACATGGCATTTGTATTTTTGCATAGGATGGAAGTAAAAGAGATGTGATAGAGTTTTCTCTAATTTATGCATTTGAGAAAGTAGTAACGACAATAGTGGATTGGTAGATCACTAATAAAACATAATTCATTGTTTAATTATTAAAGCTCAAATCTCTGTTTTAACTAAATTTTCTTTTTCAAATAGAATAAAAAGAACTTTTTGAAAATTTGCAACCATGGTAATCAACCATTCAACCATGGTAATCATTTTTTTTTTGAAATAAAAAAACATAAATGACAAAACAATCCAACTTGGACCTGTTAAAAGCTTAAATAACTTTGAAAGATATTCTCATTCTTTTTAAATTTTTCTTTTTTCTAATTAATTTGGTAAATCATAAAAAGCATTATTTATGAAGTATTTTAGTTTTCTACTAGAAATGATTGGTTTCCTGTTTTAATCTGAGAATAGTAAATGTAGAATGTGAAAAAGTTTAATTTATATTCAGTTGTCGCCTTCATGTTCTATATATGTTTTTTTTAATCTCATTTTTAGAAAACCGTGTCATCTGAGAGTTATTTGGTTATTTGACGATAAAACTAAATCAAACCTAATCAAAAGATTAATTTTAGTTTAATATTTGTTTAGGCTGCAAAAATATGTAATAACATGCTGCTTGCCATATCCATGATAGGTACTGCGGAAGTTATGAACCTTGGAACTAGGCTAGGCTTGGATAAAAAAATGCTGGCACGTATAATAAATATGAGTTCTGGAAGGTGTTGGTCAAGTGAGATGTATAATCCATGTCCAGGAGTTATGGAAAGTGTACCTTCCAGTAACAACTATCAAAGAGGTTTTGGAGTACAGCTAATGGCAAAGGTTTAATGGTTTTAAATCTTTAAGTCAAAATTTTTAAACTTTGAACAAGAAAATATATATATATTTTTTTTTACTTTTACAGTTTGGTCCGTTAAGTTCGGTATTATAAATTTTTTTGGCTTAATCTGTTAGGTAATTAAAAGTTTTATATATTTAATTTTGCGTTTAAATACTTTTTAGGATCTTGGTCTTGCTCAAAATGCTGCTACTTCAACTCGGTCTGCTACACCTTTGGGCTCGCTTGCTCATCAAACTTATCGTGTTATGTGCAATCGTGGCTACGCCAAATTAGATTTTTCTTCAGTTTATAAATTCTTAAGAGAAGATGATTAAAGAGTTATCTGATAATTTAAATTTTTTTGTAATTTCGTATCTATTAACGTTTATTTACTTTTTTCCTCTATTTCTTAAATCCACACATTTTTTTTATTATTTCTAACATTTTTGGTTTAGGGTTTGTTTGTTTTCGTTTTGTTTGTTTTTTGAAGATTAACATATTCCTAAGATCAATTATATTTAATAGATTTAATACTAGAAAATAATCACGAAATGTTTTTTACAACATTTACATATAGAGCAGTAAAGAACAGATCATCGTTGAAGCCCCAGCTTTAGTTTCAAAAGAATATCTACATTCTATTTAAATGTCACTCAAGGCTTCAAAGTTTTTCCAAGTTTGTTCAACATTACTTGGACACACTAATAAAAAAAACTAATTTAAATGTTTTTATGAAATGTAGCTGCTTTTAATTTTAACAGTTGAACTAGGTTGAATTAATTCACGATTATTTAATCCTGCTCTAACGTGGTTACCCTAATGCAATTTACCGATGCTTTGTTTTGTTCTTATGTATTTGTACTAAATAGGATTTACTTAATTTATTAATATTTTTGTTGAATGTGGTAAAAATACGGGTTTTCCAGTTTTCAGTTGTTGTTGTTTTTCACATTGCTAAATTTTCCGCTCGAGTTTCAGATGTCTTTAATATTTCCTAAACTCGAACTCTATATTATATTGTATAATTATTTAGAGAAAAAAAACATTTTTTTAAAAACTTTTGAAAAAGTTAAAGACCATATCTTGGAAATCAAAATTTCTTGTTGTATAACACGAGATTTGATGAAACTTTACATTATCAATTTTTTAATGTAAAATTATATTACGAACTTAATAAAAATACTTTCTAAAATCTAAAAGAATTTATAATATCTAAGAATTATATCTGAATTTATACAATAGGAATTTATACCTGTATCACTGTAGCTACATTTTATTTTTTTGTCTATAACGATAAATTTTGATTGTCAAATTTAATTTAGATCGACGTATAAATTATTTTACTGTATTTGGATTCTATAGTCTATTCAAAAAGGTTTTGTCTTTTTGAATCATTAATTTTTAAATTGATAATTTAGTACACCATTAACAAAAAGTTATTCAACTTTATTTTAAACAGTTACAAAAATCCACTTGTTTATAAAAAAGGATTAAAACTCCGAAGAGGTTCAAAAGCCCATTATTGAGGAGTGCCAAAACCCCTAAAAGGGTTCTAGAAACATAAGAGTTCTGGAACCCGCGGGCTTCCCTTTTTTTCTCGATGAGTTCTAGAAAACTTTTTTAGAACCCCACTATTTCAGGGTTCCAGAAACCCAAGGGGTCCAAACCAAAAAAGGTGTTTTAACCTAGGGTTCTGAATTAAAAAACCACGAGTTTTTTTGAAATGTTTTTGTTTTTAAATTTGCCGCTATTATAAAATTAATCTAAAACAAGTCAAGGAAAAGTTATTTTTTGTCGTTCCTTAAAAGTAACTGTTTCATATTTATTCATCTATTATTTAATAATTTTTTTAAGACTGAATATTACGTATAAAAACAAAGTTAAAGAATCTATACATTAATGTTTCTTTGATAACTTACAAACTATAATTTATGTTAAGTTTACCTTTATCAAACAATCAATAAAAAGAACTTGAAAACATTTAGAATTTTATCAGGTCGACTTCTTAAAATATTATGCATTAGTAAAGACAAAGAAAATAAAAAATTTACAGCAACAACCCTCATTGAAACTTTTGTAACCATTAAAATAAAAATGAATAAAGAAACTTACGAAATTGCTTTAGTGGAGGAAATAGCAATTAATAGCCGACGGTTTACCTTAAAAAACGACTCAAGAAAACTTTTAGATCCGAGAAAAGGAACAAAAATTATATCTAAAATTTGTGAGAAACAGAATCCTTAACCCTGACTTATTAATAGAACCCTAACCCTGACTTTTTAAGATTAAAATTTGACATTGCAACTTAAAATGAAAAAAAATATTTCAGCCTGCAAAACGGGAAAATAAAAAGATCAAAAGATACAACTTAGTTAGAAATTTTATTATTTGAAAAAAAAAGAGAATTTTGAGAGCAACAACCTTAGTAGCAGGAACGGAGAAAATGATAGCAAATAAAATTTCAAAAACAGATATTATATATTATTATTATTATATTATATTTTCTTTGCCGTATAATTAAATTTACAATGAGAAAAAACCATTCATGTATAAAAATTGGCCGGAGCAAGAAGAAGACATAAACTGTCTTATCGCCAAGCCCCGTTTACATTAACGTCACAAAGTTACAAGTTAAAAACTAAAAGGTTAAAAATTGAAGTACAATACAATATTAGTTCGACAAATATAAGACACAAGTAATAAATCGAATAAATGTTATTTGTCTGTTCAAAATTAATAGTATATATATTTTTTATTTTAATAAGAAATAAACAAGATACACAAGACAATAGTAAATGAGTAGTGATGACTTTTTCAGGTTTAATTATTTTAGGTGATTTTAGAAGAAATCTTTAAAATCGAAAGTTTTTTCTAATAGAAAACGTTTAGATTCTCTTTTGAATTGTTCTAAGAAGATGCCTCGAAGAAGTTTATTTTTAATTATATTTTTTAAAAAACCTTTCCATATAAATGGTCCCCGGTATTGAATTTGAAATGAATTGAGTTTTAAATAAGATCTTGGAATAACAAAATTATCAGATGAAAATTTAGTGGGATATTTATGAGATATTTCGGTAAAGTAAGACTGAAATATATTAGGAGATAACGCATGTTTTGTTTTAAACGTAAATAGCATAACTTGGTATATATTAAGTTTGTAAATATTAAGCACATTAAGTTTCTTTAAAAGAGATTCACCATTAACAGTTCTGTTAATGGTGAATCTCTTTTAAAGAAACTTAATGTGCTTAATATTTATATTCTGTTAACGCCAAAAATAATCCTACAAGCATGTTTTTGTTTGCTATAAATTTTTTTGAGCTTCCCATAATTGGTACTTGCCCATGCAAGATTACAATAGGAAAGATAACTATGAATAAATGAGAAATATATAATTTTTAAAGATTCCGTATTAAGAAAAGGTTTAACTTTATATAGCATTGAAATATTTTTGGAGATTTTATTTTCAATAGATCTAATATGATATTTCCATGATATATTTTCATCTAATATCACTCCTAGAAAATTAATAGTTGACTCTCTTTTAATAACTTTTTTGTTCATAAAGAGATCAGATAGTTTAAAAAAAAGGTTATCACCTTTACTAGGTTTGTGGAACAACATAAATTTAGTTTTCCCAACATTTAATGAAAGTTTATTATTCGTAATCCATTCATTTATTTTTAATAACTCTTCATTAAAAATTCTAAACAGATCTTTAATATTTCTGTTAGAGTAAAAAAGATTTGAGTCATCAGCAAACAAAATAACGTTTAGAATTTTGGATGCTAAATACAAATCATTAATGAACAGTATGAATAATAAGGGCACTAAGATTGATCCCTGGCGAACACCACAAGTTATGATATGTTTCAAGTTATGATATGTATAAGATAGCAAAAAAGAATCTAGAATTATCACAAAACGATAACAATTTAGATAAAACTGATGAAAATGGTTTGACGAAGATAAGATACTATCAGGCTCGTGGAGCCGAGCCGGAGCCGCCGTTTTTTGGTGGAGCCGGAGCCACAAAAATCGAGCGGCTCTCGTGTTTTTTTTTTAACGCAATAGAATGTGTGTATATTTTTTGTAGACAAACTTTATTCATTTATTGTTAAACTATTTTGTTGCATGAATTATTTATTGAACTTCTATTTTTTGAAAATATTTTTTTCTAACAGTCAGTTTTTTCGCATAATTACTTAAAGTAATTATGGTATTAATTAAAAACATCAACAAACGAATCAAAATGATTCTCTTAATTAAAATGTTATTGAAACATTTAGAAAAACGAAAAAAAATTCTGCACAATTATTTACGAAGTCCTTCTACATCATTAATTTCAATTGCTAAGGCATCTGAATCTTGTAAAACTACTGTTTGCATTGTCATAAAACAATACAAGAGCTCTCTATCTTTCAAACAAGCTAAAGGATCTGGGTGAAAGAGTAGCTTTAAGGGTAAGAAAACCGCAATTAATATTCGACGATCATTCACGCAAAACCCCGGCTTATCGAACAGAGTGCGAGCCAAAGGATATAAAGTTTCAGAGTTTTTTTAAGATTAAAATTTGGTAAGCAATATGCAGCTGCGGTTTGAAATCTCGAGCTTTGTCACATCGTCAATTTTAAACTTGGATGTTTACGTCAAAGTTAACTTGCATGCTAAACTTTTAGAATTTTTTGGTAGTCATGATCTTCCTTGTTGGTTGTGGCCTAATCTGGCTTCTTGTCATTATTCTAAGAAGAGTGACATCAAATTCATATCAAAAAGCTTGAATGCACACAATTCCGTCCCATTGAGAAGTTAATGTCGTTAATAAGCGTAAATGTTTGCTTATTTATTTGAAATAATAAAAATATTAAAGTAAAAACCGTTTTTATAACCTTCAAGTTCCTTAGATTAAAATAAATATTTTTTGTAGTTTTTGCATTAGTTAAACTATTTTTAATTTTTTTGAATATTTTATCGTTTTTAATTTAACGACCGCATGCTTTACCCAGTGGACATGGGACATACAAAAGAGGTCTTTTAAACGTATTTGGAGTGTTTTCAACGTCTTTTAAACGTTTTGAGCGTCTTTTGAACGTTCAAAATACGTCTTTTTTAGGTCCTGTGCCCACTGGGTATCCAGTGGGCACAGGACCTAAAGCTCCTAAGAAATACCCGGCTCCGGCTCCTAAGAAATACCCGGCTCCGAGCCGGAGCCGGGTATTTCTTAGGAGCCGGAGCCGAGCCGTCAAAAAAACAGTCGGCTCCACAAGCCTGGATACTATTGCAAAATGCATCGGGGAAAAAAAGAAGAGTTTGCGAGAAAAACATGGTGACACTTTATTCAAGAAGAAAAAAATATTCTAAAGTACGAATTAGAAAAAATAAAGGGCAAAAGTGTATTAGCTAAAACGTTGTATGAGGAAATGGATTGGAGAGGCCATTGGTATGTTATATAAACCTGTATTTTGTTCTGAATTATTTTCGATCCAAGGTATAGTTTTAAATTAAGCGAACTCAAAAAGTAATGGCATCATTTCATCTAAAAATATTGGGCCTAACGTTACTAAAGTTGAAAGAGGAAACTGAGTTAGAAAATAATATTTATAGAAAATAGAGTTTTAGAAATCGAAACAGAAGACAAAAATGCTGCATATAGAACATCTAATACAGGACTTTATAATAATTTGTTCTTTATATTTTTTATAAACTAAAGATAATCTAGTAATACAAAAAAATAAACTGAGTTGGATTTAGGATTTTTATTGACTGTAGCAAAAATGCCAAAAATTCCGTCTGAAAAAAAAAAAGATCCTAGCTTTTCAGATTTGCAATACTTTTTAACAAGCAATAAGCAATACTTTTTAGCGAAATGATAGTTTGCTTCTCTCTTATGACTTTTAATTATTAATAAAACCCTGACCGAACTTTTGTCCTCAGTCGATGTATTTACATTTAATTCTTAGTATTCCTATTGCCAGTCAATGTATTTATGCCAAATAATACACAAAAAGTTATCATATAAATTTATCTATATATTTAAATTAACAAAATATTTGTGGTTATTAAAATATGTTTTGGTCCGCAAGAAGGGTGTTAATCTTTGAAAATGAAAATGACAAGTTTAATCTAAGTTTGTCAAAAATTTAATTTTTTATTTAATCTAAACTTGTTTTAAAATACATTATGCTTTATTTAATGGCTTCCTTTATAAAATATCTGAAAATTAAAATAGACACGGTAAGGATTTATAAAAATTTATAAAAACAATTTATAAATATTCTCATATTTTTAATAATAAACTTTACTACTTCATTACAATCAACTTTTTGTCAAATAATGAAAAAAATAAATAACAGGTTTCAAATCAAATAAAAAATAGCAAATAGTTTATCCAGGCAATCATCACTAGGGTGTCCCAAAAACACACTTTTTTTAAAATTTCAATGTGCTCTCAACTGATCCCCATTCTATAGGTCCTAAATAGCTACCAAAATCTTTTTTTTAACTTTTTAATGACTAGATGTGATAGATGTAAATTCTGAGTTTTACGGTTTTGTACACATGTGTATTTACTAAAAAACAGCGCTATCTAGTATTTCAATATTATTAAAGAATAGGATCATTCCAATGAACATTGTTAGCGATTGATATTTTTCCCCCTGGACAATATTATTAGTTGGTATAATTCCCCATGGATTGGTTCACAAATAACTCCATTTAGAAATTTTTTTTGAAGGAAAAAATTTCTAAATGGAATTATTTGTGCACGACGGAATTCTAATTTGTGCAAGAAGAAATTCTCGTGTAAACGGTTATAAAAGCCGTAACGGTAAACTTAGATAAAATATTATACGAGAGGGAATAACGACTTCATAGATTTTTGATGCAAGTGTAATATTTAGTAAAAATTTAGTTAAAAAACTGATTATTTCGAAATTCATATAAAGATGGGTAGAACAGCTAAAAAAAAGAAGATGATAGGACAGAATAAGAAAAAACGAAAAAATACAGAAAGGTTGAGGTATATTTACCTATTGAAGTACCCACTGAGGGAGTTATCTCAGAGACAGCTTCCATCTAATGGTGATATTCTTAGATACTATCAATTTTTCCTTCGCGAGTCACAAGTTAAATACAAACCCACTTCTACTAATGTTGGTTGCAAATTGAAATCGAAATCCAAGGATCTTGTTTGTGAAAATGGTGTTTGTACAGATCCTGATAATTCTTGCTTGGTATCTAGGATTAAAAAAATTTGGGATAATGCTGGGTTTGGCAAGAAATTTGTGATTTGTGGGTACAATATAAAGACCAAAATCATTAAACTTAATTTAAAATACAAGAAATTGATTAAATTGTCTTCTCTAAACTGGAACAGCAGTCTTTATAAGCAATCAAAGTTAGAGAAATATTTTCTCACAGAATCCTATCAGCTTTTTGTCATCTCGACTAAGAATTTTAAAAAAGACATTCTTGCTGACAGATTGAGAACAGATGATGCCAAGCTGGAAGATATAAAGTAAGTTCATTAAATAACACTTTTTTTAGTAGTGAGATTTTTTTTCCAATTAAAAGTAACTTAAGTAATAGCATATTATTTCCTTTAAAATATTTACGTTTAACTCTTTACATGGTTTGGTCATCTTCCAAGAAAAACTAGAACAATTATTAATTTATTTATAAATGGCTTAATAGATTTAAATATTTCTTAGCTTTTATGAAGACCAGAAGTTACATAGGAAAGGATATATGGAAACAAAAGTCGATGAAGACTACAGTAGAAGAGTACTGGATGCAAACAGAAGAAAGAACAAGCTAGATAAGTTGAGAGAGAAAGAATTATAGAGAAAGAAAAACTTAAAAGATATCAATGATTTTTTGTTGACACATGACTCCATGACAGAAGAGATTCAATTCAGCAGTGAGGAAGAAAAGTCAAACGAGGACTCTAAAATCAGCGAGGAAGATGATTTCCTGGGTAACGGTCGGAAACGCAGGTATAGTATTATTTTAATAACATAGTTGTAATTTTCACAAGCTAAAGCTGTTTTATTGAAAAGTATATAATTATAAATAGGTAGAAAAATATTATAAAATGATACCTAGGTACAATTCTGGAGATAGGATAAATCTAGCAGTGAATGTTGAAAAGCTCATTGAATGTACTGCTATTCCAGCAACAAGGTTCAATGTTGGTGTACGACCTCATCTGGCAATTTTAAGTGAAGTATTTAAAGCTGGAGGTATAGAAATTAATGATATACCGCCTTCACGAAGCACACTTCATAGAAAAAAGTTTAAATATGTAGAACTTGAAGGAGCTTCGGAGTGGATTTCAATATCTAATCATCTTAAAGGCCGACGGCTTATTCTTTATTTTGATACCAAACTGTTGGAACAAATTACCACTGGGCTTAGCATTATTCAAAAAATTGAGCGACTTGCAGTCTCAGTGAGTTCCCCGGATGACGATACCATGGAAGACCATCTTTTAGGTGTTGTGCACAATCTTTAAGAATATTACGGATGTAAAGAGCAGATCATTGGTATATGCTGTGATACAACTGCAAGCAATACAGGCGGAGTAAATGGAGCAGTCCAAATTCTTACAGATATTTTGAAATGACCAATTTTGTGGATAATGTGTAGGAGACACATATATGAAGTACATGTATCTCACTATATGGTTGCCCTTACTGGTGAGAAAACTAAAGGTCCAAGAAGAGCTCTTTATGTCAAGCTAAAGAACAAGTGGCCTGAAATCTGTGAGAAAGTGAATGAAGTGAAAAATTTATGTAAATTGGACCGGCAAAGAGATGATCTGAAGATTGGCTCTGTTCTTCGCACTGTTGCAGAGGAAGCTAAGACATTTTTGACTAATGCAACTACTGATATAATGTTTTCAAGGAATGATTATAGTATAGTTTGTAAGCTTGCCTCCTTCTTCCTTGGAGTGGAAGTACAAGATTTTAAGTTCCATCAACCTGGCGCCTGCCATGAGGCAAGGTTTTTAGCAGATGCGATCTACATCCTGACTCTTTATATGACTAAAGATATCAGTAATATCTTGACAGAAAAAGAAATGCTGCAGTTGAAGGATGCAAGTTTGTTCATTGCAATTTGCTATGTTCCATGATTTTTAAGAAGTTTTTTAGGATTTCTGGCTCCCTGCAACGATTTGAAAGCTATCCAGACAGCCTATGCATTGAGAAAAGTTAGTAAGAATATTGGAAATGCTTTGCTTCTCAGCATGGGACGCCATACGTGGTACTTAACTCCGCAACTCTGTGTTTTTTCCTTTGGGGATAAAGAAGTTCCTTCTGAAACAAAGCTAAGAATGCTGTTAGCTCTGATTGAGTTTGAAGAGCCAAATGAATTTCAGCGTTGTAAACCATCAAATATACAAATTGGAGAGACCACAGAGCTACCTGAGTTGATTTCCGAGCAAAGCTACCTTCTCTTCAAACATTTTAAAATATCAAGAGCAAGTATAAAAGAATGGCTTAATAGTAGTCTTAATACTATAAATGTTTTTAACCATCCTCAGTTGCTAGATCTTATTGCATGGATCAAAAACATATCTGTTGTAAATGATTGTGCAGAAAGAAACATTAAGCTCATTAAAGATTTTATTTCAGCTACTAGAGATGAAGATCACCTTCAAAATGTACTTTTTGTAGTTAAAAAGTCAAGAAAAAACTTGACTAAGACTATGACTAAAAAGGAGCTTGGGAACTGTTCAAAAAGTTATATTTTTTGAGAAATGTTTCACCGCAATAAAATCTTAAATTTGCTAATAAATATTAGTTTTCATGTATTTTTTTTGTATTTTCATATTTATAAATATAATCTATCAAGTTAAATAGTAGAAAACAATTGGAAATGATTTATACCCATCTAATTGTTTTGTTTTAATTTTCTAAAATGTGTTTTCTATTAATATTAAGCTAGCTTAACATTAAAACAGTAAAACTCAGATTTTACATCTAGCACTTCCTGTCAAAATAAAACCGTCAAATTTTTTTTAGTACTTATTTAGGTCACATAGAATGGGAATCAGTAGAGAGCTTTTTTTTTTTTTTTTTGGGACACCCTAATCATCTCCCTTACAACAAAAATAAATATTTTGCTTTAAATAAATAAGTAATGCTTTTAAAATCCAAAAACAGCAAACTTATTATGCCATATAGACAATAAATTCTTTTTTTTTACATCTAGTATTTGTAACCTTTACAGTTTTTAATTAGTATTTGTGTATCGACGCATTTACCTTTATAAACAACAGTCATTGCACCTTTAAGGAATGAATATCTACGTTTCTGCTATCAATTTTAATAGTTACATTTTTATCGGATCTTTTTTACAAACTTGGGTGAATCAATTTAAATATTGTTTACCATGCCCCCTTGTGGTGCTACTAACATTAAACTCTGGGCAGATTTTACATAAACCACTTGCAAAATGGCTGTAATATTATTTTACGAAGATAAATTCATAGGTGGTTCATTACGTAACAAATTATTTTCATACTTTTAAGACAATTGCTGAATTCTCAATATTTCACTGCTGCTCTAATGTTAACATCAAAAGTTTTTTCCCCTCCTTATATAGGTATAGTAATACTACATAAGATATAATACTACATAAGATATAATACTACATAAAATTACGTCACAAGCTTTTTATTAAAAAGACAACTTTGACTAAAATTTTTGTGCTTAACACTATTTTTGTGCGTGTTTTGATTGCCGAAGTAAGTTTTTTGTGAACTGCGAACAATACGATATAGATATAAAAATGTATTAATTACTAAACTAAATTAGAGCAACCTGTCTTTAAGTAAAAATAAATGTTTTAATAAAAAAAATTAATAAACATGATATATTTCCATATTACAACAACTCTTGCAAAAGATCAATGTATTTCATGCAATGGGGTACTATGATCTCCAACTTGGGGCGCTTTGATCTTATATGAGTAACATTATTTACATGTTTAATACTGCTATACTTAAGTGCTATAAATGCTTTAGTTGAAGGGTATTAGTGTATATTATATATAACATCTAAAAAAAATATATAAAAAAATATATATCATTACAACCTAATACACACCAATCTATAAAGTTTTAAAACAAATTTTCATAGCAAGAATGACCACTAACTTTTCATTTTCATTGAAAGAATGACCACTAATGTATCTATGAAAATAAGCCCGTTATATACTACTAAAATACATATGTTCAAAATTTTACAAAGTTTGAAGCTTATAAATTCTATAAGAATGCAGTATTTTAAGTTTACAAAGAATATATAAGGTTTATACAAGACATTTATGAAGAGTAAAGTTTATAAGATTATCTTTTTATATTATCATCATTTGTCAAAGTCAAGTTGTGAAGCTGCTTTACATTGTTTCTTATTTCTAAGAAAGTAGTTTTTAACTTCTCCCTTTTTTTTTTGATGAGTTTCTTATGTTGGTAGTTTAGTTTGATGCCTACTTTTAACACTTCTTTTTCTAGCAGATGCTTTCGGGTAAGGTTTAAAAACTTCAAGTAAAAGTAACAAAGTAATGCTTGGTGGCACTTTTTTCAAAAACTTGTTTCATGAAATACTACAGGCATTTCAGGCTCCATGCCATTAACATGTGCTACAGTCATTTCAGGTTCCAAAGAACTGTGTTTACTGCATTATGGGCAGCACAATCTATAACTGATGATGGTTAAAATTCATTATCTATAAAAATTTTGAATTTTGAGTTGAATGCCATTTACTTAAAATCCTCTTTGTATATTAGATGGTAAGAAAACTTATGTATATGGTTCAAGAAAAATTGAAATAATATCATAAATGTTCATAGGTTTGTGATATCACTTGTCACATCCAGTATTGTAGAACCTTTTCAATAGTCCGAAAACAGTTCTATCCAACGGTTGCAGTTTATAGGTGCAATGGCGAGGAGAGAAAGTCTTAGCATTGTAATTTCATGTTGAATTACAAGATTCAAAGATTTAACAGAAATATGACTTTTATGGGTGTCCAGAAGTAACAAAACTAAATATTCGTGAGAACAGTTTGAATACCTCACAAAATATTTTATTTGTTCTATTAAAATGTCTGAATTTATCCAACCAGAAGGATTTGAAAATCCCTCGCAACCAGGAGGACCTTCCTTTATCATGTAATCATGAAATTGAGAAAATGTAGTTTGTTACGCAGCAGTGTAGAATGAATTTTTGATAAAATGATTAAATGTTTTTATTAACTGATCAAATAACTGTTAATATATAAAATTTATAAAGAAAAAAGAATAAAAATATTTTTTAAACCATTTTTAAATATAATTTTAGGTAGCAAATGTCCTTTTTTTTGAAAGGACAATAAGGAAATAACTGTGCTCTTTTTTGCCCTTATCTCTTATACATGTTTTGAAGACTATATATATACTTTCATAAAATTATTTATATAGCTGCTAGTAACTGCAATTTTTTTTAATACTTGCTGTAAAATGAAAGATGTTTTTTTCCTCAAGTTTTTTTTTTTAATAATTTGAAATAACAACTATATAAACATATATATATACATATATATATATATATATATATATATATATATATATATATATATATATATATATATATATATATATATATATATATATATATATGTATATATATATATATATATATATATATATATATATATATATATATATATATATATATATATATATATATATATATATATATACATAAACCTTTTTAATTTTTTTTTTTAGTTTAGTATTGTTATTAGTAATATGTCAACATTTACAAGAATCCAAGTTCGTCAATTCATAAGACAGCATGGAATATTTTTGTCTAATGTCAAAGACAAATGACAAAAATAATGATGCTTACATTATTATTTGTGAACACTTTTCTCAATTTGATGCTCATTTTGTAACTTTTTTGTAAAAGTTTTTTTCAAACCTTGGTCTTTAAGTTAAAGATTTGATGAAAACTTCATGTAACCAAAACATGTAACCAAATTAAATGCGGTAGTGGTGTAGTGGTAGAGCGCTCGTTTCATAAACGAGTGGTTCCGAGTTCGATCCCCATCACGTCCCTGGTAGTACCGCGCTCAACTCGTTTCTCCGCGCAGCAGCCTTGTTCGTCAAGGTTCGTGTTTCGGAGTTATAGAGTTGAGAGAGGGTTATAGCCACAAATAAGTAGCCTCCTCGTCTGTAGTGGCCTTCTCGGCCTTGAGGAAGTGAATCAAAATAAAAATAAAAAAAAAAAAAACTCCAACCTAAGAAAAAGACTATTAAATCATCAAAAAATTAATGTAATAAAAAAAAATTTATAGTTAGTGGTGAAACCTGTGAAATTATTTGAGAATTTATCAAGTAAGACAAAGAGTTGTAAAGTATTATTTATCTAGACTTATTATCTAGTTGGGTTATTCCACGCCAAGTGGTCCAGAGGTCCTCGCTCTACCATCTCCGATTTTAATAAAATTTTGTCAGTATGTTGTTAAACATGTTTCATGAAAATTGCCAAGTTTTTAGATTAAAATGTTTATTATTTTGGGTTTTGTGGTACTTTTTGTAAAGCTTACCCAAACTTCAATATCAGTCTGTAGCTAAAAACTGCATTTTTTGGGTCTTACATTTTCGTAATGAACGGATAATATATCTTGAAATGTAGTTCTTAATAAACCGAAGATGGAGATTATAAAAAAATTGATACAAGTTTCATATTATGCCTACATTTTAGTCTATGGGTTCACCAAATACCGTCACAAATTCAACACCATAAATTTTTTCTGTTTTTTGTAGGGTCATATCTCCAGAACAAAAGATTTTTTATTATTGTCATTTTGTTTACAGGTTCTACACACTATCATAATGATATGGATTAAAAATCAGCTTTTTTATAAACGTCTTTTCTGAGTTATTTTGAAAGCAAAATACAACAAAAGTGAAATACCCTAAAATAACGTGTGTTTGAACCCCTAAAACTTAATGTGGGCAATAAAAAAGAATTTCAAAAATTTAACAGTTATAAAAATACTGCGGATAAATATATGTTATTGACAATTTAAAATGCTAGAGAAGTCGAGACAACTGACTATGGGCGCCAACCAAAAAAGGCGCTTGTTTTTTTATTTTCTTTGAAAAGTTATTTTTAGAGTAGATATGTATTTTTTTAAATTTTATTACAAAATTTTAGGCGACGATTATTCAGATGCCTAAGAACGCCATCAATCCAACAACGTCACAAATGCGGCCCTACATAGCATAATCTAGTTAACTAGGTAACTTGATTATGCTATGTAGTTTTGGAAACAATACAGATTTTACAACACATTTTCTACAAAAAAAAAAAAAAAAGAAAAACAAACATTTTTGCAGTTTTTTATTTTATGTTAATATATTGTTTCTTTTTCCCCAATAAAATTGGCGATAGACAAAATTAAGTTGTGCAAAACCATAAACAACTTGATTACATTTACATATTTAAAATAGCTTCAAATTTGGAATTAATGTCTGAAACAACAATTGACTGTAAATTGTAAGATCGACCTGTTGCAGAACTGATTGGATTTGGAATGACTGCAATAACATGCTGCTCAGATACCAACAAGTGTCCTTGGTGCTAGGCCAGTAAAATGACTGAGCCATGCCATGAGGATGCATAAAATCAATGAAAACATCTTCCTGTTCTTCTGAAAATTCACAAACATTTGCAATAAAAGATGTATTGTCATTTGAAATACGACTGATACAAACCTGATTTTCATTTGCAGATACAAATTTGTGATTATCGCGAGTACCTGCAACTGTGATTCCAGTACTAAATCGTTTCTCTCTCTAAATCACTGGCAACATAAATAAATGAAATAACCGTGACACTTTCCTTGCAAAAATCATATAAATTTAAGGGCGTTAAAATTTGATTATCAATTGGCCGTTGAAGACTGGCACGTGCTGCTAAATGCTTCACAGTTCCTCTAATTCCATCACAGAGAGATTTTCCATGACTAGTTGCAAAGAAATTCCACTCTGCTTTAATGCCATAGTCAGTGTTATGGTAACATAAGTTCATAAAGTTTTTAAAGTTTTTGTACTGTGTAGCTGAACCGTCACTGAAATAATGAATAAGTTCAAAAGACAAATAAGTTTTGAGTTCAGCTATTAATTTACCAAGAAATACATGAACAAAAATGGTATCGTGATGCATGCAATCACTGATAACACAATAACATGTATTTTTAAGTTTGTCATTAAGTTTATAGTAAACAACAAAAGGATGCAAAGTTGTTTGGCTGTTTTCCCAGTAAAACCCTTGAACAGCATCTTGCACAACAAACGAACAGTTTTCAGAAAAATCCATCAACATGATCAACTAATTTGAATTCAACTCATTTTTCAATAATCGCAAATAGTTGTTTTGGTTTTTGGCAATAAAATGATGCTTAGATAATACAGATACTTTTGAAATCAATTCATCTATGAAGTCGTCTACTGGTAATTGCAAAGATTCTAAAGTTTCACGATCTACTTTTATCCATTGCTTGAATGTTATAGTTTCATCAGATTCAAAGTCTTTAAACTGCTTTTCAAGATAAGCTTTTAAAATTTCAGTCCCTGGACATTTATCACAACGATGAAGCTTACATTCTTTAGATTCAATGTCACAAACTATTTTTTCAATCAGACATTTATAGTCTACTGTAACTGGGCTACTTGCAAGCATTAATTTTATATTTTGGTGAATAGTATATACATAAATACAATGAGCACCTGACGATCTAACAGATATACACCATTTTGGACGTAACTCACAAAATTTAGAAAATCCAACTTCAGCTCCATTTTCTTTTTTATACTCCAAAAGAAGTTCCTTTAAATTAACCAACAGTAATTTTTTTTGCATGTGCACTTTTTTAGCACCAATGCGCACAGATACAAAATCCTTTTTCCTTGGGCATGTTCTGCTAAAAGCTTCGTGTTCGTAAAATTTCAAAATTTTTTCTTTAACATGTTCTGGCAATTTTTTTCCTGCATTTCTTTCTGGAAGTGCTAAGACTCCACTTTTCGCCTTCAACTTTTTTGCTGCTTTAGCCATTCTCTCTGATACTTTAAATTTACTACACATTTTTATTCTTGACCAACTGTTTGGTATCAGAGTTAAAATTTGAACTTTTTCACGTGGATTACTGGTTGTTGATATTTTATCCTTCAATTCTAGTATCAAATCTGACCAGTCAATGCAATTCTCACACTCTACACTTGCACTGCTCAGTGGTAGGGCATTATTCTTTGGTGATAAACCACTAACAACAGCTATTTTTTCTGCAACTGTTATTTGCACTTTCCGAATTTTACATTTTACATAACTAGCATGATCTCTCTTACTAACACGTTTTCTTAAAGGTGATATTCCAATCTTAGAAAGGCTAGTATTAATAGTGTCAGTTGAACAATATATATCATCTATGTCACCAATGCCGTCAATTTTTTCACTTGAAGACTTTGTGGTTGAAAAAGCTTTGCGGCAATTCGGACACAATTTTTGACCTGAACAAATAACTTTATATGTTAACTTTGAAAGACAGTCTGCATTCTCTAGGTCAGTACATCTCAACCCTTTAACTGAGCAAGGATTGGCTACACCAAAAGGGTTTAAACATAAGCGCTGCAAATGAGTGTATTTAACCAACATCAGTGATTTGTGGTGGAAACAAATTAAAGTAATATTTTTAATCAAATTATAAGTTCGCCTGACAATCATACTCTGTTCTACGTTCGAAAGTTCTGAGCAAAAGTCAATAAAACCCTTTTTTCGTGAATAAGTACTTAATCATTTAAATTATCAAATATATATTCTTAAATCATTTAAATTATCAAATATATATTCTTAAATCATTTAAATTATCAAATATATATATATATATATATATATATATATATATATATATATATATATATATATATATATATATATATATATATATATATATATATATAAATCAAATCAAATCAAATCAAATATATATTCTGAATAAAGTTGTTACTTCAAGGATATTTACAAATAGTAATTTGTACTAATATAAAGTAAACACCTGTCAAACTAAATAAAAATAAGATGGAGATAGTAATAATAATACTTATAATACAAGTAGGAATAATAAAAGTAATAGTAGTGATTATAGTGATAAAAAAAATAATAGTAGCGATTATAAAAAGAATATTCTATAATAATAATAATAATAATAATAATAATAATAATAATAATAGCAATAATAATAACAATAATAACAACAAAAATAATAACAACAACAATAATAACAATTACAATAATATTCATTATGATAAAAATATAGTAATAGTAACAACAACAGTGATAAGAGAATACTATAGAAACATATCAGTTTATAATAATAAATTTAATAATTGATATTAAAATTAGTAATATATCACGATAGAAAAGAGAAAAAATAAAAGATGAATAGAAGCACTGCGTTAGGGTTATAAATAATAAGTTGTAAAAAAGTATAAGATTTATAAAGAGTATTTTTCTAAAAAATGGTTAAAGA
Source organism: Hydra vulgaris (assembly GCF_022113875.1). Classification (NCBI taxonomy): domain Eukaryota; kingdom Metazoa; phylum Cnidaria; class Hydrozoa; order Anthoathecata; family Hydridae; genus Hydra; species Hydra vulgaris. Next base: position 52,687,733 of record NC_061162.1, on the reverse strand, counting down.
GAGCAGTTTTAAATTTTGGGAATGATTCAAGAGATTTTAATTGGGAAGGGAGATTGTTCCAGATTTGAATGCTTTTATGTTGTATGGATTCGTAGCCGTAATGAACAGTTCGGTATTTAGGTACAGATAATTTATTATATATATATATATATATATATATATATATATATATATATATATATATATATATATATATATATATATATATATATAATTATATATATATATATATATATATATATATATATATATATATATATATATATATATATATATATATATATATATATATATATATATATATATATATATATATATATATATATATATATATATATATATATATATATATATATGGGTGACCACAGCTTCTCTAAAATCCTCTAAGTTCATTTTTTTTTTTAAATTTCCGCTATTATAATCTAAATAGTTGAAAAGTACCCCTTTGATCTGCAAAACTGGTTCACACCTTAAAGTGCACTGGATTGTAGAAAATTGTCTAAATCCATTTCATTTAACATAAAAAATGTCATTATTGACTCGTCCAAACCCCATAAGTGTAGTAACATGGATGTTAAACCTATAAAAAAAAATTTTTATTCAAAACTTTAAAGTTTTGAGAAATAAGTTCTCTAAATTAGGTTATATATATATATACATATATATATATATATATATATATATATATATATATATATATATATATATATATATATATATATATATATATATATATATATATATATATATTTATATATATATATATATATATATATATATATATATATATATATATATATATATATATATATATATATATATATATATATATATATATATATATATATATATATTTATATATATATATATATATATATATATATATATATATATATATATATATATAAATTAGTAGAAAATCACCTAGCCAAATGTTTTCTCATTTAACACTGTGTTTCATCAATAAAGACTCATCAGAAATGTTTGATGCATTTCTGATGAGTCTTTATTGATGAAACACAGTGTTAAATGAGAAAAAATTTTGCTAGGTGATTTTCTACTAATCTGTTCTTTTAAGAACATTGAGCACTCTTTTTTATAATACATATATACATATATATATATACATATATATATATATATATATATATATATATATATATATATATATATATATATATATATATATATATATATATATATATATATATATATATATATATATATATATATATATATATATGTTTATATATTTATATATATATATATATATATATATATAAATTAGTAGATATTATATATTTAAACAATTTAAATATATAATATCTACTAATTTATATATATATATATATTTATAATTCTTTTAAGAACGTTGAGCACTTTTTTTGTATTCTACAAAAAGAGTGCTCAACGTTCTTAAAAGAACAGAGCAATTACAAATTAGTAGAAAATCACTTAGCAAAATTTTGTCTCATTTAACACTGTGTTTCATCAATAAAGACTCATCAGAAAATCTAATTCTACTAATTTGTAATTGTTCTGTTCTTTTAAGAACGTTGAGCACTCTTTTTGTAGAATACATTTTAAATTGTTTAAATATATGTATATATATATATATATATATATATATATATATATATATATATATATATATATATATATATATATATATATATATATATATATATATATATGTATATATATATATGTATATATATATAAATATATATATATATATATATTATTTCTAAGTACTCCAAGAAGACCTAACGGTCTTGTCACAGAGCACTTAACTAGGAAGTTCACGCCTCCTTCCTTACTGTGACGCAAAAATTATCCAGAGCTCGTTTTGAACCTGGATCTCCTGCTTTTTTTTTTTGAAATTAAATTGTATTTGTTATATTAATTACAATTACAATTAAAGTTACATATATGAACCGTAAGTTCATCATTAGCTAGCAAGCTAGCTCGTATAGCTGCAATATACAGCCACGGAAAATGATGCACTGTGGTAACTATGTGAGTTGCTGGTCTAGTATTTTTTTGAAACTGTCGATAGTAGAGGCGTTGACAACATCATTCGGCAGAGCATTCCAAGTATTTGCAACCCGATTGTTGAAAAAGTCGAACGAGGCAGTTGCTTTTAAAATTCGCGATGAAAGCGTTTGCGATGACCATAGATGGAAGGAATGTATATTGGGTCAATATGCCAGTTGATTAGTTAAGTTTTATTTTAAATTTTGAATTTTTGGATAAGGTCACCAAGACTTTTACATCTTTTCTATATATATATATATATATATATATATCATCTTGACTTTTTTACCAATAAGTTCTAAATATAAAAAAAATATTTCTGTTTTATAATTATTAAAATTTTCTTTTTTTTATTTATCAAAATTACCATTTAAATATTTTTGTAGTAAATACAGTTTCATAATAAATAAAGTTTTATGCTAAATAAAGTTTATTTCCTTTTTCTTTTTTTTTATAGGTTTATGTATATCTTTTTACAATTTGTATTTTGATGGTGGGATTTAAGGATACATTTAATTGTTTTGACCGAAAGGAATAGATTAATATATCATACTTAGTTTGTTAAACTCATGATGAATTGATTCACCTCCTTGTTCATTGTACAAACCAAACCCAGCATCAAAATGTTTGTGAAAAACTAGTGCTAGTGTCTATTGGTCTATTTTAGCCTGGGTCTGGCAATACTACATACTTGCACATATGTGTAAATATCCTATTATACATTAAGTAATACAGTATAATAATATATTAAGTACGGACATTATACTGTATCTTATTTTACAGTAATATCCAACATGTGTGGGCATTATTTTGAACTATAAATATATTTATTATAACTATTTTTTTCCAATATTAATTTATATGTTGTAGTATACATTAGATACTACAAAATTTCCTCTATTTATGGTGATTTCGGTTGTTGCTTTAACTTTTTTTCGATAAAAAAAAATATATTTTTGGTCTTCCAACTATGCCTTAATAATTTAAGTTTTTTTTTTGTAATTATATAATATAATTATAAAAAGAAAAAACATATTTTTTTCTATCACGGTATAGCGATATATGACGTTTCCCTGATATAATTTAATGCGTTTTATTTCTTCTTATGCATAAGAACAGAAGTATATTTTCAAATAGAAAAAACGTTGAAGCAGCAGCCAAAAAATACCCACATATAGAGGAATTATAATTGTTAAATTAAAAAATTTTTTTTTGAACTACTAAGGTAAGAAGTTGAGAAAATCGATTTTGAAAAAATAAACAAATTACTGACTCATACTAAAATAGCATTAAAGGAAACTGAAGGTTTAATATCCACTGATTTACTTTAATTATTTATTTTAATCAATTATTTTTGTTGCTAGTTTGTTAAGGTGGTACACAACTGAAAACAAGTTTTTTTGAAATAATCAAATTTTTGAGTTTCTTTTTTTTTTAATGAGAATAAATTTGTATTAAAATAAAATAAAAAACAGCTAAATTTTTTTTTTTAATTTTATTATCCATAATGGCCAAAAATGTGCTGTAAAACGCATGCTTTTAGTAAATCTTCAAAATATAATTACTTGATTTTGCCTCAACAACTGAAACTAAAATTTTGAACATAGCTTTCTAATCATATTTCACCCTGCGTAACCGTGGGATTTTTTATGATTCAAATTATTTCATGAAATATAGCATTTTTAACAAAATTACCTAATATGTTTATATATGAAATATCAATAAAGCCAGCACTTTAAACATCAATATTTTACTTTCTATAGGTTTTCCTGCAAATTCTGAAGGTTAAATGAAGTATTATTTTATGATAAACAAATCCTGAAAATTTTATTATGTAATGAAAAAATGTGTTTCAAAGTTTCAAAAAATACATAATCTGGTTTTGTCAACTTTACTTGACGAAGCTAATGTAACAATTCCATTCAAGCCAAAGTAGTTTAAAACTTCAAATACACCATTAGCACCATCATTATAATGCAGCACTGCTGAGTATGTTCTCAAGACTTACTAACAAATGTGTGCTTTGGTACGCAAGACCATATTAAATTTTTGGTACGCGAGAACATATATAATTGAATTTAATGCTTCAAAGTAATGGCTAAAAGCAGTTGTTGCATGCAGTTTCAGCTATCAGTTCTTTAAGAATTGAAAAGTTAATAAAAACAAAATAATTATCTTTTTCAGAGTCAAATGTATTCAAATAGTTGAGTTAGATTTTCCTTTCACTAGAACAGCTACTAGCTGCTTGAGTTGTGGACGATGATGAGATAGAGAAAGAAGATGATTTTTTTATTTCCAACAACACCATTCCATTTTCGTTTTATTCTTCTTGGTAAATTTCGTTTACTTTTATTTCATTGTTTATTCGTTTAAAAATAACTTTATCCAACTAAATTGAAATCACTTTTAAAATTATTTGGTCCAAAATGAGAGAAAAGTTACAGTATAAAAGACTAAAACTTAAACAGACCAAAACACTCCTGTTCTTAAATTAAGTGTTGAAATACGGCTTTTAAAACGGAAAACTAACAAGAGTCTGCATATAACACGTTTGTGATGGTATATTTTACTGTTTTGAATTCATAAAAACTCATATGACTGATGGTTGCTACGGAGTTGTTAGGTAATTTATTTTCAACTGTCATGTACTAAAATGATATTAAATCAACTTTTATATAATTTTTGAGACTAATTTTTTTCTTATATGTTTATGAATGATTATAGAATCAAATTACCGAAAAATATAAAAATTGATATTTTTCAAAAAACTGGCTTATTTTCAGTTGTGTGTCACCTTAACGGAAAATAGTTATTTTCAGTTAACAAACCAGCAACAAAAAGGTTGTCATATAAAATGTTCGCTGTAGTTAAGGACCGCAATCATTTTTAAAGTTATGAACTTTTTCAAATTAATTGTTGCATGGGTACCCAAACAGCGCTTTTTCCTAATATCAAAATGACTGTGACCTGCTTATATTGGATCCATAAGTGTGAAACAGTAAATCACGTTTTTTAGTTTACGCTCACTCTGCTTGATAAATTGATTTTCCTGTTTAATCAGATTTTCTTATATTGCTGTTCCTCCTAATATGTTCTAATCTATATTTCAGGATCTTTTTATATATTAGTTGTTATTATAAAAAAGTTATGAATTATGTATTATTATAATTTAATATTCATTTTTTTGGTTAAAAAAAGCCGTTTCTCAATAAATATTTTTTAGTAAGAAACAACTTTTCTAGAAGCCAGGTTTTCGAAAATGTTATAACTCACTGCGAAACCAACATAAAATGATAAAAATATGGACTGTAAAAATATATTACATGCAAATATGTTTTTACTTATGAAAGTACGCCTTGGAGGAAAATCATCAAATAAAAGTTTGAAAGTAACCGTTTTAAAACATTAAACCACACTTAACTTAGAAACTTAAAGATTAGGATCGAATGAACCGCTCTGCATCCAGTTTTTTAAGCTAAAAAAAACTGTTAACTAACCGGTTACCTACTACAGTTGAATTGATTTTATACCATGTTACTACAGAAGTAGCCAGATTATTATTTCACTTTAAAAAAGTCAATTTATTGCAGAAATTTTATAACAAAATAAAAAACTGGCTACCTCTGTAGTAACATGGTCCAGTCCATCAGTCTTTACGGACACAAAAAAAAAATGATCCAATCATTTTTTGTACTTTTTAATTTATAAAACGTATCATTCATTTGATATGCAAAAAAATTGAAGAAATTTTGAAATGATTTTATGTAATATAAAGGTTTAGGGAAAACCCGGGTTTTTTTACCCCTTAAAATCCCGCACTTGAAAGGCAATATCAAAAAAAAAAATTTTTTTTTAATTTATGCCATCATGCCATCTTCGGTTAAAAATGTTTACAATCGGAATTTTTTATTTAGTAAAGTCCTATTTCCACTTTGCGATTTAAAGTGCCCTAAAGATTACCGTGTAACCGCTTTCTTTCTTAAATCTTAGAATAACTAAATGACCATTTCTTTTTAACTCGAGTTATAACTACCAACATTGTCAATTTTAACTTGAGAATTAAGGATTGTTCTAAATAGAAAAAGGTTAGAGTTAACATAAACTAATGACCTAGTAACTAATTAAACTAGATAATTTTTTGAAAAGAATAGTAAAAAATAGTCTAAAGAAAACAACTGATTTTAATTTTAACAGTAAATAAAAAATTCAAGGAATTGTAAACATTCGTCCATTATAATGGTTTGTTGAGGGCTTAGTGAGAACGAAAAACAAAAACTTTAATTAGTAACGGAGTGAAGTTTTTATTAACAAAACATTTTTACAGCTAATTAGAAAGAATCATTCTAGCTGTCTAAAGAACTAAACTTCAAAAGACAGAACCAAAACGTCGAGATCTAATTGCAAATTAGATTTTTAACGAACTTACTCAATATAGACAAACACTAGATTAAAACGAATTCTGAAAATTCTTGTTAATAAATGGTTTGTGTAAAAGATAGTTTAAAACATTTGCATTTCATATAAGAGACGAGGATTTTCAAATAAACTTTATTACTACGTAAAAAAAAATCTCAAAATACGCCCATTTGGCCCAAAGTGCATTAAAAAATTAAAATTTTTTTTTAAAGAAATATATAATTTTATAGCTGTCTAAAAAACAACAACGACAACTATTTGATTTAATATCGAAATAGATTTCTGATTAAAGCAACAAAATAATCTTGTTTTTACAGAGGTTAGGATATTAATCCTTGCGCGTTATCTCAGATATAAATATATAGTCGATTAGTTGATTAAAAAAAGGCCTGTAGCTGGTATAAAGTAAAAATCCAAAATCTAATTATTTACAAGTCTTTCGCTCAAGCTTTTCAACCAATAGCTTAATAAGATTTAACTTTTTGAATTTGCAACTCCAGTAGGTACAAATAACATCATCAGCAAATGGTACTTTCGTGTAGCAAAATAACGATTTTTCTGTAGAAAAAAGGGAATATTTTAAATTTATACTTTGAGCATAAAAAATAATAATAAAAAAAACCCATGCTCACCATGAAAATTAAACAAATGAGTTCATTTTTCCTCCAGTTTGCTCTTGGTATACTTCTATAACATCAGACTCCTCCATTTCTAACTAAATTAGAACAAATTTTTAAAACTTTTGTGACATTAACACACAAAAAATAAATAATGATGATACTATATATATATATATATATATATATATATATATATATATATATATATATATATATATATATATATATATATATATATATATATATATATATATATATATATATATATATATATATATATATATATATATATATATATATATACACACACACACACACACACACAAACATTCAGGTTAGCCTAAAAAATGATTGTTATAATTGTTTTTTATGATGCATTTTTTGATTTAAGATGCGTTTTTTTAGCATGCACATTACTTTAAACCCTAGCTTCAAATTGTAAAAACAAAGAAAAATAGAAAATCGCATACAGAAATGGAAATGCCCACCAGGAATTAACTGTATATAAATAGATATACACATACAATTGTCATTGGGAAAGCAATGCAAAACAAATATTTAAATTGTCAGCTATGATAAAAAGAAAAAAAAAAATTTGATCAGCATTAATTCCTTTAGACTGTTATGATTAGCGGTTGTTTTTTAATAACTACATCATACTTTATCATGCTTTTATTTTCTAGTTTCATCTTATGATTTATAAAATGTCTTTAATCAAAACATCAACTAATAATTTTAAAAAATATACTAATTCCAATCTTATGCATACTAATACTTGTTTTAACTTGATTCTTATGCATAATAGTACCTGTTTTGATTTGTTTTTTTTCTATAATTCAATTATTGTTTTTTTATATGTAAATACTTTTTAAAAAAGCTTTACTTATTAGAATATTTTTAAAAGAAAAACTCCACATAGACTTGTATTCTAATTTCCATTCATTACCTCTTGGAACTCCATAATATGCCTTGCTTATAATTGTATATTCTTAATTTGTTTAACTTTTTCTATACTAGTTATATTTATTAACATTAAGCAGGGATGCAGAGTCCCAAAAGGACTCCGGCTTTATATCTCTACTTTTCTTAAGTCTGTAGTGTCCAGAAGCTCTAAACATTCTTGCTGACTTGTGATCTGCTATAAGAAAAAAATTCATGAGATTTAATGACTTGAAAATTATTGTTTTTAAGCCCTGAGTATTGGAGTCCTTGCCGCCATTATGCATAAGGACTCTGGGTTCAAAAAACGATTGTTCCTCTAACCTAAAAGTTTGAATTTTTTTCCTAATAGCAGTCCATAAACTTATTTATATTTTTAAAGCTCCTGAATACCAAAAACTAGGATAAAATAATCTTTTTGTGACTTTCAAATTAGGAGTCCTTTTTAGGACTCTGCATCCCTGTCATTAATGTATTTATTACTCACTTATCTTTATTTATTATCGTAATTTTTAAAAACAATTAGCCACATACATCTTTTTTATTAGACAAAACCTATACCTGCTTTGGTGACATTTCATCAGAAATCCGTTGTCCATCAAACAAAAATCTCAATGAATTCAATGGAACTCCCTTAAGTAAAAAAGAACGAAACAATCAGAGCATTTATTTAACAAAAATCAAACTTCAAAAATAATCATTAATAGCTTTAATAAAACAAAAAATTTAAAAATACAACTCTCTATATATACATATACACAGTAAATTTTGAAAGTAGAAAATACAAATCATTTTAGAAGTAGACTCATATATTTGACTCAAAATTAAAATTTAATCTAAAAGTCTTAAAAAATCTTATATACATTTACATAAAGATTATATTTTCTTATGTACATAAAAAATAAAAAAATAAAAACATGGAAAATCTCAATAACTTTTTTTTTAGATATTCACAAGGACAACAGTTTTTTGTAGATCATTAAACTTTCATAAACTCTCAGAGTAATAAGTTAAATCCAATAAGAACTCAATACAAAAAAAAAAAAAAAAATCGTTTTAATTTATGGTAAAAAAAATAAAAAAAATAAATTTTTTTTTGTTAACTTTTAAGACTTAAAGATGTTATTACAATGTGTTATAAATATAAAACGATTTAAATAATAAACTATTTTTTTATGTAGGCCACTTTTTATCAGTTTTTAGGTAGGCTCTCTTGTCAAACCGTTATTCCGACGCTGTCCTCAAGGTCCGAAAATGTAAAAAAACGACTTTTTTTATTTAAAAGAGAATCTGCCTACTCCAAACCCTCAGTCGTTGTTTCCACACTCCGCTGCATGCTCTCTCTAAAAATAAGTCGGTGTATGTGCACACTGCAGCGCAAATCCCTATATACCCCATTTCGCCTATTTTCTAGAAATACAAGCTCGCGGACGCAAAGAACGCTCAACGTCGGAATAGGGGTTTGACAAGAGAGCCTACCCAGTTTTTAAAGTTAAACAAGTATTAAGATATCATTTAAGCAGTAATATAAAAGAAATAATTAAATTTATAAAAACCACTTATGAAGTTTAAAAGACGATTAAATAAAAGTTTTAATGACAATTACATTTGATATTAGCTGATTACAAATATAAGTTTTTATTTTTATTAATATAACTTTCACATCAAAAATGTTTACCAAAAAACAACAACATAAAAAAGTTGTTAAGATTTTTGAAAAAAGGAATCGTAGAAGAAATTTAATAAAAAAAACATCTTTATCATTTTGCAAGTGCAAGAATATTTAGAAAATTTCTCATTATGATAACTTGCCCACAACTATTAAGAAATTTTGATGGTTTAAACATTTCAAAAATGTGCTGAAAAAATAAATGCCAAGCTAAATTTGAACTAGAAAGTAAATTATAAAATTAAAAAAAAAAGAAATCCTTCCGAAAAGAAAATATATAAGTACTATATTAAAATTCAAACTCAAAGAGAAAATTACTTTTTGGTTACATTTTTAATTGCATTTGAAATAAGTTACTTAAAAAACTCATCTTTCAAAATGTATTAGTTACGCAAAATGCTTTTGCTTAATTACTGCTAAAGATTGTTTAATAAATGAACAAATTTCATTATTAAAAAGTATTATATAATTTTAAAAAGCATCAACATTTATTTTTTTCTAAAAAATTGCAAAAAAATAAATAAATTGTTTTTCAGCATAGTCTATTTCAAATAGTAATTTTTAATCATTTCATGTTCTGATTTAGTAAGTCAAGTTAAAATAAAAAGAAAAGGTTTTAAACAATTCTTTGTAAAAATAGAAAAATAAAATAAAAAAATAAAGCAGTTAAATCATTTGATTGCAATGGGAAGATTTAATATAAAAAATTATATTAAAAATTAAAAAACACATAAAAAATTTTTAACTAAAAAACTGTAAAAACATATACTTTTAATTTTTATTTTAAAAATGTCATTTTATAGGCAGTAAAACCTAAAATAATTTTTTTAAATAAATTGATGACTATTTTTGAAATTTTATTTCACCATATTAAAATTTTTTTAATAGTAATCAATTAAAGGATTTTAAGGGAATAAATGAAACAGTTAGATATAACAAGTTTGAGTTAACCGGTGTTTGACTTACCCAGAATTAACTGTATTTTTTTTAATAAATCATTCGAGGAGCTTTTTTAAACAATAAACTAATAGTTTAAATAAAATAATTTAATAACTCAAAATGTATTTTATCAACATAAAAAATTACGGAACTCAATGGATTTATTTACAATAAAAAGTGCTCAAATATACCTGCCTGTCAGCATATGCTTGCTTTAATTTCCTTAGTTGAGTAGTTTTTTTTATTTTAAAGTGAACTTCAGAGTTGTCCTAAAATAAAACAATTGATTAGAATACTAGTAAAGTTAATATATATATATCAAAGCTCAATTTAACAGTCGGATATCGTCGCCCGATGGACTGTTTTTGAGATCTGATTTATGGGGGCAACCAACGATTGTTGCCCCCGTAAATCAGATCTTAACAAACAAAAAACAAAAAAAAAGTAGCCTCCTCGACTGTAGTGGCTCCCTCGGGCCTTGGGAAGGTGGGAAAAAAAAAAACAAAAAACAAAAAACAGTATATGGGGGCAACTGAAAAAATCAACAATAATTTGTTACTCTCCTCTAGCAGGTATCAAGAATGGTCTAAGGGGCGGCAATGTCGACCATTAAATTGAGCCCTGTATATATATAATTAAAATTTATTATATTAAAAACACATAAACTTGAGATTTCATTGAAATAATAAAAATGACCAAACAAGAGTGTGTTATATATATAATTTTAAAACTTACCACATTGAGGTAGTTCAAAACTGTTATATTAAAAGTATATTTATTAATACCTTATATTTATTAACATTTATTATAACAAATAAATATACATATTATAATTTATTTTAAAAGAGCTCATTTGTAATTCTATTACTATAAACTGTAGTATTTTTTAAAAAGAAAATACTATGAATATTTTGATTGCTTGGAATAATAAGTGGATCAAGCCAGAAATTAGAAAACACCAAACCCCAATTGTAATAATCTTGTACATAGGTGACAAAATATATCTTGATCTTTAGATCTGTTTAAATCTATCCAAACAGCTCTAAATGCAGCCATAGCCATACTGTAATTAATAGAAACCACATTTTTTTTATTTTCAATTTAACAAAATGAAAGGAAAAAACTTAACTTTCAAAGTAATAAATTTAAACAAATTTGACCATTTTTTTCTGTTTAAGAAAAGACCACTCTCCAATTCTTTGTAATAACTCTAACTAAACTATTCAGAACAACATCTAAAAAAATATAATTAAAAAAAAAAAAAAAACTCGCATAAGTAAAATTGCAATAGGGGTCAAAATTACAGTTGCTTATTCTTAAATACTTTAAGTTGTTTTATTGGATTCCTTGCCTCAAAATATGTAAGTGTACATATTTTCAGCTTTCCATTGCACACAGAAACAATGACCAAAACCATTTTTCAAAATGGCGGATTTTTGTTGGTTCAAGGAAAAATTGTGAAGAGTCATATTAAAACCGTTTGGAATTGGATGACAAAATTTTGTAAGTGCTCATAACTTATTAAAATCTTTGAGTGGGGCAAAAATCAGCAAAATCTGAGTCTTAGGGTTGCATGCCCTAGATGTTTTCAAATGGAATTGCCCGTATAGTAAAAATAATAATTTAAAATATTTAATTAACTAGATATGCTGTTAGCAAGATACAAAGATAAATTAAATTAAACAGATACAGAGAAATTTTTAAAAATGTTTTTAAAAAATTACTTACAGCACCAACAACTTTTAAGTTAATATGATTTTCATCACCTTTGCTTTCCTAGAAAAAAGTAAGAAAAACAATTATTAAAAATAATAGTTTATGTATTAGTTAATTACATGATTAACTTTAAAAACCTTGATTAAAAATATATAATTGTTTTATGACTTTTGAGGTATTTTAACTTTTCTAATAATTTACAATAAAAAAATTGGCAATGCACAATTTGCTTTGTCTAATTTATAATAATAAAATATTAATAGGGATAGGGTAATGGGCATTTAGAGGCTTGGTAATAAAACAAACAAACAACAAGAAATTTATTTTCCTCAAAATTTATAATCATCTAATTACAATAATATAATAATAATATTAATAGTAATAATAATTATAAGAATATCTATAATATTATAAATAATAAAAGTAAAATATCATTATTAAGAATAAATATAAATAAATGATTGCTAAGGTAGGAGTCACTCATGCAGAAACCTGATCAAAGAAGTGACACCAAATAATTATATTAATAATATTAATTTAAAAATGATAATAATAAAAATAAAAAATATTCATAAATAGAGCCAAAGTAACTTATAATTTTTTATGCGGTAATTTCTTATAATTTTTTATGCGGTAGTGGTGTAGTGGTAGAGCGCTCGCTTCATAAACGAGTGGTTCCGAGTTCGATCCCCACCACGTCCCTGGTAGTACCGCGCTCAACTCGTTTCTCTGCGCAGCGGCCTTGTTCGTCAAGGTTCGTGTTTCGGAGTTATAGAGCTGAGAGAGGGTTATAGCCACAAAATAAGTAGCCTCCTCGTCTGTAGTGGCCTTCTCGGCCTTGAGGAGGTGAAGTAAAATAAAAAAAAAAAATAAATAAAAAACTGCAAAAATAATTTAGTACAATTATAATAATAATATTAATAATAAAAATAGCAGTAATGAAAAAAATAAATAATAATGACAGAAACAATAAGGTTTCTATAAAAATAGTAAAAAGAAAAAGTAAAATAAAAAAACTAAAAAAAAGTTAATAATGATAAAAATATTAAAATAAATTTTCTTTAGAACTTGTTTGAATTTATTTTGTTTTAAATAAAGAAATGAAGATAAATTATTTTTAAGATTTAATTTTTCCAACTCATTCACAATGCACACAAGACTTTGATTCCATTCACTGATGTGTAATTAAATACTTACCATACCTCAAAGTTTTATAGGGAGGTACATTAGGCAAGCATGTCTTCTTCATGACCAGTTTAGTATTGTAAATATTATAAATGCCAAAAACAATTTTTTTGTTACAACCTGTCAACAGTTTTACTTAAAAACACATTTCAATAAAAAGCCACTGCATGCAGAAATAACTTAAAAGGGTATAAATGCACATACATTGACATACAAATTATCAATTTTAAAAACAACAATTTACATATATGGCATGATGTATGACAGTAAAACATCTGTGTCTGGAAATAACAAGCAAGATGATGATCATGTAGATTTGTAGGGTGAGTCTAAAAAAACAGAAAAAGATAGTTTGAGAATAGGTAATGTATCTGATAGAGCTTGTCATAAAAAGGCTGAATGGTTTTTATTTGTAGAGCATAAAGATGATTGGGTATAATTACTTTTTTTCTAATAAATTGATGTTGAAGCATGTGACAGCAAAAAGGAGTGACAGCAAGGACAGCACAAAAATAATCAAACTTAACAAAGAAAAATAAGCAAGACTGTAAGTAATAAGTAATAAGCAAGTAATAATAATAAGTAATAAGCAAGACTGTAAGTGACTAACAGACATGTATGTCATAGTGCAGATAGATTAAAATTGTTGCTCAAATTAAAAAATTCTCACTGATCCCCTAACAATCTGAAAAAGAGATTGTCACATTTAATCAGCATCAGCTCCCTGCCACACATCTTTATTTTATTAAACACAGGTTTAATCAGCATTAAGCTGCGAATAATTAGAAAGAATAAATATTTTCATATTATTAGTATGTTTTATTCTATTCAGATGACTAAAATTTAGTGAGCGACAACTTTAGCGCTACTTAACTCCCCCCCCCTGTTTTTATGATTATGATAGAATACATTATACTGATTCAGAATCATTAAAACATGGGTCTGAATATTTGAGTAAAGTACTTTAATTAGATGTTAAAGTATAAAAAACCACATTAAAAATGCAAATATTCTACTATCTTTTTAACAATCACCGAGATAAGTTCCAACATGCATTAGTGCAAAATACTTACTAAGACTCGTCTAAACTCAATTATAAAAAAAGCACAAAAATGAAGTGAGTTTGTTAGTAGTTTATCTTTAATTAACCACTTCCACAATTGAAGCTAACAGTAGATTTATTTCACTGTAGGTGAACATATTTCAATGTAATTTATACAAAATGAATTATGTGCATATACCTGCTTACTTTTTAACTAGCCTCTGCAAATAACTCGAAATATAGGACCTGACAGAACTTTTTTACTAATAAAATTAGATTTAAATATCTTGAAAAATGATCAAAAATATGAGTCCCACTTTATTGGTGTCTAAATTAAAAAGTTAACAATTAATTAAATACTATTGAAATTAATTACAATTAATAGTGTGAGTTTAACATATATTTGTTAATATTGCTTATATACAAATGAGCATATAGCACAGGAGAATAACAAATAAGCACAGAAGTGTTGTAAAAATCATTTTTAACCTGTTTAAAAATCATTTTTAATCTGTTTAATTACATAGGCAAAAAGGAAGACGTAAATCATTAAATAAAAACTAGCAATATTACTTAGATTTGTTTTAAAATGACATTAGAGTCATTTTTAGATTAAACAAATGAATAACAGATAACTCTTAATAGAAACTGTACTGTATTGCCATATACATGATAAAATAATGCTTCACCATAAAATAAATTATCAAAACATTAAAAAATTATTTAAAAAATGGTTTCTATTGAGTTATTTTTGACATCAATAGTTCAAATGTTTTTTCGAAACAAAAAGAGAGTTAAATTTTCTTAAATATAAAAGAAATAAAATGATTTATTTCTGGATACAAAATACTCCATTACTATACAGAAAATGTTATATTGAATAATATTTAACGCTTTATAAATTTGATATTTGATAACCTACCGCAGCATCACCCATGGTTGATAAAAGTTTATTTGCAGTTTAGACCGACGTGACTGTCAAGAAGAGAGATTCGAAATGTGATTTCCATGTAGAATGAGGGGAAAAAAATTACAGATACAGTCTTGAAGTTAAGAAAAAAGCTCTAAAATATAGATTTTTAATTAAATTATTATAAATAAATTGCTACTTCGTCACTTTACTTAAATAATTTATTTTTGTAATTCAGGGGGTATAATTATTTTTTTAAATAATAAAAATGCTAAAGTTTAGTAAACATCATTAATGATTTAAATAAATTAATATAAAAAATAAATTCAAAATTTATTTAATAGTATTTTTTTTTTTTTTAAATATAAAAATATTCTATAAATAAAAAAGTTTAGAATGTCTTATCTACCTGAAATTAGGAAAATTTAAAATCATTTTAACCGCCATTCAAAATCGAATGTAAGTTGTTATTGTCGGCACTTAAAACCAGTAAAACATTTTGCTTATCTTTAGTTGAATTGATTAGTGTCAGTGTTTTCGAGCATGAATTGCAACTTACCTACTTCAATTTTTTTCGTCTATTAGACACGTGTTCAATTTTCATTTGTTACTTTTCTACTCTCTATCACATGGATTAATTATTATTCCAAATTAACAACTTTCTTTAAATAAAACTTGAATTTCAGTGGCATCAGACTCCCCTCCCCCCCCACACACACACACAACTTTTTTAACTATTATTCTATATTAACAACATTTTTTTGATAAAATTTGAATTTCAGTGGCATCTGATCTCTCCCCCCCCTCTAACTCCTTGCAGGCGCAATAAGGACAGAATGAAGAGAAATCCCGAAGTATCTCCGTAAACTCAAATTCACTGATCTCAAAATAATAACTCAAAATAATAGTTATTATTTTGAGATCAGTGACTCAAATTATGGTAATAAAACTTACTATTCGTAACAAAAATCATTAGTTTTTAACATCATTATTTTGTTTAACTTATATAATTTCAATTATTTTTATTGATGTGTTGTGATTTTATGTTTATGTAGATTTGAAAGCTGTTATCATCAGAAAAATTATCATTGTCATATTGTTAGAAAAAGATTTAATTTTTAGAGACCATCATTTATTTTTTAGGGAATATTATTTACGGGCAGTGCGATCAATTTGCTTTTTAATATTTTGATTGTAAAATTTTTATATCTAATAAAAATCGGAATAAATAACCTTAAAATGGACGTCTCTATAGCATTTTTCTGATTTTATTAAAAACCAGAAAAATGTTGGATGGTCTAGATACAATCCAATATGTGTAACCTTGCCTAAAAAGATTTTTTTTTTTTTTTTTTTTTTTTTAATGCAGTAAAAGTTGATTAGACCTACCTGAACGAATTACCTCTAAGAAACGGATTTTTTTTGTCTAATATAAAAATCTAAAAAAACGCAAAGTAATTAAAAAGATAAATGCAACATAGTTTTAATGATAACTAGTATCTTTATTTTATATTAGTGGGCAATCTTTTTAAAAAATTAACGTATATGAATATGATTTTCAGTTGTTATAAATAAAATTTACATGATGTAATAGTGTTACTGTAGTACTTCGTTAATAATCTCAACATCCGATTGATCGAATGGTCTTAATACCTAAATGTTCAATCAATTCAAATGATCAATCACAACAGCATTTCAAATTTCAACATCAACATCCGATTGATCAAATGGTCTCAATACCCGATTGGTTGAATGGTCTCAACATCCGCTTGGTCGAAACTTTTTTAGCTACTTCGCACTAATAACCGAAAATTTTAATTTTGTGCGAAAAATACAAACAAGCATTTTATAAAAAATCTTTGCGTTAAGAATATTGGTTGCCTTTATTTATTTATTTTTTAATATATTTTGCTGTTTATATAAAAATAAAATAATAAAATTGCAATGAAACTTTTACATTAGAAAAAGAATATATATAAAACAGATAGGGGCTCAAACAAGATAAGGATGACTGGTGTCACCACAATCTTTTTATAGAGCCCCTTTATCATTTAATATATATATATATATATATATATATATATATATATATATATATATATATATATATATATATATATATATAATAATATCATTTAATCCCCACATGGCTTTAGAAAATTTACAATAGAATATTTTATCTGTTAAATACTACGTGAAGAATAAAGAAAAACTCATATATACATATATACTCAAATATACATATACCCATAAAAACACACGCATATACAAACATACTTACATATATGCCAGAAATTAAGGAGATGCAGTTTCATTTGTCGTTTAAAAGTGCTTTTCAAATTTTTTGTATTTATATTTTTTAATTGATTCCATAATGACGGACCTTGGCTAATAATTGAGAATTTCGACACTTGCATTTATGTTTTGCACTTTATGCATATATTTAAAACTATTTGTTGTTATTTTTAAAACTATTTGTTGTTATTTTGTTACTATACAAACTTGGTTTATATACAAGTTTAAGCAGCCGTGGAATAGTGGTTAGAGTTCTGGATCAGAACCAAGAAATTTAAGGTTTGAT
Organism: Hydra vulgaris; assembly: GCF_022113875.1. Classification (NCBI taxonomy): domain Eukaryota; kingdom Metazoa; phylum Cnidaria; class Hydrozoa; order Anthoathecata; family Hydridae; genus Hydra; species Hydra vulgaris. The sequence continues at coordinate 52,669,679 of NC_061162.1, read as the reverse complement.
GACGAAGTTAAAATTTTCATTTCTCAACATTTTAGTTTCGTAATTCATTTTATTTGTAAAAAAAAAAAAAGAACTGAATCAAATTTTGTTTTTATCTATGATATGTTTTCAATGTTTACTATTGATTAACTTTTTTTACTATAGGATAAATATTGGTTTTATCTTTGAAATTTTTTTCTTATTTTTTAAAATCATCTTTTTTTTTTCTTATTTCTTAAAATCATCTTTTTTTTTTTTTTAGCTTAAATACTTTTTGGAGCGTGTTTTTAATTAATCTATAGCAGGGGTGAGCAAGTTTGATTAAAAAGAGCCAAATTTTAGATTTTTTATTGTATATGAGAGCCGCAGAAGGGGGGGGGGTTCTTCTTATCTACTCCAATAAAAAATAATTATTATGTTTATATATTTATATTTAACTACATGATTTTAATTTACAAAGTTGACAAGAAAAATAATAATTTTAACAAGTATAAATGTGTTTAATTAATATAATACAAATGTCGTCGCGCCGACTTGCAACTAAAATCTAGAGTATTCAATTTTATTTTAATGTAAATATTTGTTATAAAAATATTTTTAAAAAATTAAATCTGAAAAATAAATATAATAGTACAAAAAGCAGAAATTGATAAATTTAGCGGAAGCCACACATAAATTGCCCACCCCTGATCTATAGCGTATTATAAGATTATCGAGCAAATGTAACTAATGAAGAAACCTGGTTTATAATAGTTTGACAAAATAGGCCGGGTTAATAAAAAAACACAACTGCTTTACTCAGGAGTAATTGCTTAGCTTTATGTGAATAAAGATTTTAACTATTTTCCTCAAGTTTTTATTCAAGTAAAGCTGTACAATTTACTCTGAGTAATTGTTCAGCTTTAAGTGAATAAGACTTTTAATGACTTTCATCAAGTTTTTGTTCACGTAAAGCTGAGAAGTTACTACAAAAACGCTGAGTAAAAACAATTGTTTTTTTATATTTACCCGGCCTAATTACTCGTATAATAATACAGTTAAAAATTTTTTACTCCGTTTGATTTAAAGCAATTTGAGGAAATGAATGGCTTTAGAGTATTAGGTAACTAAAAAAAAAGAAAAAACTTTCCCCAGCACTTAGGGGCAGATCTAGTATTTTTCGTCGTTGAGATAGCTAACTTCCAGACATGGAGCAAGCTCCAAATATTTAAAGGTTTATAATTATGTGAAATAAGGATGCTTTGCAAAAAATTGCGATGATTGGAGGCTGGGAACAAAAAAGCCCCAAAAACTTAAAATTGAAGTAACCCTGATGGGCATTTAAAACTTTTGAGTTGAAAACTAAACACAGAGCGGCTACAATTAATCGAAAAAAGAAATCACAAATAATTTAAATTATAAAAATAAGATACAGTTTAGTTTAACAATATTTGAAACTGAAGTTGTGTTGACAGACTTTAGTTAAACGTCGCTCGCTGACGTTAAATTTGGCGTAGACTAGATGACGTAAGATAAATTTACAACTATGAGTTAATAATCTAATGCAAAAACAAATTAGATTTTGAAATTCCACGATAATATGAGTGCCTGCTCTTGTAAAATTTAATCATTTTCATAACTACAAGAAATTTCTTTGTTTTTATTTAGTCATACATAGTGAAAGTTTTGATATTTTTACTACGTATGACTAAATAAAAACAAAGAAATATATATAGCCGATTTCGCTTCTTTTCTTTTGTATAAGCTTTTTTTTTTTTATAAACGGTTATTAATGTGTAATAGGGAAAAAAAAATGGGATCGGGGTCAAGGTTATATGGGGTTATAGTGTCATTAAATGGAGTTATATAAAATTAATTTTAATACAAACAATTATTTAAAATCATAATATAAATAAGTCATTCATAGTTAACATTATTCATAGTTACTACTTATAAAATTAATAAAAATAAAATTTGTTTTTTTAAAGATCGGAGTTATTTAAAACGAGTAACTCATTCAAAGTAAGTTAATGTTTTAAATTTCTTAAAAAATTTAATTTTGAAAAAAATATAACGACAATTAAAATAAAAATTCATAATAAAAATGGCAGAAGATCCAGTCAAAGTTAATATTAGATCTAACAAATTGATTTTCCAGGAATAAACTCGCACTCAACTTCGTTTTACATCAATATTTGCACAAGGCAGTCAATTAGCATTTAGTTGCAACATCAACCAACGTCTAAAATTAAAAACTTCGTCACCATATCTGCTTTTTAAACACACAAACTTCGTCACCAGATCTGCTTTTTAAACACAAATTTTGATTAAAGACTTCAAAAATAGTTTTTGAAAATATTTTGTTTGATATTTTCATAATTTTCAATTGGTTAAATTCAACGCCGTACCAACAAACTTATTAGCATCGTTTAAAACAACGTTGTTTTCCACAAATGAAAACTATTTATTTAAGATAATTTGGTAAATTTTCCTTGCACAAAAATTCTAGGTACATCTATACCTTCTTTTTTATTTATTGTTCTTCGATGTATGTATGTATTTTCAACAACTTCGTAACCACATGATGTAAATAACTCAAATAACTTATCTAATTTTTTAATAATAATAATATAATCAATAAATATCAAAAATTATATAAAATTCTATATATTTTTGTAAAAAATTATATCTTTATAAAATAAATTACCTGTTGAAAAGTAATAGGCGCGAGTTCCGTCCTGCCTTACATAAAACCTATCATCAAGTTTATGGCCAGGCCCAAATCGTAACATTGCATGATCATATAGACCATAGTCACGAAATAATACTATTCCACCTGGCTTAAGTACCTAAATAATACATACATACATACATAGACACATGCACACACACAGATTTTATAACAAGAGAAAGATTTTTACACTAGAAAAAGTAAAAAGAATTTCTTTTAACATTTTTTTAATTTTAATTTAACTTTTTGCAGTGTTAATACAAAGTTGTATTAATCAATTGAAATTAAATTTAGATATTTTTATCCCCAAAACTTTGTGGTACATAAATACTTGTTTACTTATTATAAATACTTATATATCAACATAAACACTTGTTTATTCAAAATATAAATATCTTAAAACTACATTAAAACTACAAAATTATTTACTGCGATAAAGTTTTTGAATTGTTTTAGAAATAGTTTAAAGAAAATGGAATCAGTTAAAAAATATATATTTGTACAATTAAGTTACAATGGTTTTCATGATAAGATTAATAGCTACGGCTTTGTGATATGTTTAACAGCTATGGCTGGCATTTTGAATTTAAAAAATTTAGATACTAATGATTCTTACAAGAAATTCGTCAATATTTATAATAGAGAACATTAATATTTTATTACAACAATTACAAATAAAAATGTAAAAAAAAAAAGAAAAAAAAAAGTAAAAATTAACTCATGAAATGTAAAAGGCAATATTGAGCCTAACTATTTATAATTAGCAAATTTTTGAAAAATTAATTTTAAAGTTTTTAAAGCTCATTTTTCATCAAGGAAAACAATAATAATTAACCATTTTAAAAATAAAAACAAACATATGTGATGACCCTCACCATAAATAAACATATGAGATGACCCTCACGATAATCAAACATATGTGATGATCCTCACTATAAACAAACATATGTGTTGACCCTAAATTTTTACCAGAAAAAATATCAATAAAAGTTACTTAATCCAACTAAAAGTACAGGAGAAGATGGATTTCACTCTTAATCCTTAAAGAACTGTGTGGCACTTTTACTTTTTTTGTCACTTATTTTTAATCAATCATATAATAATATGGTTAAATTTAAATATAATGATACTATCCAAAAGCGGAGGTAAATCAAATCCAGCAAGCGTCCAACAAGTATCATTTATGTCAATTATAAGAAAAGTAATGGAATGTATTTTAAAAGCTTTAAAATACATTCCATTTAAGTTGTATCTACAAAAAATCTTATGTTTAAGGAACATCATGGATTTATTAGTAAAAAATTTTTTTGTACAAACCTTCTGGAATCTGTAAATTAACACATACATTAGAACAAAAATTAGCAGTAGATATTGTATTCTTAATTATATCAAAAAATTACGATTCTGTGCCACATAACAGAATCTTAAACTAAAAAGTATGTGGTATACAAAATAAAGCATTTAGATGGTGTAGACATTTTTGTGTAAAAGATTTCAACGTGTTGTTTTTAATAGTTTTCAAATTAGTATCCAGTTACAAATATGCAATAAACCATAATTACAAAATGGTTCATACATCATCAAATTAACATTATATTAATTGCTAAGAAAATGACGAAAAGAATCCCAGTCAGCCTAAGGGTAGTAGTAAGATGATAGTGCAATGTAGTGAGATGATAAGATGAGTCCGAAGAAGAGGTGTGAGATTTAAAATTTAAAGAGATCATTGCATAGTCAAAAAGATTGATCATTGCATTAGGAACCACCTAAGGAAGAAAAAGTAATATACAATAGTAATATACAAAAGTAATATACATAATAATAGACAAGATACAAATCAAGGAGTAAAGTTAAGTGATCAGGGTTGTCCGGAAAATGAGTCACTAAATTAACTACCTGAGTAAAAGATTAAGAAATGCAGAAGTTGTGGGCTTTAGTGCCAGAGGGTCAGTAGTGTAGTAGTGTTAGAACCTCTGAGGGTCAGTGGTGTTAAAACTATTTAGTGTTATGAGCATTAAAGTCAACAACAATATTGGCAGAGGGGTAAAGAGAAAAGATATGAACAATTTGATCAGAAATTTAAAAGAGTGTAGTCTTGAGAAGAAGGAAAACGATAAAGAACAAAGAGAAAGGTGAAGAGGTGCTAAAGGTGATATAGTGAAGAGGTGCTAAAGGTGATATAGTGAAGAGGTGCTAAAGGTGATATAGTGAAGAGGTGCTAAAGGTGATATAGTGAAGAGGTGCTAAAGGTGATATAGTGAAGAGGTGCTAAAGGTGATATAGTGAAGAGGTGCTAAAGGTGATATAGTGAAGAGGTGCTAAAGGTGATACAGTGAAGAGGTGCTAAAGGTGATATAGTGAAGAGGTGCTAAAGGTGATATAGTGAAGAGGTGCTAAAGGTGATATAGTGAAGAGGTGCTAAGCAGAAGCACAAAGAAAATAATGATCAAAGAATTCAAACCTGATTTCACGACAAACAGATGAATTGATGTGCATGTAAACCCCCAAGTAAAGCTTGTGACTATTGGAGTCTTTGCGAATAAAGAGTGCAAAAAAAAGCAAACAAGATTCAGAAGCAGTTTTTACAAATGTTAATAGTAATATATAATAAATATATTAGTATATATAATAATATAATAATCTTTAGCCTAATATTCAAATATGACTTTTATTAGAAAATCTTTATTTAACAGAATTTATTGAAAATATTTAATAAAATAAGCTCAAACATTATCTAAAATCCATCAGTCAACTTCTTTTTTTAAATTGTTTTTATCTAAAATGTATCAGTCAAATTCCTATTTATAATTGTTTATAATTGCAGTTACTCTACCACCAATGTAATTTCAAGCAGACTTACCATAGCTTGCAACCACTATTAGTTGTAACCACCATAGGTTGTAGCAAAAAAATAACCCATAAAGAATGTTTTTCATAATGTAATTGATAATGAGCTGTTGTATTTTATAAACAAAATATACTTTATATTTGGTTGGTGTTATCAGAAAATAACTTCAATATCAGTACAACATTTGCTTTATTGTTTATAATAATACAATGATGTGCACATATCCATTTATTCTAGTGGTAACTTAGCACCTCATCCTAACAAAAAGTTGGAAGTAGAGTGAAAAGTAATACTATGACTCATTGAACATAATAACTCGTTAGTTAGCCAGGGTGTTAAAATTTAATGATCTTTTTCTTTTTAATGAAGTAATAAAACAATTTTAATAGAAATTCACAATATTTTGTAAAACAATAACAATAAACGTTCCAAATATCCAAAAAACCTAGTAAAAAATATATTCCCAGCTAATGTGTTTTAGCTTGACTTTTAGTAATAAGTAAATGTTTATATTTTTTAAACATATAAATTAAATAAATACTTCAATAATAATTTTTTGATTGAACAGTGTAGTTTTTTTATATATACTATTATGTATTCTCCTAATTATATAGCAAATTATAGCAATTATATTACAAAATGTTTTATAAACTAAAAAAAAAAAATATGGATATTACTCTCATAAACCTTTATATAATATAACCATGCTTAAAGAAAACAAGACTTTGTTTTCTTTGAGCTTGGTCTGCTAAATAAAAAAAAGTTGCAACTTTTTTTTATTTAACAGACTCAAAATTGTATTCTATTTACAAAACATCATTTTTAAACTAATTCATGAACAAGTGAAAAAAAAAAGGTTAAAATTTAATTAATAAAATTTAGGGTGAAAGATTGTTTATTGGTAGTGACAATTTGTATATGTGGAAATTAAACACAGAATTATCTGATGGTGATGAAGATGTAAATAAATGGGCTATTGGTTTAAAAATTAAAACAAAAAAATAAAAGCATAAAGTCATAACCATTGCACCATGCTGAGATTTGAATCTACATGAAGAATAGTCATGATTGGTATTTAACCACAGATTATATCTTTAGGAAAATGCTAATAAAACATATCTGCAAATTAGTAAGCTTGGTAGCAAGTTATTCTTATACCTAAATATTAAAATCTTATATTTGTACATAAATGTTAAAATAAGCTCGATATATCAAGAACCTTCATGTATAGGAGAAATTTTAAACCTTCTAATACAGGGGAAATTTTAAAGGGGCGTTAAGTTGATAAAATATTTTTTGTACTATTTTCCACTGAACCTATATTCATCAAAAAAGTTTCATAGTGTTATCTCTCAGTGTTCGAAAATTATTATTATATATTGTTAACAACCCCTCAATTTGAGTGGATTACATATTTTATATGGTCATAATTTTAGAACGCTCAGAGATATTACTATGAAACTTAAAATTTATCGAGGAATATAACTCTAGTTAAAAATAGTATAAAAAAATACTTCATCAACTTGTTGCCCCTCATGTGAGGGGATGAAGTCAAAGGACTTTTTTGTTACCAGCCTCCAATCATTGCAAATTTTTGCAAAGCCTCAAAATATTGCTAAATAACTGTTTAAAATAAAGAACTACTTCTAGGCTCACCAAGTTTCTAGTTTTTATATCAAAAAAACTCTTATGGAAGGCACAATCCATTTAAAGTATTTTTTATCTTAGTTAAAATGAACAAATTGCAAAATTTCTCATCAGAAATTTCAAATTACATAATCAGAAAACTTTAAAGGAGAAACAACTTAACACATTGAGTATGGAAGACCAGTATACTCGTCGAACAAAACTCTCCTTGCATACGGACGAGTATACTCACTTGAGTTTAAATGCTTATAATTTTTTATTCTAAAGGTTTTATTCTCTAAAATTGCTTTTAAATCTTGAATAAAACATTCATCAGTTAAGTTTTTACATGAGTACATATATTTGTCAATATTTAACTTTATCTTTGATTTTAAGTAAGTGCACTTTTTACGGTTTTTATGAGTAAGATATGGTAAATATTCATACTTAAGGTTTTCTTTCAACATTAAAAATTACTGATTTAAAAATAACATTTAAATATAAGTATTATATATCATCTGCATCGAAACTGTTTATTCTTCATGTGTTTCTCCTGTGTTTTGGTGATACAATCAACAGGGATCAATACAAAGAGCTGGTTGGTCAGCGCAATATCTGCAGTATCTTGTATTTTTCTTTACTTGATTTTTTATACACTGCTTACATTTCTTTGTAGGTTTTAATTTTTTTTTTCTATTTTATGAAATTTTCAATGGGTAATGGAAACTTGCCAAAGGTCTTGTAGATGGTTTTACCTTTTGTTCTCCAATAAAACTATTTATAAAATTGTCTCAAAACTCAACAAGATGGCAAAACTCTTTATTATTTGAAAACTTGGTGTAAAGAATTATTTAACATCATTTCCAGGATATGGACTCCAGCTTTTTTGTACGACCTTAAAGTTTTTCAGAGACCGGAATGATAGGATAACATCTGGTCACTTCGATCAATACCAGACATTGAGTTATTTTTATTTTCTGAGATGGTTCGTAACTTTTACCTTTTGTGGAACATGTGCATTGAATATGGTAAATGCATCTCTTTTTTCTTTCCTTCTGCAAACTGTAGCATTTTGCAAACTGTACATAACCTCTATAACCTCCCCTAGTTCGCATTCTATCTCTTGTTCAGAGACTTATGGTATTTCCACCTCATGTACATGCACGCCCTTGTAATTGAGAATCTGATTAGGAACAGCAACTACAGAAATAGTCCTTCCACAATAATATTGATCTGGATCAGAGTCTAATTCATCATTATCAAAAGAATCACATGATTTCACTTCTTCTAATTCATCATTCATTATCAGTTCGAAGGCCTCTTCGAAGTTATATTCACAAGCCATTATGTTTGTATTACAAAGCAGAGATTAAAAAATCAAACCATTAAAATTATATTTGAAACAATTATATATAAAATTGTCATTAAACAATAAAAAGAAAATAACAATTAAAATGAATAAAATAATAAAGTAATTAAATAATAAAAAAATAAAAAAAATCTGACAAAAGGTGTTACCTCAGGCAAGCTTTACAGTTGCTTATAAGAAAAAAAATTTTTTTTTGAAAGAAGTTCATAATTTACACTGAAATAACTTCAATTTAATTGAATTCTAACAGTAATAAAGCAACTAAATTGGGTTTTTTGTTGACAAGTATAAGTTTTCCGTACTCTGTATTAAAACTACATACACTGGAAAATGAGTATACTCATCACAAGTATATTTATTTTCTGTAGTGTGCATAAAATCATGTTCTGCACTACGTTTGATGACTTGCCATAGTCAATAATAGTCAATAAATAGTCAATAAAAAAAATTATTAAAAATTTTATAGCTTAAATTAAATAAAAATATTTGGTTTGTGAGTTTATAATGCCAATTGTCTGCCGTATTTTAGCAACAACCACTGAATATCGCTTCATACACAATGTGTTAAGATAATAATAACAATAAGATATACTGAAATAAAATAAATCATTTGCAAATAAAAACTAACTAAACAATTATTAGAACTTCTTATTTTCAAGTTTCTTCAATTTGTTAAAAATTGATCACTTGATTAGTTTCAATACTTTTTTTTTTTAATCAATTCCCTTTGTTACGACTTAGGGTTTATTAATAGTATTGAGGCAATTGAGTCAAGTTCTTTAACAAATTTAAAAATGAATAAAGTGCCAAAAACTATAAAATACAAAAAACCATCGTCATCACCAAGTTCTCTAAATCATTCACTAATATTTGTGATCTCTGAAGTTATATTATCTCTTGCAAAGTTCACCAGACTTACGTGCTCTTTGTGAGACTAATTTGAGTTCAGCTGTCTCATCTTGTGATCTTAGTGTTGATGGTTATCTTCCTTTAATTGGTAAAGACTCCAATAGCCACATGCTTGGCCTAGGCATTTACATTCGTAAGAATTCACCCATTTGTAGGGAAACTAGGTTTGAATCCACAGATTACTCTTTTATGTGCTTTCGTTTAGCACCACTTCACTCTATCACCTTTCTCTTTGTTCTATATCGTTCTCCCTCATCTCAAGACTGCACTCTTCTTGATTTTATTTCTGATCATATTGACCAAGCCCTTTCTATTTATCCATCAGCCAATATTGTTGTTGTCGGTGACTTTAATTCTCATCACACTGAATGGTTTGGCTCTAGTGTCAGTGACTCTGCAGGTATTAAAGCCCACAACTTTTGCCTTTCTCAATCCCTAACTCAAATAGTCAACTTTCCAACTAGCTTTCCAAACAACCCGAATCATTTACCTTCTCTACTCGACTTTTGTTTTGTTTCTGATCCTAGTTTTTTGTTTTGTTTCTGATCCTAGTCAGTGCTCAGTTTCTCAACATTCACCCTTAAGTATTTCTGATCACAGTTTGATCTCTCTAAAACTATTATCTCATTCTTCTTCATCATCTGAATCCCCCTATCATCGCACCTCTTACAACTACTTTAAAGCTGAATTGGACTCTTTCCATGATTTTCTTCATGATGGCCTTTGGGTAGAAATCTTTTGTCTTCCTGCTGACAAATGTGTTTCTTACACAACTTTATGAATTCAGGCTGGCATGGCTTCCTCACATTGTGCTGCTGCAATTTTTAATCAAAATCATGTGTTTATTACTGCTAGAAACAATTGTAAAAAGGTTTTGTGTAATGCCAAAGCCTGCTATTCTCAGGTCATAAAATCTCATGCTTCACCCCAAAAATTACGCTTTCGTGAATTCTGGAGGATCTTTAATAGTATCAATAATAAGGGCAAATCTGTTATTCCACCTCTCTTGTATGGCTCAAACTTTGTCACTTCACTTAAACACAAAGCTAAATTGTTTGCTGAGAACTTTTCATCAATATCATCTCTTGATTCCACTAATCTGATCTCTTGATTCCACTCTATCTATTCGCATTCTATCTGATTTAGCCGTCAAACAGGTTGATCCATTCCTTGACATTCGCATCACTCTAGCTTCTGTATTTCCTGCTTAGACTCTTTTACAGCTTGTGGTCCAAACAACATACTTGTTAAAGTTTTGCAAAAGTTTTCGTCTATACTTTCTAAACTATTTAACAAGTGCTTATCAGAATCTTGTTTTCCAGTCTGCTGGAAAGAGGCATCTGTTATCCCTATTTTCAAAAACTTTAGAGAGCGATCTGACTTATCTAACTACTGTCCCATCAGTCTTCTTATCGTAAGCAAAGTTTTTGAGTCTTTAATTAACAAACACTTTTAGATGTTTGTTAATTAAAGACTCAAAAACTTTGAGAGACTTAAAAACTCAAAAGAAAGACTCAAAAACTTAGAGAGGTTAAAACCTCTTATCTTGAATCTAATAACTTACTGATCAGCAATATGGATTTCGATCTTCTCATTCTACAGCTGATTTGCTAACAGTAATAACCGATAGGTTTTATTGTGCATTAGATAAAGGTGGAGAGGTTAAGGCCATCACTTTTGACATTTCTAAAGCATTTGATAAAGTTTGGTATGCTGGTCTTCTCTATAAGCTTTCTTTTTATGGTATATCTGGCAACATCTTTAAAATTATTGAATCCTTTCTTTCCGATCGTAGTATAGAATTTGCCCTCAATGGATAGCACTCTTCATATTCTGTAACTTCAGAAGTTTCTCAAGGTTCAATCTTTGGCCCCATACTCTTTTTAATTTACATTAACGTTCTTTCAGATAATCTCACATCTATGGTGGCGTATTTGCTGATGATACTACCATTTATTCTTGTAGCCAACACTCTCTGATTGCTTGGAGGGGGCATTTGAGCTTGAAAAGGATTTCACTTCTCAATTTTTTCAGCCAATCATTGTCACAATAATTTAGATCTTGAGTGATCTATCCTTCATCTTTTAAGATTAACTTTGATTTCTGATCTTTCTTGGAAACCATAAATCAAATCCATTGCAAAACTAGCATCTGCTAAGGATGCATCTCTTTATCGAGCTTGAAGCATTCTCACTCCGGATTCTATTCTCTATCTCTATAAATCTCAAATCCGGCCTTATATGGAATATTGTTGCCATATCTGGGGTGGATCTTCTAATGATGCCCTTTCTCTTATAGACAAGGTGCAAAAACGTATTGTAAACATAGTTGGACATGCTCTTGCAGCCAACCTCCAACAATTATCACATCGTCGTAATGTTGCCTCTCTTTCTCTTTTCTACAAATCTTATAATGGGCATCGCTCTAAAGAGCTAGCGCCTCTTGTGCTATCAACTAAAATTCATTCTCTTGTTACTCATCATTCAATTGAGTCTCATACTTTTTCTATGACTGTTCCTAAATGCTCTAAAAACTCTTATTCCTCTAGTTTTTTTCCTCGAACATCAGTTCTTTGGAATTCGCTTCCTTCGTCTTGCTTTCCTGATTCTTAGTCTTTTAAGTCACCTGTCAATTGTTACCTTGCTCTACAATCTTCATCTTTTCTTTTCCAGTAACTTCCAACTCTAATAGTGGTTGCTTGCAGCCTTGTTGGCATCAGAAATTAAAGATATTAAAAAAAAAAGAAAAAAAAAAGATTTATATTTGGACCATCCATTGATATTTGGTATAGTTCTTTTATTTCCAAACTTTCAACAATATTCTTGAAAAGGGTCAATAAGTCTTGGTGCGTAGTATGACCTAAGAAACTTGATCCACAATAACGGACAAAAGGAGCAAATCTTTATATGATCTGTCAAGGCAGAACACCCACTTAAAGAGAGTTCTATTGACGTGTGGTAAACTAAACATCTTGTTTTAGTATCATCTTTAAGATCTGTCTTTAGCCAATCTTTAAAGTTATTATTGCTCAACCAGTCATCTTTAAATCTTTTTTGATGCTTTACTTTTTTAACTAATTTTATACTTATTTCAACTAAAATAACAATACTAACTTAAATTAAAAATATAAAACTTTAAAAGGAATAAATATTTTTATATACTCCGTTGGTACCTTTTTAAACTCCCTGAATTAATTCCTACTCTGCTAAACAGCCAACATTATATCTTATTTCTCCTCTTTATTGTGAACAGAATTAACAAACTCTGGCACAAGCTTAACTGCCTATTTAGAGCATTTGTTAACTAGATATAGTGAACAATTTCAATGAAAGTTTTAAATTAGTCAAAAGTAAATGAAGGAAAATTTAGATAAGGTTTATAATTGTATTTACTCAAATTTAACAGACAAAAATAACACAACAGACAGAAACAAACCACGAGTTCTTAACAACCAACTGTGACAAGCTAGGCAGTTTCTCCTGGGTGAAGTCTAGATCTTTTAGAAGGAGTGGATTTTCAGACATCTCATAGTGTGTAGGAATAGGTTGTGAGAAAATAACTTTTTTTTATCTTTTTCTTTCTCATCATCTTCAAGTTCTTTATCTGTGAGACATAATGGAATCAAGGTTTGATCCAAATATCATGTATGACTCTCAATTGATTTCAATATTACTTCTATTCCCTCTAGTACATCATTAGCTCCTAGATCATAAGATTCTAACCAATTTTTATACTGGACCATATGGCAGTATGCATAATACAATATAGACTCTATCTATAAAACAATATAGACTTAAAAGAGTTATAGACTTGCCATAAAACCTGAAAATTAATCCTGCAGCATAAACATTAAAGCTTATATTTGGAGATAAGTAGGTGAGTTTTACTTGTTCTTTATAATTATGTCTTGGAAATACTAAATTGGCAAGTGCATGTTCAATTTGCAAAATTGAACAGTTTCTTCTATCAGTTTGATCCTTTTGTTGCTCAGCAAATGCTTAATATTGCAATCTTCTTTCTTCTATCTTATTTCATATTTCAGCAATATGCCAAATAATTTGAACCAAATATCATTTTACTTTTTCGTCAATTTAGCCACATTGTGCAGAAAGCTACTAACCTACTCTTATTTGGTTCTAAGATAAATTAGTTAGAAACTTATTTTGATTTTTTCAAAATTCTGCATTTGAAATAAGATCTTAAATAAAGTTGTTACTCAATTATTGAGGAACATTATTGAAGATTTTATTACAAACTTTTTTAAACTCAATGTAACTCAATAAAAATTATGAAAAGGTCGTGGTTTATGGAGGCTTTCATACATAAGGCTTCCATATAACAGGCTTGCATCTTCTAATTAGTATGTTTTTCAATCTCTGCTTAAGGTACAGTTACTTACCATACAAATTCTATGAACCCTACATTATTTATTTAGTGATGTACTAAGTGGCCAACCTAACACTGAGGTAAACAATTACAGAGCTTTTGTAGTAGCCCCAACTTTTTCAAAAATATTTGCAGAAAACAAATATACCAACCTAGAACATTATCAGTTTAATTTTGTGCATATATTTTTACAATTTTATAAGTATAACAAACATTTTTTGAATATAAAAAGTACAAAAATATTTTTTTAATATAAAAGCTATTGTAGTGTCATTTGCATGAACTAGGAACTGCAGTTATTAAAAATAACTTTGTCTGTAGGCTCAGTTTAAAAAAAATGCTTGTTAAATGTGTTTAGAGAAACATCACAACTAATTTGATTAAGAAAACAATAATATTTTGTTATTAAAATTATTAATATATTATTAACACTTGATTATGTCTGTTCAAAACCAAACACTAAAGTGTAAATACTGAAAAAAAAACATGTATGTTATAATTAAATTAATTCAATAAAAAAAAGCATACTTATACATTTTAAAACTACTTTCACAAGTAACAGTCTATATAATTAAAAAATTAACATATATGCAAATACATAACAACAACAAAAACATAATAAAATAAATATAATAATTTCTTTTCAACAAATTTTTCTAAAAACCTTTATATAAAACGTAAAAAAAAAAAAAATAATAATAATAATAAACCACATACTCTATGTACATTTTGTAAAACTTCTTTCATTTTACCAGGATGAACAGCAGAAAGCACAAATATCATCAGTGCTATGTCAATAGAAGCTTCAGGCACAAATGAACAAAGATTATCTTTGGTGACATCAGATTGGAAAGCTAGACATCGAGATAGTTCATAAAGCTTGTGAGCCTAGAAGTTTAAGACTTCATAAATACACCAAAAAAGTTTGTGACTCTTTTTTCTATTATATTTTACAAAAAAAACTCATAACTCACTTTTACATATTCAATTGCTCTTGAAGAAAAATCACAAGCATAAACAAAAATATTTTTGTTTTCTTCAATTAATGGAAAAATTGCATTTCCACAACCACAACCAACCTCTAACAATTTTTTGTCGTTTAGTTTCTAACGCAAATAAATTTTATTGAAGTATTTAAAAAATGCTTATTGTAACAGAAATAAATATTTAAATGCACTATAAATATATCATAAATTTATTTTAATAATTAAATGAATTTTATAATAATATATAATTAATTTAACCTGAGAAGTTATTTCATCAAACTCTCGTGTTGTCCAATGCCGATCTTTAAAGAACTTTGTTGAATTTCTTTTATAAAATAAATCCCAATTTTTTTGAGCATTTATTTCTAGTTGAATTTGTTTATAGTTTGATACAAGATTTTGATCACAAGCAAGTTTTTTTAATTCTACTTCGCTAAGGGTTTGATCATCTTTTGTTGAAAATCCATAAACCTCATTTTCAAAAATCATTTGTTAATTAAAATGTTGATCTTGTACTTTATTTTTATGATTATTAATAGCGATAGATTCAAATCACTTCAATGGATTTAAACTCTTTCAATGGATTCACCACTTCCATGGATTCAAACCACTTCAAACTTTCCTTTTCTTTCTTGTTCTTTTTATTAGTTTGAATTATTTTTAAACAATTATCATTTAAAAAGTAAAATTCCTAAATTAGGGTACTTGTTAATTTACTATATTGAAAACATTTTTTGGCAAGTACAATTTAATCTAATTACAAGTTGACACAAATTATAATTTTTTTATCATGAATATTAAACCATTGAGTTAAGTATAATTATATATTTTGGCTTTTAAAAACGCTTGTTTTTAATAATATATACAAGATACACCAAAGCAACTGGACCAGGGAACATTTAACAGATAATTATCTCTTTTATCTTTTCTTTTAAATATCTTAGAAATGTTACAAAAATAGTTAGAAACAAAGTAAACAAGGTAAAGGAAGCAATTATTAATTTTTTTCTTTTTTTTTTATTTTATTTTGGATCGCTTAAAACAGGCAGCCAATCTTAAATTTGATCTATGATGATATAATATTGTTGATATTTCTATATAGATGAATGGTAACACTCTTACTGAGCTCTCTCTACTTTACATCTTATCAGAATATCATTTACAAATACTACCATGGTTGCTGCTCAAGCAACTTTCATCACTTGTTCCATCAACAAAAACTCAATTTCACATGACTTTTTATTATGCTAAGTCACATCCTTTTACTGTAAATTTTTTTTTTAATAAAAATTTTTATTTATCTATCCTTTATCTACATAGGTGCTGTGGAACTTTTCTCATTTTTATGATTTATTGACTTATACAATTTACAGCTTTTTAAATCTTTCGCCAATTACTTTAATCCCTAATGGTGATAATGAAATTAAATTCTTAAAGTATTTAAGCAAATATAAAGTAAAGCAAGTGTTTACTGAGATCAGGGGATTATGTTAGAAAAATTGCATCAAATCATTCTTAGGCATTAACTATAAAAACAATGAAACACAAATAAAAAAGTTACTTATAAGAACATATGAATATGATGATTATGATAGTGCAAAAAGAGTGAATGATTGCAGATATCCACCAGAATTGGATGTAACTCTAGATGTAACCATTCTCTAAAGACTCACATAAATTGCAAAAACTTTATCAACATGTTGTTAAAAACAAGTTTTACATATAGCTTTTGCAGATTAAGGCATTCTTTTAAAATTTCTTTTTCAAAATATTTAATACTTATATATTAAAACATGTATCAAGTTTTACAGTTTTACTTTCACTTGAAAACTGTATTGCGGCAACATCTGCTTAATTTTAATCAAAAGCATTTATTTCCGTTAAAAAAACTATTAAATATAGTTTTAAAAATTTCTATTGTCAATGTGCAAGCGTGGTCGAATACAAAATACTTGTGAAGTTTTAAAGCGATTATATACAAATATATGTAACGATATTTAACAAACTTTAACAAACAAAAAGATTTTTAAAAAAGCTAAAAAAAATGATAAAAACATCAAAACACCGGGAGAAAAAGTATGTTACATAAGTGTCATGATCGAGATTCTTATGTTATTAATGTGCTCAGGTAATTAGTCCTAATAATCTGCGGATGGTCTGAAAAAAAAGTTGTCTGAAACTTAATAAAAAAAAAAAACTTTGTAAGACAGTCCTGCTACTCCAAAAGATGCTGCTGTGGAGGCAAAAAAAAAAAAAAAAAATTCTTTGGCTTAACTTTTAGATTAGCGTTTAATATTATTCTTTAGTTTTTAATCATAATAAAAGAATCAATGCTTTAGTGGTCTAAAATCGTTACGTACAAATGTCTGTAAGTGTAAATGTCTTTAGCATAAGTTGAGTTTGCAGGCATTATATAGAATAATAGCGTATAATAAAAAATCTTATAACCTATCTATAAAATAAAAAAACTTTAAAATTTTATTTTAAATTTTAGAAATCTTTTTTGCTATAGGCTATATTTGTTATATTTTCTATTATTATTATTTTTTTGCTATGAATTTATAACCAAGATTGAAAAATTTTCAAAATTTTTTACGATAAGGGGAAGTCTTAAACTCCCCAAAACAAAACTGGTTACAGTTACTTAACCACTGAGCTATCAATAAAATGCATTTAGAAGAAAAACAAACCTAATTATAAGTCTCTTATAAAGCTCTACGTATGCGAAAAAAGTAAACATTTTAATTTTTTTGCTCTTGAATGTTATTTATCAGAACAAATTATTTTACTAAAAAACATGGAAGTAAATATAGGAATATGTATATAAATAATCGGTGTGAAATAGATATGCATAGAAATGGTCGGTTTGGTAAAGACCCGTATTTAACGGATCCGGAAAGCTAGGATATATATTATATTTATATCATTTTATATCGAAGTTGTATACAGTTGTTTTTTGGATACTTAATTTGTATATTTTTGACTTTAAGCTTACAAAATT
Source organism: Hydra vulgaris (assembly GCF_022113875.1). Lineage (NCBI taxonomy): Eukaryota > Metazoa > Cnidaria > Hydrozoa > Anthoathecata > Hydridae > Hydra > Hydra vulgaris. Next base: position 52,651,865 of record NC_061162.1, on the reverse strand, counting down.
ATATATTTGATATTTATAAATTGCGTATTTTAGACTTAATGCCTATAAAAAACTAAAATATTGTTTTTACCTAACTAAAATATTGTTACTTATTAACTAAAATATTGTATACCTAACTAAAATATTGTACCTAATATAATACCTAATATTGTACCTAATATAATTTGTACCTAATATAATATATTGTACCTAATTGGTACCTAATTGGTAAATAATATATTGTACCTAATTGGTAAATATATGGTACCTAATTGGTAAATAATATATTGTACCTAATTGGTACCTAATTGGTATAATATATTGTACCTAATTGGTAATATTGTACCTAATATAATATATTGTACCTAATATAATACCTAATATTGTACCTAATATAATACCTAACTAAAATATTGTTACTTGTTAACTAAAATATTGTTTTTAAGAAATAACTTATTACTTATTGCCTCCGCAAAGATTTTCGTACATCAAGTTTTATATAAGTTTTAATAACTTAATTTCAATGACACTTTAAAAAGTGTAAAAAATTCACCACTTCAACTCGTTTGCAGGAAAAATGAAATAAATATAAACAATTTTAATCTTATTAACTTTCTTTGAAACAATTTGTTTTTATTAAAAATTTAAAGATTAAAATATTTTATTTCTAGCAAAAAACGAAAAACATAACTAATAATAACTTTTTAAGTTTTATAACTCTATTAGTAAAAACTTTTTTGGATAAAGACATGTAAAATATTGCGTAAAAACTCATCAACTATCGAATACTAGACTTATTAATGACTACCGAATACGAGGGTTATTAATTATTAAGTGAGACACTTATCTGTTAGTAAAAAAAAAAAAATAATAAAACGTAAAGCGCACGATAGGAAATTCGAATTTTGAATCAATCTTTATTTAACAAAAAGAAAAAAAAAAAGAAAAAATATTAATCGAACATGAAAATAAACAGATCAAAAGTGATCAAGTTATTCAAGGAGTAGAAGATATTTTTATAACTTAAAATTTTTTTAAGTTTTCTTTAAGATGAAGAAAAAAGAACAAAGGTGTTTAAAGTTTTTTAAACTCATTCGCAACGCAGAGGTTCTTGCTCCATTCACAGATGCATTAATAGCCGATAGAAAACTTATCACACTTTTGAGTTTAATGGTTTATAAGCTTTCCATTATATATTCATTTTCATTAGCTTTCCATTATATATTTATTTTCATTAGTTTTCCATTATATATAATTCTAGTAATAAACGTATTAGTATACCTTCTGTGAAAAAGTTTTTTATAGTAAATGATGGAAAACTTTTACTCTGACTTTCAAAAATAAAAGATCTAGTAAGTTCATCTATTCGCTAATCAAATTCTTGTATACCAACAAATCTCTTGCATATCAACAAATCTCTCGCATATCAAGGCCATATAAAAAGAAAACCACTCTTGATCGATTTAAAAAAGAATCTAAACGGTTGTTCTTATTTATGGATCTCACTATGCTAGATTTTAAATGTTTTTTTTTAAATAAAGTAAAACTTTAATAAAAGATCATGATAACTTAACAAAAAAAACTATTTTAAAAGAATGTTATTATCACAACCCACAATAACAAAGTTTATTAATGATATTACTCTCTTAATATAAGTATATGTATATATATTTTTTCTTATTTATTATCTTATTTCATTTTATTACAAGTATTTATTCGTTGTTTTTTTTTGCAACTGCAGCTGCATTCTTTTTCCTTTTGCAACTGCAGATAATGTCAGCATTTTAGCAATTACTCCAATATAATATAATATTTATATATCACGATTTTATAAAAATGGGGCTCGGTGATAAGACAGAATTATGTCTTCTTCTTGCTCCAGCCATTATTTATTTTATTGTATATATATGAAAATTGTATTTATTGTAGAAGGCAATATATATATATATATATATATATATATATATATATATATATATATATATATATATATATATATATATATATATATATATATATATATATTAGGATGGGTCAAAAAAAATTTTTTTTCTTGTTACAGGCTCTAAACATTGCTAATAGTTATTAATATTAATACTATCAAATATGAAAATGATTGTGATAGATTTAAAGGGCGCAACTTTATTGGGAAAATTACCGGTACCCTAATATTTTTAAGAAAAAAAGTTTTTCAAAAGTAGGTACTCACCTAGTACCACCTCAAAAGAAGCAAAATTTTATAAAAAATTCGAAAATAATAATTGTTTTGTTAAAATCATAATGCTGAAAAAAATTGTTATTAAAAAACATGTAAAAATGCACCTTTTTCACTTTTAGTTAAAAAACTATAGTTATTATGCAATAAAATCTAAAATAATAATTTTTATATGAAAAAATTATTATTTTTGAAATTTTTATAAAATTTGAGTACCTACATCACATCATTTTGAAAAACTTTTTTTTTTTGAATAATAATAGGGCCTGCTAATTTTTGTAATTAAAGTTGCGGGTGGAAGACATTGTTCAATCCATAAAAGTAAATACTTTCCTACATTTAGTACATAAAAAAAACAACTTTCTAGCAATGTTTAGAGCCTGTAACAAGAAAAAAAAAATTTTATGACCCACCCTAATATATATATATATATATATATATATATATATATATATATATATATATATATATATATATATATATATATATATATATATATATATATATATATATATATATATATATATATATATATATATATATATATAAACAAAGGCCCGTAGCAACCAGGGGGCATTTGCCCCCCCCCCCCCGATAATTTTTCAAATAAGTAATTTTGAAGTTAGTTTTTTGAAAAAAGCTATGTAAAAATATAAATTCAGATAAAGATATAGTAAAGTGTTAACCTTTTAATATCAAAAAAAACTTTTTCATTAATAAAATTTTTTTAATATAAAAAGTTAACATCATAAACAAAAAAATATTTTTTTCATCTCCAAGAAAAATACTTTCAACAAGCAATGGTGAAATTAAAATTAGTTAAAAAAAGGCTATTTCTTTCGAGGGTTTATTTCTTTTATTGTTATTACCGACAATTATTATTATAATATTTTTGTTTGCTTGTTTATGTTCTTATTATTATATTAGCAAATTGTAGTTTTTACATATTTACTTTTTTATGAGTGCACTTTATGTCTATAAGCTTACTAATAGTTATATTTAAAAATTAGTCTCGTTTGTTCAGACTTCAAAGTTTATATTATAACAAAATGTCATACTTATAATTATTATGATAATTATTATATTATTAATATAAACACACACACTTTTTTATTTTATTTTTGTAAACGATTAAGAAAGGAACTAATAAATCATTAAGTAAAATACTTATCAATAGCTAAGTAAGAGAATAATCATCAATCATCAGATAAGAGGCTTATCAACCATCGGAAAAAGAAATTATGGACCATCAAGTAAAGTTTTTTTCTTCTACTATTAATTTGCAATATTCTCAGAGAATGGATAATAAATATTTATTATCCATTCTCTGAGAATATTGCAAATTATCTATTAATAGATGACTCTAAAAATAAAACAAATAACCATTTAGCATTTATTGATACAGTCTTAACAATTGTTGATACAAATAAAGAAATAATTTTTTATTTGTATTGATAACATTAAAATGTTTCTAGTTAAACATTTTCATAAAAAAATCACATTAAACATTTTTATAAAAAAAAATAAAGTAGCTTTATGTAAGTAAACAAAAAAATAGTATTAAGGTAATGATATGATGACGTAACTAATTGTATAAATATAACATAAATTAGAATAAACCTTCCTTCTCACATATTAAATTTAATGATATAGTTTTTTGCTTTATCAATGAAAAATTGTCAAAAACTTTTTGTTAGTTTTTTTTTTATTTTTTATTAAAAAAAAAAAATATTTTTAAATTTGATTATATTAGAAATATCTGAATAACAAAATTTGTTATTTAAATGATATATAGTAATATATTAACATTTAATGTATTCATTATTTAAACTGTTCTCAGAATAAAATGCCAAAACAAAATGCCAAAAGAAATTATTAATCCCCAAAAACAAGACATTATTACAATATCTTACTAAATTTCTATCTGGCGCTGACTTGGTTTTTTGCCTGAATGTTATAGAATATTTTTTTCCACATTTCAAAAATGGATATATTCTTAACATCTGCAAAATAAATCTCATTTAAAATTTGCAAAATCAACTCATTTCTTGTAGTATTAGTCTGGGTTAGTTTATTGATGGTTTTACAAAACCATCAATAAACTAACCCAGACTAATACTACGAACCAACCCCAGACTACTACTACAGACCAGTCCCAGTACTACTACAGACCAGTCCCAGACTAATTTTTTAATTGTTGAAAAACCTAACACACAGCGCTAAGATATTGAAGTAACGAGTTTTATACGCATTAACAACTGTTCATATATTTTTCTAAGAAAATAAAAAAGGATCTAGATTTAAGCAGATAAGTCTTTAATCATCCTTTTTAACATCCTTAAGACGTTCTTAAGACGTCCTTAAGACGTATTCTGTGCACGCTGTGTTACTATGAATTCTTACTTCAAAAGCAGTTGTCAAAAAAACTTTAAATTATATTTTTTGAGCCAACCAACAGCCATTAAAGTGTATGTAAATGTACACTTAAAGTTTTAACTTAATTTAAAGAGAATTTTTTTTTAATTTCTATTGCTATTGTTTTTATTATGTATTTTGCCGATAAGAAAATTTAACAAAAATAACTAATACAAATATATTGCTGGTACAAAAAGTAGACTCAGTCTTATCGCGATATGAATCTAAAATAAAAGTATTAATATAAAAAATACAAAAACAACGTACTTCCGTTTTTTCATGGGAACGTAGAAAAATGATGAGTGGAAACTTCCTTAAATTAAAAAACTTTACATTAGATTACAGTGTAATATACCAAAAAAATGTAAATATAGATACTAATGCAAAAAGCTTTTAAAATTTTGAGTTTAAAATAATTAAAAAGCAAAAATTTGCAGTGGACCTAATTAAGCATTTTGAGTAGTTTATTGGAGTTTTGCTCACCAATTTCTTAGTGGACCAATAGAGGCATCCGCTACAAGTGGACAGCCGATAACTTTCCAACATGTGATAAGCTTTTAAATTATATATGATTTGCCGATGACTTTCCAACATGAGATACAGCCTCTAAAAGTGGGTTGCCATCGACTAGCCACTTTCAGAGGCTGCCTCTAATAGTGCACTAAATAACCGATGAGCAAAACTACAACGGACTCCTCAAAAAGTTTGTTGTAGTTTAGCATATCGGTTGATGCCTATCCCAGCAGGCATCAACCGATAAGCGTTCTGTGCCCGCTCGGAAATAGGTCCACTAAAATTCCGCTATGGAATGTTGGATAGCATTATGAAAATTAGTTTAGTATTATAACATATTTATTCTATAGAATAAAATTTATCTGCAAAACACAATGTATATAAATAATATACAAATCAAATAACAATATATAATAAAAATATAAAAATAAATTAAAAAAAAAAAATACACGTGGTTTCTCCTAAATAAAAGCTTTAGTAAAAATTTAATTTGTTATTATTTATTAAAATTTTGATTTAATTTTATTTTTAAACTAAAGAAAGAATAATTCTATAGTTTCAATTGTATTCAATTACTTATTCCAAAGTTTCAATTGAATTCAATTCCGTATTCCATAGTTTCAATTGTATTCAGTTGCGTATTCCATAGTTTCAATTGTATTCAAATGCATATTCCATAGTTTCAATTGTATTAAATTGCGTATTCCATAGTTTCATTTGTATTCAATTGTGTACTCCATAGTTTAGGATTACCATATTTAGTCGTAGAATATGTTTTAGTCTAAATCTAATTAATAGCTGAAAATCGTGTTGGGTATCGTTGATTTATTATTTCGAAAAATGAGTTTAAACTCATTTTTGGAAATAATAGTTTCTGGAAATAATAGTAATTTCATTAGTGGAAAGAATAGTTTTTGGAAATAATAGTTAGTTGATTTATTATTTCCAAAACTGAGTTTAAACTCATTTTTTTTTTGTTTGAAATTTTTTATGTTTAAAGTTGATAAAAAAATCTTGTTAATAAGATTTTTTTAATGACTTTATTACTTTAAACATAAAAAATTTCAAACATTAAAACTAGAACTAATACAAAAGATGATGCTTCCTGTGAGTCCTCCTGTGTGTCCTGTGATTTTTGAAAATCGTCTCATTTCTTTCGATACTAAGAAATTTTTTTATCTAAAAATGATATCGTTTTTTAATTGACTTTAATAATTTTGCTGATATTTTTTTTAAGGATATTCCTCAGGGCCGTAGGAACAAAAATTGTATGGGGGTGGGGCAATACTACCCTGAAATAGTTTTAAGGATCTTTTTTTTATTTATTTATTTTTTAGTCATTTTTTCAGTCAATTTCTTCAAAATTATTTATTTGAAAAATTATTATTATTTTTTTTTTTGGGGGGAGGGGGAGCAAATGCCCCCCGTTTGCTACGGCCTGTCCCTCTTAACACTATATACATACTTTAAAATAACATTTGGTTTTATTTACGTCACTGTAAATACTACGTCTAAATAAATGCGTCGCGTGTTGACAAATTAAAGCCATGTGTCACGCAACTAATTTGAGAGAATAAACAAAAATTATAAAAAATATATAGTTTTTTATTTAAAAAAACAAACAAAATTTTTCATTGGTATTATAAATTTTTTAATAATTTTTATTGTTCTTTTCGATATCGTTGAAAAACGCGCTAACGTACAATAAGAAATAGCCGTGAACGCCTATAATAACATATTTGTGTTAAAGAATAACACATACCAATCAAAGAAAAAAATGTTTACGTGAGATCACGTGGGTTTGTGTGCGGTCTCTTGAGAGAAAAGTCATCTTGTTTTATAAATATTAAAATATCTGATAATACCTATAAAATCAGGTTTTGGAAACTATAATACTGTACTAAAATAAACAATTTCAAGCGAAATAAAATGCCAAAAAAAAAGCTACTAATAAAAAAAAATAATTTAGAAAAACGTAAACTTATGAAAAGAATAATAGAGTACCAACTTATCGGCAAGTATAATAAAGGAGTGATAACGTTTCAACTTATCGACGAGTGTTTACGTAAACTTCTCGTAACTATTTTTAATAGATTTATTTTTTTAGCTGCTAAGTTTCAATTGCATAACAAAAATATCCGCCAAATAATGTTTCACTCAAAAATATTTTTTGAATTTTAGATAGATTGGTAATATATTTTTAGAGTTATCTCAAAGAAATTATAGCAGAGAGTTTTTTTTATCGGTCTGTTATCTACCATAAGACGTTATCTACCGTAGCCGCTGTTTTATTAATACACTGTTGAAACTGGATATTTATGCGAAAAAATTTGATGTATGCAAATCTATTTAGCTTAAGGTTTTACTTAAGGTTTTACCCATCATTTGATATTCTTGAAATGTTTATTTAAAAACTGTTACGGACAACATTTGCTTCCATATTTTTAGGGTTTGTTCAATAAATGTTTCTTTCTTCCATAATATTTCTTAAAGTAATTATACTTTTTCATAAATATCAGGTACTTATTGATATACATTATGTTATTTAATAAATTTAATAGGTTGATTGAAAGATTTTAGTTTACATAAGTTGTTTATTAAGTTTTATGAGTTTTTAAAAAAAATTTTTTTTTTTTTCAGTTTAATTTTAATTTTTCTACACATTCTTTATTTAGCAAATGTTTTTAATGAAATGAAATTATTAAAAAAAAAAATTTTTAACTTTGAAAACAAACACGAAAAGAACAAAGAAAAAAATCAGACAAACAACAAGCAATTTTTAGAAAATCGTGACGTTTGGCAAAGGCAACTTTATAACGAATACGTATCATCGGACAGCAGCGACAGCGAGAGCCCTTCAGATATTCGAATATCAACTCAAAATCAACGCAAAGCCGACATTCGTGGAAAAATAGTTTTTGATTTTGAACTAAGTAAGCAATCGTGTTACCAAAACCAAGTAAACCCGCCGCATAAAACTTGTTACCATCACAAAGTAGAAAGTTATCCGAATACGGCCGTTGCTTATGCAAAGACTGGTCATGCAACTATAAAAAAAACACAGTCCTTTAATCAAAACGACCAAAATATTAAAAATTCTTATGAAGAGTATACTTCAAATAAAAAATGTTTTAACGATAACTTATTTAGTCAAAAGATAGTAAAAGGAGAGAACACGGCAAAATTATCCGAAGATCAATTATCGTTTAAACTTGTATGTTATGACTTTAAAGCAATAGAGGAAAGCGACTTAACTGTTCACATTGGGCAATGGGTGCGCGTAATAGATAAATCAGACTCAGATTGGTGGTTGGTTAGAAGTAGTGCTGGAGATGAGGGTTATGTACCTAGTAACTTTCTTATAGATGTACCCATACTACCAAATAGAAAATTATTTTCTGAACCAAAGGTAAATGTTACAGGACCAAATATCTCTACTTCAACTAATGAAATAAATAATTCTGCTTTTGTCTTTAAAAAATGTACGCCAAAAGTAGCAACTATAGTTCCTAGGACAATGACTTCAGACGCTTATACACCGCCTAAAGTCCAAGCAGCGAACAACATAGATTTACATAAAAACACAATTGAAAAAGATTTGATTATAAATCAATTGAAAAAGGAGTATAGAGGATTTATTAAAAGTAATTCAGATATTTCGCAACTTCAAAATTCCAACGAATATGAAACCAGAGTTTCTTCCTTGTTCTCTGTAACAAAGCCAGAATGGAGGCGGTCTTTTTCTGGAAACCAAAAAAAGGTTAGGTTTTTAGATTCTAACATTGATTTTGATAAGTGTTCTTTCAACAACAACTACAGAGAACTTGTGGAATGTGCCACATGGTGCTAAATTATTTCTGTAAATATCGCATGTAATGTGTAAATATGCTTTATTGTTCATATATAATTTATGTAAATAAAGCTTAAATTGTATTGTAGCAAATTTAAATAAAATATTTGTTTGGTTTAATAAACTTTTTTAATTGTTTATTTTATAACCTTATAACCTTAATAGAAAGAGAATAATTTAAAGTTTGATCAAGAAACTTTTCCTTGATAATGTTTCACGACTGTTTAGTAAGAATCAATTTTTTTTCTTTAATAATGTTTTAGGATTGTAGAGAAGAAATCGATCAAAATTAGAGAAACTTTTTCTTGATAATGATTTAGGACTGTTAAGGAGAAATCAATCAAAATTAAAGAAACTGTTTTTTGATAATATTTTAGGACTGTTGAGGGGCATCTGATCAAAACACAAGTTATAATTTTTTATTACAACGTTTCTGATTTTTTATATAACCACAATGGCGTTGTATAAATATCTTTGTGAAAAGGGGGTAATAAAGTCTTTATTTTATTCTCTTTTAATAATCTTTTATACTATTCTATATTTATCCAAGGTTAACTTTTTTTAAATAATACCATTTTAACTATAATTGGACTTCAGAAGCGAATTTAGTTGGATTGAAAAACTAATCAAATGAGTGATATTTTTAGATTGAGTTTCATTGAATTTAGAAATTAATTGAGTAGTACTAATTAGTAGAAATTTCATTGTATTCAGAAACAATTCAGTCATATTTTTGGATTGAAATTCATTGGATTTAGAAACTAATCAATTGAATGATTGAAACAAGAAGATCAATTGTCTCACTGAAACAAGTAGATCAATTGTAAAATATTATAACTATTTTAAATTCCAGCTCAGGCTATAGGCTACATTGACGAGGTATAGAATCAATATAGAAAAACCTATTCCGACGTTTGAAGCTTTGTGTAAACTGATGAACAGATAATAAGTCGTTGTTTTAAATAATTGCACTGTGTAAAAAACAAGTATATATTTATAATTTATTATAAGTTCGTAAGCTAATACGCGGTCTAGTGGATGTACTGTAATAGCTACTGCAACCGGCGACGAGAGATCGATTCCTCTCAAGCGATAATGTTTTTGCGTGAACCTTTATGTCGACTGACTTAAACAGGTATAACACGCAGGGAGTGTACATACATTGACTAAGGGTTTTGGTTTGGGCAAGCAATAAGTTAAAAACAGTTTGTGTTAAAAAGTGTTTTAAAAATCAAGGGAAACACATATTTTGTTATATTCCGGTCAACAATTTACACAAAATTTCAAACGTTAGAATAGGTTTTTGGTTCTATCATCTACCTACTTTTTCATTAAATGCTATTCCGAGGTCTTTAAGGTTAGTATTAGGAAATAAATTTAAATCAGAATATATTTCTTGCCTAGATATCTTATTGCTATTATTTTAAAAATAAGTTCTTAACGTAAGTTTTCGTTAGAATTGTTTACCTAAAAGTAAACAATACTAACGCAATTTTGTTTATTATATTAATTCTTGTAATTAATTGTTTATTGCAATATTGTTTAAAATATAATTAAACTGGAATATGTTCTAATTATAGATACTATGTTAAGTATTAAGATTTCAACACTCTTACAATATTGGGTAAAATTGGGTGAATTATTTTTAAAATCATTACGAACCAATATTATGATTAAACTGGCGTCAATAATGTTAAAATTTAAAGGTTAAAGTTAAGAACAGATAAAAAATAAAAAAATTAAAAATTAAAACTGATTTACTAAAAGAAACTATTGGTAAAACCACATTACCCAGATTATATTAAAAGACACACTTTGTAAAAGGTGCATTTTGTAAAAGATGAATCCTTAGTTGCAATTTTTGCACACCATTTAATAAACTTAAAATACTCAGCGTATTCTGACTTTTATTATATTATTTTGTTTATATTCAAAGTTTATAACAAAAATGATGTCTATTTTTTTCAACTCATTTTTTTTTTTAAATAAATCATAAATACAATTTACAAGGTTCTCAAAAAGAGCAGCCGTGGCGCAGTTTGAGCAGCCGTGGCACAGTGGTTGTGCACTTGCCTCAAAAACAAATGATACGTTGTTCAAACCCCACCTCTGAGCAAGTTTTGCGACATCGGTTAGGAAGGATGCGTGAACTCCCAATTAAATGCTCATCTAACACATTTTAGAGCATGCAGGAAGAGATGCAGTAAAAAAATGAGACTTTGCTGAATGACGAGTCAAGCAAGAATGAGTTTTAATTGATGGAACAAGATATGATAGCTCTTTTGAGCAGCAACCTTTACGGTATTTTATGACGATGGGAAAGAGGTTGAAGATTAACAAATAGAGCGGATCCAACCACGTTTATAATGCATTTTTTGACCCTGTCTGTATGAGAAAGAGACTCATTAGAAGAACCAGCCCAAATTTGGCATCAGTATTCCATACAGGGAAAAATAACATATTTGTAGAAGAAGAGAATGGGATCAGTAGAGAGAAAATGGCGAAAACGATAAAGAGAAGCAACCTTAGCGGATGCTAATCTAGAAATCGACTGTACAAATGGTTTCCATGAAAAGTTAGTAGTAAGCAATAATCCAATAAGACGTAAAGAAGAGGACTCGGGAAGATCATTAATTTAGATAAGAAACAAAACAAAACCAAGGATAGAACCTGGAGGTAGCCCAGAAGTTACTGGAAAAAACAAGATGAGATGGGTGGGAGATGGTCTACACTTTTAGTATATGAATTTATAATATAAATTAGTTTCATCTTTTATCTTAAGAAAAATTCTTATAAATTTTCATTATGATTTTTTATCTCTGTCTAGAAGTTTAAACAACATTCAGTCCACAACTAATTTACTACAGTGTAAAAGTTTAAATAAAGTGTTGACCGACTTTAGCTTCTGAAAGTTATTTATATTATGAAACATAAATACATTTAGTATGAGCTGAAAGTACATTCCGGTTTTATTAAAAAATACTCAACCAATTTGTCTTATTTAAACCAATTTGTCTCATTTAAAGTCATTATAATGAATCAAAGAACTAATATTCTTTTAATCATAATATTTTTATTTTCCTTTTTTGTACTTTTTGTCAACAAATATTTCTGAAGTTTTTTTTATCTTATAACTACTTTGTGTTTGTAAAGTGAGTAAATAGGATAGTAAATTAGTAAAAAGGATAGCAAACAAATAGGGTAAACTATCAAACCAAAGGTAAACATATATTATCAAACCAATTAAGGTAAACATATGTTATCGAACTAAATAAAAATAATTTTTTTAATCTAAATATCACATGTTTCCTCAGCAATTTTTCTTAGTTTTTTCTCCTAAAGCTGTCGACAGATACCCGGGCATCTGGGTATCTATCCGTTGGTAATTGCTCAGATTGCATTATCAAATAACGGTTACCCGTCAATTGATTAGTTCAAAATTCATTTCATTTATTATTAAAGGTTCAAATCTTTATTTTTAGTATAACAGCTTTAACAATATAAGCTTAGAAGATCTTGGAGAACTTTTTAAAAATTTCAATAGATTTCTTTGTCAACATCAGAAAATCTGAAAACATTAAAATAATGATACTTTTTTTTATTTCTTAATGATTATAATAATTATTCCTATGAACAATTTTTTCTTTACTTAACTAAGAGTTTCAAGTTTGTTTGTTAATTTTGTCAAGATAGAAAATATAACTTTCTTTATTTAGTGCACAAGTTAATGCACATACCTGCAACTCCAGAGCTATCAGAATAGCCTTCCTCTATTGCTGGGCAATTGACGGTCTGCATCTTTGATAGCCTTGACAGCTAAAATAAAATATAAGCTAAAATAAAAAACTTTAAATAAATGACATTATTGAATGAAAATTTTTTAATGACTTTTTAATAATATATAATATACAATACTGTTGAGATTTAACGCTATGTTAAATCTTTTACAGACACAACAAGAAAGTTAAAGATAGTCAATTAAGTCTAGTTTAGCTTTAAATAAGTTCAGATTTTTAACTTCCACTGTTTCAATTGGTAAATTGTTCCAGAACTTGACTGCGCGATTTGCAAAAAAATCTTCACGATTTCGATTTAAATATTTCTTATCAGTGAATAAATGATGTTTATTACCTCGAATGTTTGAACACGGACCAGAAGAATTTAAAGAGTACGAATGTTGAGGGGGTATTTTCCGATTTATTTTCTCTATATCATTATACCATATGTACATTTGTATGAGATCTCCTCGTATTCTTCGTTGTTTTAATGATGTTAATTTCACTTTTTCTAGTCATTCACTGTATGATAAATGACGTAGCTCAGGTACAGATTTCGTTACTCGTTTTTGAATTATTTCTAATAAATTTATATCTTTTTCAAGATACGGACTCCATACCTGTATTGCAAATTCTAAATGCGGCCGTATATAACTAGAATACAACAATTTTATTAGTTCACTATTTTTATACTTAAATGATTTGTATATTACACCAAATTTATAGTTTGCAATAGATGATGCAATTTTTATTTGTGTTTCCCATTTTAAGTCATTCGAGATTAATATGCCTAGATCTTTCTCCAATTTAGTTGCAGTTAATTCTTGCTTTATATTACTGTTAGTCATCAAGTATTTATAATTTTTATTTTTGTTACCAATATGCATGATTTTACATTTTTCAAAAATGAATTGCATTTTCCAGTTTATTACCCATTTTTCTAACATAGAAATGTCATTTTGTAAAGCATGTGCATCCGTTTCATTATTAACTTCAGCTATTATTTTAAAATCATCTGCATACAGCTATTACTTTACAATCATCTGCATACAGCAACAATTGGTTTGTAAGTTGGCTTAGAAGATCATTGATGTATATTAAAAATAAAATTGGACCAAGCACAGAACCTTGTGGTACACCGCTTACTATGTCTACCCATGATGATACACTTTCTCCAAGTACAACTCTTTGCTTCCTATCAGTTAAAAAAGAAATTATCCACTTCAATGACGTAGATGTAATGCCATATCCCAAGTTTTAGAGCTAATCTCCTATGTGAAACTTTGTCAAAGACTTTTTTGAAATCAGTATATAGTATATCAAACGATTTACCATTTGCAACACCTGTTGTTACTATATCCATATCCACTCTAGGAGATAAGTTGTGCAACTTTTGCCTATTGTAAAACCATGCTGATTAGAAAATAATAAATTGTTAATCTTTAAATAATGTAAGAGTTGTTTAGATATTAAACGTTCTAATGTTACAAAGAATTGAAGTCAAGGAAACTGGCCTATAATTTGAAACTTTATTTCTTCTGCCATTTTAAACAGCGGCGTCATGTTTGCTGTCTTCCATGAAATAGGTACTACACCTTCATAAATTAATTTGTTAAATAATAAAGTCAATGGATTAGAAAATATGATGTTATTTTAATGACCACTCTAGTAGGCTTTCAAAGAATTTAAAAAAGTCGTACCTAAAGTGATGTCCAGAACTACTAAAATCATCTATAACACTTCTTAATTTTATATTTTTGATTTGAAGTTTAGCGTAGTTACATTATTTTTCAAAAAATTAATTGTAAAAAAGAATTCTTTTAAATTAAGATAATTTTAGCTAAGTGATTTGGTTTTATAGTTTTTTTAAAAATCTTTTTATGTCTGCCTTTAGATAAAACAGTTTAATTTAAAATTAAACTGATTTATTCTATAAAAAAAATAATAAGCAGAGATAAACACCGGGAAATTCTATTAAGCGAATAGCAAATAGCGAATAGTAATTTGTTAAATTTTTGTACCGGAGTTTAACGAATATTCACTATTCAACTTCGTTTAACGAGTTTCACCGGTGCTTACTAAAAGGTTTGTTTATTATTTTGTGCACATTTTGTTTTAAATTGTGCACAAAACAAACTTTGAAGCTATATATAGTTATTATCTAGCAAAATAAACATACCTAATCTTTATTTAAATTACTTACGCAACATATTTAAACTACATGGGTATGTTAAAAACAAACGCAGACTAATTTCAATCTTTCTTAAAAATTAAAACAATGTTCTGCCTTATAAGTAAATAAACCAGTTTTCCGAAGACATTTTGCTATGTACAAAGTTTATAAGATTAAATATTAGTATTTTGGTTGTGAATTTGATTAACATTTTACATGTTGTTTTTTCAGAAAAAACTTACTAGAACTGTTTTAAAACCATGTTTGGCTTTTCTGAAAATAAAGAATCTGTTGCTAATCTTTTACAAATAGCGTCAAGAAAAAAAGTTCTTTCAAAAAAACATAAAATCATGAAATTCAAGCTACGTTTACCGCATGTCAAATTCAAACAGATGCTGAACTCTTTTAAAGAAATGGAATAATTTTCCAATGTTTAATTGGGAACAATTTCCAATTGTTTCCAATTGAACAATTTCTAATTGTTTAATATTGTCAACTTGTAAATTTAAATTTAAAAAGTCTTGTTGTGCTCACAAGAATTTTTAGTAGAGTTCTAATTTAAAAGTTAAACTACTCTGTTTGATTAACCTTTTTCGATCCATCTCAAATGATCTTTTTTAAAAAATGCTAGTATAAGCGACGCTTATTAAGCGTTAACTTTTGATGTTGATAGAAAATAGGAATATTATTATACTAAATAATGTCAAAACATAAAACAAAAATATATATATTTTTCAAACACAATATACATTTTTCTGCACAAAATTTGACTTTAAAAAGTTGAACTTAAAGTTTGAAATATTTAGATAAACTCAATAATCAGCAAAAGAATATTACGTGCTATTTATCTTTAATGTATAACGGAGGTTATCTCCAGTAACATTTCAAACTTACATTAATAAAGTTTCCATAAATATCCTACTAGGTTTTTGAGATTACCTTTGTCATTCCCTTTACTCATCTTAAGTTAAGTGCCGAATTTTGGTATTTCTTCATACTTTTAATGAAAAGCAGGACTTTACATCAAACTGCACTTTGGAGAGTTTTAAGGCTAATTCTAAACGGCATTCACTAAATATGGAACTTGATATATCGGATTTCAAATATTATTTTAAATAAATAAGTTAAATAAATTATAGTTTAGATTTTATAAATTATCGAAACTAGTTATTTCATTCCTTTAACCTTTATTTCTAATGTTTTTGTTTGCATTTTTTTTTTTTTTTTTTACTTTTGGTTTTGTTGTCATCTCATTTGTCTTAATTTATTTCTTTAAATTAAATTAAAAAAAATATAACAACGTATAATTTTAATGTTTGTGAATTGTCTTCGAAAATAATGAAGCATTAATTTCTTTATAAATCAAATGAAATCAAATCAAATATATTCTGAATAAAGTTTTTTTTTTTTTTTTTTTTTTTTTTTTTTTTATATTCATATATTTGCCGTACATATAACATTTACAAGTTTCGTAAATTAATATTTACAAGTCTCGTGAGTCAAAATATATATAGTGAAATTTATAATTAAATAGTACAGGCCGGACTTCAAGAAGATCGTAATGATCTTATCACGAAGCCCTTACAATGTGTTTGATATATTATTATGATTATGTTAAATATAATTATATATTAAGTACAACTATGTTTATATATTCTTTAAATTTAGCTCATAATAAAAATAAACTCAAAATAAGCTCAGTATAAAATATTAGACATAACTAGCAGCATAATAACTAAACTTGATAAGAAAAAATCAAGTGTTTTTTTTGTGTAATAAACAATTTTTGATATATTGTTTGAGAAATTTGAGAACAAAAAAAGGTTAAGAAAAAAAAAAAGATTCATTTAGATAATACACATAAACGAGTCAGTTCACTTTGTAGTTGATATATATGTATTTTAATTTATAGTCTTAGAAGAATTCTGAGTATCTGTTTAGATTCAGTATCAGATTTTTTAACTTTTTTTTCAAGAAATTTTGATTGCAAATTGAATCTAGATTGCAGATTGATTTATTTTTAGTTACTAGTTTGTTGTATAAATAAGGACCCCGATATGAAATTGAGAACTGGGAAAGTTTTGTTTTTTTGAAAGGTGTAATAAAGTTTCCTTTTTCTCTTGTGTTATATTTATTAAGGTGGTTGCCCAAGAAATAAATCTTGATTTTTTTTGAAATTTTTTTTTTTTTTTTAAATGTTTTTTATGAGCAGAATTTTATCCTCTTTAAAATGGTATATGAATCTCATATGTATAATTTATATAAAGTCTTTTATTTCTAATTTTTATATAGTGGTATATAAAGTTTTTTCTTCACATTTTTGTTTTTGACATTTTTCTTCATTTGTGACTTCAATTGAAGTGTCAAATATCTTGGGTTTACCTCTTTAAATAATCATCACCTGCGTATCAAAGTAATGTCGTTTGGTGTATCTTAGGTTTTATGGATTTTAATAAACTAAAAGTCATTATTTGAATGGATATTTTTCGTTTTGACCAACGTGATGCAACATAAAATATACTATTTATTAGATTTTTATGAATGTTTATTGTGGTTTAATGACTTATTTGTATTTTTCTTGGTTCTTACTCTTTTAGACTTAAATATATAATAATGGAAAAAGGAAATAAGCAAAATAATGTAAGAAAACTTAAAAGAAAGGCTCCTCTCAATCATTTTAGAAAACAGCAAAAAAATGATCTATTGGTCAAAACAAACAGTTTAAATACAATAAGCATGTGTTCTAGTGCAAAAAAACTAAATATGGGTATTCAGAATCATTTGAAGTGTCAAGACCTGTATGACTATAATATCCTTATTAACTTCTCTGTTCTCAAAAATCTATTTTTAGAGATAGCTTGTCCAAAATGTCATATGCTAACCATTAATTTATTTGATAACACACAAAAAAGAATGG
Source organism: Hydra vulgaris (assembly GCF_022113875.1). Taxonomy (NCBI): domain Eukaryota; kingdom Metazoa; phylum Cnidaria; class Hydrozoa; order Anthoathecata; family Hydridae; genus Hydra; species Hydra vulgaris. Next base: position 52,634,027 of record NC_061162.1, on the reverse strand, counting down.
GATTTTCACATAATCTCGAGTTAAAATGTACATCTTGTGACCAATGGAGTCATACTGTTTATTCATCTAAAGAATGTGTAAAGAATAGCAGTAATACCACTGGAAGAAGTATATTTGAAGCAAATGCAAGAGCGGTGATAGCTTTTCGAGAGATTGGTCAAGGTCATTCAAGTATAAACACATTTACTCAATGTATGAACATGTATGGTTTAGCCAAAAACGCTTTTGATAACCTAAACTCAAATGAAATATATAAAGCATACAATGATGCAGCTTTAAAAAGCATGAAAAAAGCTGCAGAGGATCTTCAAGATTCTTCTGATGGTCCAACACAACAACGTATAAAAATAGATGGAGCGTTGCAGAAAAGAGGCCATTCATCTCTTAATGGATTTGTTACTGGTATTGTTGAAGATAAAGTAGTTGATGTACAAGCTTTTTCTAAACACTGTAAGGGTTGCCTTATGTGGGAGAAACAAAAAGGTTCATCAAGTTATGATAGATGGAAAGCAAAACATGTATGTAATATTAATCATGTTAAGTCGTCTGGTGCTATGGAGGGAGCTGGTGCTGTTAAAATCTTTGAACGTTCTGTGAAAAAGAACAGCCTTATTTACAAAGAATATTTAGGTGATGGAGATTCTTCGTCTTATAAAGAAGTCATAGCAGCAAATCCCTATAAAGATTTTGGTATAACACCTCTCAAATTGGAATGTATTGGGCATGTTCAGAAGCGCTTAGGTACTCGTCTTAGAAATCTTGTGAAATCACATAAAGGTACAAAGAATCCCATATCAGGAAAGGGGAAGTTGACTGAAAAAACAATTAACTCAATGCAAACCTATTATGGAAAAGCAATAAGAAACAACTTAAACAATGTTTATGCCATGAAAAAAGCTATCGGCTCAGTGTTGTTTCACTGTACTGCGTTTACCGATGAGAACCAGCGACATGAAATGTGTCCACGTGATGACACTTCTTGGTGCAAATGGCAGTTAGATAAGACTAATAAGACAAAAACATTCAAAAACACCATTAGTTTACCAATGTCCATTCATTACCTTTTAAAACCGATCTTTGTAAGTTTATCAGACGACGAGTTATTGAACAAATGCGTTCACGGGCAAACTCCAAACACTAATGAATCGTTCAACTCAGTTGTATGGACTCGATGTCCCAAGAATGTTTTTATTGAACGAAGAACATTTGAATGTTCAATTAACTCAGCTATTTTACATTATAATGATGGGAGTGGCGGGGTTAATGCAGTTTTAGGACATTTTGGCTTACATGGAAAGGCGACTGCTGATAAATCTATTGCACGAGATTGCCAACGTGTTACTAGGATGGAAAAGCGATCAAGTCCAATCGTTAAAAAACAAAGAAAAAAATTAAGAGCATTCAAAAAAGGGTACATGGATAAAGAGAATGAAAGTGAAAAGTGTGAATCTTACACTGCTGGTGGTTTTTAACATCTTTTTCTTATTATTTTAGACAAAAACTTGATTTTCTCATGTTTATGGTTTTACATAATTTTTAAAATTTTAAAACATGATATCTCAAGATTGAATGGATAAAATAAGTTGAAATTTTCAGGAAATGCTCATATATTATATATAATCCATACATCATAGGCTTTTTCTTTATTGAGGTAAAAAACTTCTTAATTTGTAAAATTTATACAAAAAATACTATGCTTTAAACACTCATTTTACTAATAGAGGCATAACTTTTGACTAAGTGAGTCAATAAAAAAATTGATGTGTCAAATGGATTTTACTATCGTTCTTAAGCTATGATGAAAATTTGAAGTAGTAACTATCTTCACATCTGCAGATATTGTGTTTTAAAATATTTCATTTTTTTGTCTCATTTTAGCGATAAAATAGGGTAATCGAGACAAAAAAATGGTTTGGTGTGTTTGAAATATTTTTTAAGTTGAGACCAGCCATTTATACCAAAATTTGGTTAATTAAATTCACAGGGTCAAAAAAAAGTTTATTTCTTGGGCAACCCCCTTAATATTATTTATAAAAAAGTTATTTAAAAAATGGTTTGGTACTTGACCTAATTTAAATTTTAGCATAAACAATATATTTTGGTAAATATTAATTTGATAAATATTAAGCACATTCATTTCTTTAAATAAGGGTTCAGTGTGTGTAAATTTGTCTTTATGGTAGATTAGTCTAACAGCATGTTTCTGACGTCGATATAAAGTTTTCAATTTGGTTATATGCGTACTTGCCCAAGCTATATTCGCATATATGAGGTAGCTATGTATAAAAGAGAAATATATAAGTTTTAAATTACTTTGCGACAGCATAGGTTTTGCTTTATAAAGTAGACCTATGTTTTTTGATATTTTAGTGTTTAAAGCATTTATGTGACTTTTCCAAGATAAATTTTCATCAATTATAACTCCTAAAAATTTAGTTTCGTGAGTTCTCTCAATTACTATATTTTCTATTTTTAGAGAGGGTAGAATATTTGGTAGTGTGTTTCTTTGTTGGTTTGAGTGAAATAAGGTGTATTTTGTTTTTTCTATGTTTAGGGATAACTTATTTGTTTTAAACCATATATTTAATTTTTGGAGTTCTATGTTTACATTATCATACAGATCCTTGATGTTTGTCGAAGAGTAAAATAAATTTGTATCGTCTGCAAACATTATAAATTCAAGTTTGCTAGAAACTTTTGGAAGGTCGTTTATATAGATTAGGAACAAAAGAGGAGCAAGAATCGAACCTTGAGGAACACCACAAGTTAATTTTAATAATTTACTGTGGTAATTATCATCTGTAATAACACATTGTTGTCTGTTATACAGGTAACTTTTAAACCACTGCAGTGTATGGTTTTTTAATCCGTATTTTTCCAACTTTTTTAGTAGGATTTCATGATTTATTGTGTCGAACGCTTTTGACAAGTCTACAAAGACTCCTAATACGAACTTCTTTTCATAGATTGATTCACTAATTCTATTGACGAGGTCTACGATAGCATGCTCTGTCGAGTGCTGAGTTTGAAAACCATATTGGTTTTCATTCAGGATTTTGTTTGTGGTTAGGTATTTATATAAACGATTGTAGATTATTCGTTCGAGCAGTTTTGAAAATACGGGAAGGATTGATATTGGTCTGTAATTATTTAAGGAAGATGTATCTCCGGATTTATAGATAGGAACAATTTTAGCCATTTTTAAATAGTCGGGTACAACTCCTGTAATTATTGAAGAGTTAAATATTTGAAAAATGGGTTTACTTATTTCTGGGAAGACATTCAAAATAATATTGGCTGGGATATTGTCGATACCTGGACCTTTGTTAATTTTTAATGTTTTAATTGCTGTTTCAAGTTCTTCGTATTCTAATTCTTTAAAAACTAGGGAGCAACGAGAGTCTTCGATGTAATTCTCAAATGAATTGTTTGTAGGTTGAATTTTAGAGGCGAGTTTGGAACCTATACTTGCAAAGTATTTGTTAAATTTTTCAGAGATAATTTTTTTATTATTAAACTCTTTTTCACTTATGAGAACTTTTGGAGGTAGTTGGTTCGAGTTTTTTTTATCTTTACCAATTATTTCTTTTATAATATCCCAGATTTTTTTATTATCTCCTTTAAATTTTTGTATTTGCTTTGAAAAATATAGTTTTTTGGATTTTAATTTTATTTTTTCAAATAGATTTTTATATTGTTTATACTTAGTCAAATTAAAATGGTTTCTATTTTTTAGATATTTTATGTAGAGTTTTTGTTTTTGTTTTGACGATTTTCTTATTCCTTGGGTAATCCATGGAGTGGTTAGGTATTTTGCTTTAATTTCTTTTTCGACCTTTGGAAAATGTTTATTGTAGAGATTTAGGAAAATATTTATAAAATTATTGTAAGCGGAATTTGTGTGTCCGAGGTTACATTCATAATATATTTTTGACCAATTTACTACCGCTAGTGAGTCTTTTAGTTTTTGGGTCGAGAATTTATTTATGCTTCTTTTGATGATTTTTATTTTCAAGTTATTGACACGTGTTGCTTGTTGTGATAGTGAGAAGTAAATTGGGAAGTGGTCAGATATATCCATTTTAATTATTCCTACTTTTAAGGATGGATCTTGAATTGAATTTGTCAATATATTGTCAATAGCTGTAATTGAGGTGGGAGTTACCCGGGTGGGTTTGTTTATAATTGGGAAAATGTAATGTTGTATCATATCATCGAAAAAAATTTTGGTATTAGCGTGTTCATGATAGCTTAGGTAATTTATGTTCATGTCACCAATACAGAATAGCTTTTTATGTTCAACATTGCTTGTTGTATATATTTGTTTTATAAAACTTGAAAACATTATAATATCTCCATCGGGCGGTCTATAACAAGAGGATATTAAGAGATTTTTTGTAGTATCATTAATGACTTCAACTGTAAAGACCTCACTATTTGAATTAGAAATAGAAAGATCATTTCTAATTTTTGTGTTTAAGTCATTATGGATGTAGGTTATTATTCCACCTCCTCTTTTGTTAGCTTTTCTTTCATAAGAAATAAGATTATAATTAGGGATTAGGAGGTTTGAATTTGTATAAGAATTTTCGTCAGAACACCAAGTTTCTGTAAGACAAATCATGCTAAAGGAATATTTGCATTCGAAAAGGAAAATTTTTAACTTATCGATATTTGTATTTAAGCTCCTAATGTTTATGTGTATTACCGTAAACTCGTCTATATTGTTATGAAGTTCAGCTTTAAAAGTTTTAGTATCAAAGTATGGAGAGTCAGGTCCATTAAAAATAAGTAAATCGTCGTCGTATAAATCATTCGCAAAGATATTATTTTGAGTTTTAATAAAGTCAAAACGCAACTTATCAAAATCTTTTGTTATAAAATCATTAGCCATGACGAAAAAAGAATTAAATCAATTTTTTTTTTTTTTTTTTTTTTTTAATAGAATTCGATTTGAGTAAAGTTATTTTTGAAAGCGCGCATTTTTAAAATCTCGACTATAAATTTTATCATACTTTAAAATGGCGTATTTACCTTCGCTGCGTAATTTTTTCACTTCTTCCCAAAGCTTCCTTCGATGTTCGATAGTTTCTTGGGCAAAATCTTCGTTTATGTAAATGCCAGTTCCTTTAAGATGAGTTAATGAGTTGAGTATTTTGTTTTTGTCGTGAAAGTTCAGGAGTTTTAAAACTATTGTTCTTGGTTTATTATCTTTTTTTTGACCGATGCGATGTGCTCTTTCTATAACGACTTCCTTTGATATTTTTAATTGATTATTAAAGAATTTTTTTACCTCTTTTTCACAATCATCCCAGCTTTCTCCTGGAGACTCTTTTAGTCCATCTATTCTTAGATTATTTCTTCTGGAACGATTTTCCAAGTCTATTGACTTTTTATATAATGTATTTATTTGATTGTCATAATATTTTTTTAAGTGTGAAATGTTTTCTAAAGTTTTATTCTCTTGAAAACTGAGGCTGTCCTTTATTTCGTTCAGGTCTTTTTCGATATTCTTTATTTTCGACTTGTTGTTGTTGTCTTTCTCTATTGTGTCTAGTCTATCAGTTATAATTTTGAGGTTTGCACTCATTATTAAAGTAAATGATTTTTCTTGCTCTTTAAGTAGTCGTTCAGTTTCTTTAAGAATACTTTTTTTGTGTTCCTCGAGTTGTTTTGTGATAATTTTTTCGATGCTTTACATTGTAATATCCATTTTTATGTAAATTTATCGCTAATAAAAAACACGTCTTGTTTCCACAAAATCTCCGCAAAAAAAGTTGTTACATCAAGGATATTTACAAATAGTAATTTGTACTAATATAAAGTAAACACCTGTCAAACTAAATAAAAATAAGATGGAAATAGTAATAATAATAATTATAATACAAGTAGGAATAATAAAAGTAATTGTAGTGATTATAGTGATAAAAAAAATAATAGTAGCGATTATAAAAAGAATATACTATAATAATAATAATAATAATAATAATAATAATAATAATAATAATAATAATAATAATAATAATAATAATAATAATTATATTAAAAAATAATAACTACAAATTAAATCGCGAAAATAAATGAATAACCAATCTTCTTTATTCTCTTTAAAATTGGTTTTGTTCTTCTCTTTCTTGTTTGTTTACTTATTTCTTCTTTTTTTCTTCTTCTTTGTTTACTTTCTCTTTCTTTCTTTCTTTTTTTTTTTTATTTTCTTCGTTCTTTTCTTTGTTTAAAGTGTTCTTTTTTTCTTAATAATTCGAAGTTCTTTTTTTTATTTGATTTTTTTTTTTAAGCGTTTGATTTAAATCAGATTTTTAACTATTTTACAAAAACTTTTTAGCGAATTGAAAATGAAAAATTAACTGTTTATCTTATCCTTTTTCTTTTATTTATTTTTTACCGTTAGAAAAATACGTCCGCCATTTGCGATGACCTACCACTGATCAAATTATAAAAAAATTATAAAAAAGTATTGACAACAAAGACTTTTTACCCACTATATAGAGGGCTTCATTTTTATTAGAAAAAAACATTGGTCTCTAAAATATACGGGCTAAAAATTGTTCTTCTTTAAAAATTGTTTTTAAAAATGCAAGAGTTAGAACTAAAGAAATATAATTAAAATTGCTAGAGAATGTTTTTATCAGCTTTTCAATAAAAGGATGTTGGTGAAAAGCGTGATGGTGAAAAGCGTGTTGGTGAAAAGCGTGTTGGTGAAAAGCCAGCTGGTGAATAACTTTTGACAACTAATTAAACTAATATTCCACAGATTAAGTAAAAGTTGTTGTATGAATAATTTTCAAAAATTTGTTACTTAGAACACCTGAAAGATGTTCTATTTCTATGGCAACATAACTTATCTCTCATAGTGTGAATGTATTTATAGATAAACGAAAAGAATTTTTTTTTTTTTTTTTTTTTTTTTTTCAGCTTACAAAGTTAGTCGTTTTACAATACAATAAACTATTAAAATTACTTTACAAATATATATATATATACAAATCGTGATAACAGTGTAAACTAGGTTTCCGAAAGAAGATCACTAAGATCTTATCATCGGAACCTTCAAAAACATTTATAAACAATATAATTTACGAATACCTTGTAAAGTATACGTTACAGTAAAGTAAAATATATATATAGAACTTTTACATTAGCAAATCTTTAAATATAAATAGTTGTTAACAACAAAACTTTAGGGAAAAAATAATAAAAATTTAAATAATAGATAAATTAATTAATAGTACTCTAAAATGTTATCGAGGGAAAAAATTAGATTTTTAATTTTGTTTTTAAAAAGACAAAAAGAATTTGGTCGATCAAAATCAACATTAGGTAAAACAAGTTTATTCCATAGGTGCAGTGCACGATAGGCAAGACAAAATTGATTAAAATTTGTTTGACAAAAAGGTTCGTTAAAAAATTTTTTTCTTTTAAGAGTGTATTTGTTGCTGGGTTTTAAACTAAAAAATTTTTTAAAGACTGGGGGGGATAGATTGTTTTTCCACATATAAACAAAGCATAAAATTTTTAAAACGTTGAGTTCAAATACATTTAAAATTTTCATCTCAATAAAATAAGGTTTACAATGAGAAAAACAATCAGCAAAGTTAATTATGCGAATTGCTCGTTTCTGACAGCGATAAAGACGAAGTAATTTACTTTTTTCAGTACTTCCCCAGGCAATATTAGCGTAGTTTATGTAGCAGTGAATAAATGAGAAATAAAGTTGCCTTAAGTGTTTCTTATTGAGATAAGTTCAAGCTTTGTACAAAACTCCAATGTTTTTAGAAACTTTAGTGCATATATAGTTAATATGTTGATTCCAATTAATGTTTTCATCGAGATAAACACCTAAAAATTTAATAACGGAGTCTCTTTTTATTTCAATTTCATCAATAAAGATTGGAGGCAAGTTTAAGGGTAAAAATTTTTTTTTCCTATTCGAATGAAAAAGAGTCCATTTAGTTTTGTCAGTATTTAAAGTTAATTTGTTGGATTTGAACTAGTGGGATAAAAGTTTAAGTTCTTTATTCACTGTGGCAAAAAGTTCGCTAATATCGCTCTTAGAGATGAATAAATTAGTATCATCAGCAAACATGATGCTCATCAGATTAGTTGCTTTATTTAAATCGTTTATATAAATTAAAAAAAGGAGAGTTCCGAGGATTGAACCTTGTGGAACTCCACAGATTATACTTAAACAATTGTTGTGATAGTGTGTGAAAATGTGAAAATCTACTACGGTTTCCATTTGAAATAAAAATATCAAGAGTTTTAAACATGATTAAACAGCATTTGTTTTCATAAAAAATGTCTTCAATAAATATTTTTATAAAACCATATAATACTATAGATATTAATCTTAGAGCTGCAATGGCTTCTTTTTTTGAGGTTGCATTTTGTGTTTTCTTAGAAGTAGAAGTTAGTAGAGAATTATTAGTAGGTTCGACACCAACAGTGTTGTTCATTAGGTTGTATGCTTGGTTAAAGAAAAGTGCATACCATCAACATTAACGTCATCCTTAATGTTGATGGTATGCATCCTTACCTGTACCAACTCTTTCAGCAGCTGAATGATAAAAAAAAATATGTAAAAAAAAATAATAGCGAAACCAGGTAACGCTACTAAAAAAAATTCATAAATACGATAAAATCCTGGTAACACTACTAAAAAAAAATTATGAAATTTTCTGTGTTAGCTTAAGAAAACTAGATGTATTACTCAGCTAGAATTAATGACAACAATTTTTTATGTTTTTTTATTTTTTTATTTTTTTTTGTTAAGGAAACTAATTATTATTTATTAAAAGCAAATTTTTGTACTTTGTCATTTTCTTAAAAAAAAATTAACTTTTCTGAAAAATTTAGAACTTTGCCGAAGTCAAAATAAGCACAAACAAGTGTCATGCAGATACCGCTATATATGATTAATATTCAAAAGATTCGACACTGAGATACACCTTTATTTAACAATGCCAAAGCAGCAAATATCTTTAAAGAGAATGGTGTTATTCTTGTAAATTTGGAATGTTTTGAACACTTTCAAAAGCGGTCAGAAATACAACTTTAAAATTAAAAGGTTACTAATGAAAAAAAAAACACCAATGTTAGGCAGATATAATAATAACAAAAACTGCTTCATTTTTATGCAAAAATATATAGTCTAGCAAGTAGATCCAATGTGGAAAATATATTCAAATATAGAAAGAAGTTTATGCTTAAGTTTCTCTTTTTTCAGCATTTGAAGAAAATACAGTTAATGGTTTTAATCAAAATGGATTTTAGGTTCGAACCTACAATGCTTTAATAGATAAAAGATTTAACTTTAATAACAATTAAGAATTTTCAGATGAATGAAATTTTATAAAAATTCTAATTAAAATGCTAACGAGGCATTAAAAATTATTTGGGTTCATGTGAAAAAACGTTTTTGATTCTAAATTGACAATACAAATAAGAATATATTTGGACATATATTGGTAAAACAAAAGATGTTTTGGGCATTTTAGACTTTTTAAAATAAAAAAAAAGAATTAGTTAACAAAAAAAAAAAAAAAAGAAAAAGTGTAAATAATAAATAATAAAAAGTAATTAAATACAATAGACCCTCGTAAATCATCATTTTAATGAATGAATAAAATATGTGTACAAAGTTTTAAAACATATAATGATGTCTTACTTAATGTACGTACTACCTAAAAAATATTAATTTTGAGAAAAATGTAATTTAAGTGATGTATTCATATCAGCAAACTATTTGTTACAGTAAAGAGTGTTTAGCAAATGAAGACTTACCTTACGGTATGCCGGCTTAACTTAGGGTATACAAGCTTCTTTTTATAATTGATTGTCAGGTGTGTAAAAGGAAATATAACAAAAATAAAAAGTTTCCTAAACATAATTCTATTTTTTAAAAAAGTTCCAAAAAAGTTTTATGCAACCAATGTTAAGTTGAGAGTTACTAGAAAACAAAGAATAGAATAAAGAAATGGTTAACAGAAGACTTTAAAAACTGCATTTGGTTTGAATGATGAAAACATGACTAGAAAGATTTCCAAAAGGTTGGGAAAAAAGCGGGGGGAAAAACTAGACCTAGAAAAAAACTCATCTCTTACAGAAGAGTGTGACCATTGATCAGTGAACCAATGGTCCGCTCTTCTGTAAGAGATGAATCTAAAAATGTCGAGTAGTAAGCCTCTTCTCTCTCATAGAAAAATGACAAAAGAACTAGTATTGCTCAATAATTCCATCTTAGTTTAACATTTTTTCTGAAACTTCACTTTAGAAAATACTCCAGATTTTTCAAGAATGAAAAAAGAAAAAAGAAATAAAAATTTCATATCATTGCGCAATCCTGATGTTTCATCTTTACCATTCTTGAATAATTTTTTTTTCATTCTTCCATAAATTGTATTCACCAAGAAAAAGTTGTGACACCTTTGAGAAAAGTACTGTTCTTCTAAATTTTGATTTTTTCAGACTCGGATTTGGAAGTTGACATTGTTGCTGTTGCCATTACTATTGTTAAAGTAGGCTTCAAGGAAATTTTTCTTTTGTTTGGTGGATAGTCTTTGAAATAGCTTTCATAGTTGTATACACAACCTGTCCTTTGTTTTCAATATGAAAATTTCAATCTTTTTCGTCACTGCAGAGCCTTTCACTATCTTTTTTTGTGATTGAATGAAGTTTTTGTCAAAAACCTTATTCAATGGATTGTATTTTCTTTGTTTTTTCAAATTTATTGTACAATTTTGGCACTTGATTCAGTTTTGAGAGTACGACTTAAATTGATAAATGTAAAAAACTTGATTTTTTTTCCTACAAACTTGTTACTTCTTTATCAATTTGCTTTATGCATTTTTTTCTCCTTTTAATGGAATCTCCCAGAATCTTGCTGATTTCCAAAAAATTCTAGAAAGTTTTAGACGTTTTTAAAAACATCCAGAACATTCCAAAGATTCCGGAAAATTTTGAAAAGTTCAAGAAAATTATAGGCCTCAGAAAGTCATAATGCTACTGCCTGAAAATAATAATTATATAACATTTTAAAAATTTCGTGTGGCCGGTTTTGATTAATCAGGATAAAACCCGTTTTTATTACTTTTGAGCAGTTCGTTGATTTATTTATTTTTTTAAATCTGTTTTTTTATTTATTTGAATTTTCATGCTATATTTTTATATATAATGTTCTTATATTCGAAGATATTGATGGCTTAGCATAGGAACAGCCACAAATAGTAATTAAGACTAATCCAAATTAAGCGTCCTTTATTGACCAGCATTTTTGCATACTGAAGTATTACTAAAGCGCTGAGTTAGCGGTGGCAGGATTTGAACTCATAGCCCGAATTTTAACTTTTCATTTGACGCTTTAACCTACTGAGGTATCGAGCCACGATATATAACAGTACATTTATTTATAGAGTACAGTTCATGGATTTATACTTACATTTTCTTAATACTGTTCTAAAAATTTTTCAAACAATTTTATATTACCATTAGATGGTCTATATATATTTCGATTAAAAAAACGTTGCGTACGTTTTTTTCTAATTAATTAGTTGTAAGATTAATGACTCACACTCTGCACTACGATGGCTAAAGTTTTCTGTCTTTTTAAATTGCAGTGTATTGTGGATAAAAAAACATATTCCACCGCCCATTCTTTTACCACTAGTTTGATGAATTGTTTTGTACCCTGTCAATCGAAGGTTCGAATTATTGGAAACCAAGTTTTTATAAGGCATATTACCTTAAATTTTATATATATATATATATATATATATATATATATATATATATATATATATATATATATATATATATATATATATATATATATATATATATATATATATATTATATCAAGAAATTAAAAAATCGTTAAAAATACAAATTACGCAATGCAATTAAATCTAACGTTTACACGAAGTCTACCTTTACCCTGTGTCGAATAGACAAAAAAGGAATTTATTTCTATGCCGACATTTCAATATAATTTCCGTTTTCTTATTTAATAAACTATTGTCATTGTTTGAAATAATTTCATTTTTTTCATTAAGGCATAATTTGCACAATTTTGTTGTCAGGTTACAGGGGCGGATCTAGCATTTTAAAAAGGTGACACGAAATTTTTTTAATAGAGCTTCCCCTAACTTCCCTAGAGTTTAGGTATAGTCAATTTCAAAATTAGAGGGATATAGAAAGGGGGGGGGGACGGACATGCCCCGGATAGCTTTTTTATTAGGAGTGACGCCGCTCTTTATGTCATTAAATAATAACTAAATTTGTTTTGTATTGATTTTGTAGTATCTATTTTTTATAGACATTTTCACTAATGTTGCTTTGGCTATTTCGTTCATAAATTAGACATTTTAATAAATTAGTAATTTTAAGTCTAATTTACTTAACCAACTTGCAGGTAAGCCATCGGACTTTGCACTTCTTCTGTGTACTATCATTTTGCCTAAGGTTAGCCCTCCATTTCTGGATTCTTTCCTTTTCTTTATAGGCACGTAATGTAAAGTAATATTAGGTTATTTATTAATGTAAAGTAATATTAAGCTAATTAATTAATATTATTATTATAAAGGTTAACCCTCTATTTCTAGATTCTACCCTTTCCTTGGTAGCAGTTTATGTAAAATATTAGTAATCTTATTTAAGGTTAACCCTCTATTTTTGGATTCTTTTCTTTTCTTGATAGGAATTTTTTTTATAATTTATTTATTAATTTTTGTTATATTTTATTTATTGAAGTTCAATTAATATAAAATAAATATAGGTTAACAGTCTCTCTCTTTCACTTCCTCTTTCTTTCGTTCTTTCTTTCTTTCTCTCTCTCTCTCTCTCTCTCTCTCTCTCTCTCTCTCTCTCTCTCTCTCTCTCTCTCTGTCTCTGTCTCTCTATCCAGGGCCGTACTAGGCCAACTTTGCGCTTCGGGCAAGCAAATAAAATTGCGCCCCCCTCCCAAAAAACACATTATATTTACATGAAAAAAAATTAATTATTGATCACAAAATTTATCGCATCAAGTTAAAAGAACAATTTGTCGCCAATGTTTCACAAACTTCAGTTCAAGGTCACTTTTCTGGCTTTTTTGGAGGCAAAGTCACTAATGACATCATCAAAATCAAGTGCGTTGGCCACTTCATGTTCAATTGAAACTACTGCCAGACAAGACAAACGTTCTTGGCCCATAGTTGATCTCAAATAGTTTTTTATGATCTTAAGTTTACTGAAACTTTTTTCACACGTGGCAACTGTAACTGGTAAGGTGAGGAAGATGCGAATAGCAATTTCCGTGTTAGGATAAGCATCAGTCAATGAGTATTTATGAATGAGCTGCAAAATGTCCATCGGGCTAGATTTTTCAAAGTTTTCCATCATAGCAGCAGCTTGATATTTAAAGCTTGCCATTTCTGACTGGAAATCTGAAGAATCTAAATCTGCCTTGTAAATTTTAGACAAATTTTTGGCTTTAGTCTTAAGTTCATCCACTGAACTTTTGGAGAGAGAATGTCCACTGAGGAAATCAAAATCTGAGGATACTGCAGACATTTGACAGAATGCTGTCAAACACAAGGTTGCACTGGGATCCGAAATCTGTTTCTGGTGACAAACGGCAAAAGTCATCTTCAGCTTCATAAAGTGCCATCTGCTTCACTTTGCGCTTTCTCTTCATAGGAAAGTCTCCTTCAATTCCAATTTGGATAGCTGTTTCTGCAGCTTTGATAATGTTGTCCACCCCAACATCTCTCAGATTCTGAATGAATAGCCTTCATTCCTTTCATTTTTTTTGCTGCAATGTCAATTGAAATGTTTTTATACTGAAGCAGTTTGTTTTCCCGGTCAATTAAAGAAAGAATTTGAGACCAAAAATCCAACAAACGCAGAAAACTGAAATCAATTTGAATGATGAGCTCTTTTGCACTGCAAACTGAGACAGCATTTGTCTTGAGAGTGTGAATTATGGATTCCAAAACTTGAAGAACTTCTTTGATTTGTCTGTGTAGTAGGGTGATTGCTTCTTTTTTGGCAGACCATCTTGTATCACTATTTCCCTTTAGTGAGATGGTCAATGTTTTCATCAGTTTTTCCCATCTTAAGGTAGAACTTGAGAAAAAGTTAAAGATGGCTTGAACTTTTCCAAAGAATGTAATCATGAGTGGAGAAACTTCAGCAGCATGGACACCAACAAGGTTTAAAGTGTGAGCTGCACATGGAACAAATCTTGCAAACTCATTTAGAGAATGGATGTGAGCTTGGACGCCATTATATTTTCCAGACATATTGGCTCCATTGTCGTAACCTTGGCCCCGACAATCAGAAATGCTCAGGCCATCCTTCTCCAGTTTTTCGGTGATTTCAGCTGCAAGGCCCTTTCCAGTTTTTTCGTGAGATTCAATAAAGTCCACAAAGCTTTCCTCAATTGTACAGGTTTCCTCAGTGATGTGGACATACCTGATTATCTGGGTCATCTGCTCTTTGTGGGAGGCATCTGGAGTGCAGTCAAACAAAACAGAGTAGTATTTAGCTTCTCTGACATTTGACAAAATTTCATTCCTGACTTTCTGCCCAAGTAATTCAATCAGCTCATTTTGAATTCGAGGAGAAAAGTAGGATGTTGTGGTTTTCTTTGCCTTAACGGATGCAACGTGTTCAGCCACTAAAGGATAATAATGGCTTATCAGCTCAATTAAGTTCAGAAAGATGCCACTATTTTGCTCTCCAATTACTTCTGTTGAACCCCGAAGGGCAAGATTGTTCTTGGCACAGAACAAAATTGCATCAACAATCACTTTCAAGATATCTCTCCACTTTTTCATCTCTCCGTTGATAACTCTCTGCAGATCAGAATCCAAGGTCTTTCCTTCCTTGAGATTTTTTTCCAGATTTTTCCAATCAGGATAGCATCTTTGGTGTTCATTGCTGTTTTCGTGTTCTGGAATTCTTGGGTTTAGTTTTTTCTAGTCACAAAATCCTTTTGAAATTTCTGAAAAATTGTTGGTTTTTGTCATTGAAAATAGCAGACAGCAAAAACAAAACAAAGAATCTTTTTTGTTGCTGTACAGCAGCCAGTAGCGAACAAATTTTTCACCATTGGGATGAATTTTTTCATACCATTTTGAGCTGAAGTGTCGCATTCTGTTGTCAAAGTCACAAAGTGTGTTTGGGAAAAATTCTCTTCTTTCTTGCTCCGGCCTATGCTGAATCAAAAAGCACCTTGTTTTATCTGTCATTTTAGGCCATGTAGCTGGATCACCGTGTTGAAAGTTTTATCCTGAGGTTGCTAAAATTTCTGTGATTTCAGGAGGAAATTCACTGTTGCCCATTTTAATTGGTTTGGAAAGCTGAGAATTTCTATCTTCTTGTGCTTCTGAATCATTTGGTCCAAATTCGTCTTGACTTTGGCCAATCAAAATCTCCTCTTCAATTAATTCCAATGGATGATATGAATTTAAGTCAGTAATTAAAGATGTAGCAGCAACTTCAGCTGTTGAATCATTATCAACTTCATTGCAAATATCCTCTGAAATAATTTGTTTTTCCACAGAAGAGTTTGCTACCAACCACCTCTTGAAACAATTTCTTAGTTTTGCGTCACTTTCAAGACGGTCTCTTCTTTTCTTCTTAAATTCAGCAACAGATAATTTTTTTGCAGATAATTTTTTTGCATAAATTAGTTTCATAATGTGAAAATAAATAAATTAATTTGGGGAATTTTGCGCCCTCCCAATTTCGGCGTCTCAGGCCGCGGCCCGGCTGGCCCCGCCCTTGGTACGGCCCTGTCTCTATCTATCTATCTATCTATCTATCTATCTATATATATATATATATATATATATATATATATATATATATATATATATATATATATATTACTAAAATACTTCTTTCACATTCACAAGTTATTGCAATATATAAATTCCTAATATATAATATATAAATAAACACTTTTCTTATATTTGGAAAACTTCTCATGTTAATGGCCTTTAAAATACTAGCAACAGTTCAAGGAATATTTGACTGGTTTTTCAAAAATAATTCCCATAAATCTAACTCAGCATGTATTGAAGTAAAATGAGGCATATTTAGATAAATAGAAATTTAAAAATTCATAAAAATCAGATTTCCATGGTTTCTTAACTTGTATTTTGGACAGTACAGTTCAAGGAACTGCTGCTAGACCTTTATAATCAAACATACCATTTTCTGGAAACCTATTATCTAGCTTATTAATAAGATGTTCAATTAATGGAGAAGTAATGACATGTTTAAAATAGTCACAAACTGTATTTGTTGGATAATTATACTGGTAAACCTGAAAAGTACACAATCTAGGTCTCACTTCTTGGATATCAAGGCTAAAACCAAAAGCCAAACTAAAAGCAATAGTAAACTATAACTAAACTAAGTCTATGGCTTGTACAATAAACAAAAAAAGGTTAAGAGTTTTTATTCAAGAAGCAACTCCTTTGTAATCACCTCCCATAAATCATGTATCATCATACCCTTGGCCTCTATAATTTTGAATATCAAGTCTAAAAATCCTCGCAAATCTCATTATTTGATTATTTAATTTACATATCTTAAAAAAAGTAACATTTGCTCAGTATTTGAACAGTCAACTGCTTCATCACAAAGAATTGTAAAAAAATTTGAATGCTTAACATTTTTTATTAAAGCTACCTCAATTATTTTCCCAAAAGAATCAATAAGTTGGTTTTAGGTAGTTTTTGATATAAAAGTTGTATTTTTTAGATTTGAAAAAAGATGATTAGCTAATATTTGATCACAAGCATCAACGCAAATTTTTAAAAGCTGTTTGAAGTTCCAACCAAGAAATATTATTGTTTTAATTATTAGAACAAGTTTTTTTCAATTATCAAGTTTTTAACAAGAATTGTTTTAATCAACCTCAATAACATTACTTTTGGGGTTGCAACATGAACGTAATGCATTGTAAGACACAACTTTTTTCATGTTTTTTAAAATCATGAACAGCATTATCCCATTCTTGATGAGGCTTGAAAACTAAATTTAGTATTCCAGACTTATTTGGAATACTAGCACGTAGCAAAGTAAAACGAAAACAGTAAGCTCAATCTTCTTTGCTAGAAAAGCTAACCAAAAATAGTGGCTGAGTCATTCAATTTTAAATGATTTTTTTGTATTAATAGTCTATTAAATAGATATTGGAAAAACAAATATAGAATTTGGATGAAATCTTTGTTTACCATATCTAAAAAAATTGCATCGTCTTTGCCAGCGGTTAAAAGTTAACCATAAGTTAGATAAGTTGAAACATCATATAAAGTATTTGAGTCTTTATATAAAGGAATATTAAATGAATTGGAATCCAATCACTCAAATATTTTAGAATCTACAGAAAGTTCAAAAGGCAACTGTATAAAAGCAATGTCTTTTTTAAAGTTAATTTTAGATTAGATTTTGACATGTTTTGTAGAATTGACTTTTTCGGTAAAAAAAACATCAGAGAATTGTTTTTAATAAAACAATCCATTTCAGAATTTTCAAATTCTGAAATGAATTAAATTTCAGAATTCTGATATTTAATTCATTTCAAAATTCTTGAATTTCAAAATTCTGACATGCCACTTTCAGAATTTTCAAATTCTGAAAGTGGCATATTAGAATTTTGTAAATTTTGAACGATTTGGAACAACTGATGCAATTGTTCTAAACTTTCTACAAAATTGATTGGTTAATAAAAACCTTTTTTCTATCACATTTGAAACATTTTTGGATTTTTTTGCGGAAGGTTTGTAGCAACTGATGTAATTGTTATTTTAATAAATAGTGATTGGTTTAAACTGTTTTTTAACCAATCATTTATGATTTAGAGAACAATTGCATTACTTGCTAAAAATTGATAGGAAAAATTTGTAAAAATATACAAAAAAATATACAATTGTAATTGGTTGAAGCCTAAAATTTTTGTTTTTTAACCAATCACAATTGTGATTGGTGAAAAATAATTGCATCAGTTGCTCCAAAACGAAGAAAATTTTGTCTAAGTAACGAATAAATAATTATAAAGATCAAATAAAATCGAGTTTAGATTTAATAATTTTTTTTGAGTTTAAAACAAATTCTACATTTTTTGAGAATATCAGATTCTAATTTCTACTTTAACTTTTTATTATGAAAAAAAAAGTGAAAAAGAGATACACTTAAATTTAGCGGTGCAAAAAGGACTGATGCACGCGCATCAGTGGCGACACCTTAAATCTGCCCCTGGGTTAAATGCTTCACATCTTCTAATTATTTTCCAATTAATCACAGGTTTTTAATTTTTATCTTTTAAGTTCCAACCTTTTGACAGCTCTGTATCGTTTTTATATTTATGGATATTAAATGATTTCAAATGGTTAGCATACCTCAGTTTAAAAGGTGTTTCGCAAATACCAATGTATGATTTTTATCCGAAGTGATGGTTGCTTGGTATACAATATTGTTGGTCAAGCAGTTATTAAGTAAAGGAAATATTTTTATTAAGACAGTTGCAGTTATCTTTATTAATGGTTGGATTTTTTGTTAAGATGTTCTTGATGTGTAAATTTATTACTGATTTCATGTTTGGCATGCAACTGTAGCTAATTTTTATAGTGTTCTTGTTGAAAACTTTATGTAGTTTGTTGTTAATTGGAAAATGTTTGGCAATCAAGTTTAAAGAGTATTTTCCTATATTTGCGGTAAAATTTATGCTAAAAGGAGGGTTGTACCATATTATTTTGTGTGTATGGTTTTTCTTATGATGTTGTTTTAAGTTAGGTTGGTCAGATAAATTATGTTTATAACCAGAGTTTCGCAGTGCATCATTATAAACAGATGCAGATTTATTAAACAATTCTTTGCAGTTAGAATTTCCGGACAATCTCAGTTTATCATTTTTAGGTAGTTGTTTTAGTATTATCAAGTTTGCTGTGTGTTTGATATGACTGGCTGCGAAGGTTAATAGTTACATCGAGGTAGTTCACAATTTTGAGGTTGCACTGTATAGATATGTTAAGACTGTTACATTTGAAGTGCGTTGTACGCTTTTTAATTTTCTCCATTTGCTGACCAGTAGCATTTTTAAAACTGCTAATCCGTCATCGCGATAATAGCCAAAGTTATATTTATTATAAAAATTTGAAATTTGAAAAAGAATGAATATTCCCGAAAATTCTCCGCACCATCAAACCCACCAATTGTAAGGTGAAATAAACCGCCTGACTTTTTCATCCAAACCTGGTCATTGTAAAACAGTAAAGATTTCTTTGCATGAATAATAGTTGACTTATTTTCTGTGCTTAAAGTGACATGTTTTTCCGCAAAACTGATAGAACCGTTAAGAAGTTTTTCTTTAATTGAAGTGTAGAAATCGTTAATATCAAAAATAAGGAATTGATAAAGGTGTTTATCATTTATATTTTTAAACCAATTCATAACGCCTTGAGTGCTTTGATTGAGATACGAAATATTTTTTAATTCAGAGTTTAATTAATCATATATATATATATATATATATATATATATATATATATATATATATATATATATATATATATATATATATATATATATATATATATATATATATATATATATATATATATATATATATATATATATATATATATTCTATATTTCTAGTTTTTGTTTTTTTACATTTAAAGCTATAGCTGATTCAAAATCAATATTGAACCAGTTGTAGTGCTATAAATCAATACTAAATTTAATTTCTTGAAGCGTGTTTTTTTAAATACCAATTTCAAGATTCTGAAATTTGAGATATGTTGTATTGCATATCTTGGAGTATAGTTATTGTCTATACACCTTATAACGACTACTGTTTAAGATTGGTACTATCAGATGTTTTATCAGCTAAAATGAAATAGTATTTGCTTTTATTGATTTTAGAAATAAGAATTTCCTCAAAAACCTAACTACACCACTCAATAAGTTGATTTTGTGTTTAAGAAATATATGACATTTTTAGGTGCTGATATTAAATGATCTTATAAGCTAGTGTCACCTGCAAAAATTCCAAAATTAAGTAGTTTAAAACAATTTTCTTTAACTTTTTTTTGAGGACTCTCTTACATTATAGGAGAGTCTCCAATATTGTATTATAGTTGATTCTAATGACAATAGAATCAACTGATAAGATCCTCTTTAATTAAAGCTTCAATTTGAAGATACAATTAAATATTCAATTGTAATATTTTAATTATTAACATTTATAGCAAAAAACAATAAGAATTGTTTATATACCACTGCGAAAAAACTATTATTAATAGTATTACCCTGTTTAATAAAATAAGAATACTTTAGTTAAATGTTATAAGAATTTTATAACAATAAGCACAGAAAAAGTTGTATATAAGTAAACATAGTTACAGTTATAAAAAGCATGTTATATTTTATAACAAAAATAGTTTGTGAAAACATAGTTAAAAAATATTAAAGCTACAAAACTATGATGCATTTTAAAATATGGAATAAAAACATTTATATCAGGGCATTTTCAAGCCAAAGGTTTAACGATGAAATTAAACTGGTGAGATGTTTAAACCATTTAGTTTTATAAACAACTTTTTTCGCAACATTTTATGTTATGAATGTGAGAAGTATCAATTGCGTTTGGACAAGTATTTTTTCGAAACATATCCGCCAGGGAAATAAGTACAGCCGCAAGGCAAAAAACAATCTAGCTGGTTAGCGATTTTTTTTTAATTTTTTTTAATTTTTTTATTTTTTTTTATTTTTACAACTTTAATAAATTTACACATCGTTACGTTATAACTACATGACGTAATATAATCTCACGTAAAAATATAAGATAATAATACCACGTATAACATAGCATAATAAAAATTGGTTTAACAAGTATATCTAAGTATAGCGTAAATTAATAGTGTTTCTTATCATAAATGTTACCAGTATTTTTAAAAAATAAAAGAATAAAAATAAGAAAATAAAAAAAAAAGACAAGAAATTTTTTTGGTACTTCAGATATGTTGTTGTAAAGGAAAACTCGTAGAAGTCTATGAAGACTTATAATCGAGTACCTCTTTAAAAGATTAAATAAAGTCTATTTTATTTTTATATATAGTCAAAAGTGGTTAAACAATATACAATCAGTGATACACATAAATATTTTAATATAAACTTTAATGTTAAGTTTAATACATGTCGATATAATTGTTGGTATTAAGTATGAGGTGTTTTAATTTATTTTTTTGGAGGTGTTTT
Organism: Hydra vulgaris; assembly: GCF_022113875.1. Taxonomy (NCBI): domain Eukaryota; kingdom Metazoa; phylum Cnidaria; class Hydrozoa; order Anthoathecata; family Hydridae; genus Hydra; species Hydra vulgaris. Next base: position 52,612,757 of record NC_061162.1, on the reverse strand, counting down.
AATTTATTTTTTAGCATGCACCAAAAGGAGGTGCCATAGATTTTAAAATTTGCAGACTACAGAAAAATTTATTGATATCAACTATGACGCAAAGATTGTCTAAACACTATCCAAAAAAATTATTAACATGCTTTTAAAATAAAAAATTTCGAACGAAGCTTGTTCTTTGAATATTTACTTATACTTGTTTATTGATACTTACATTGTGTTTATCAAAAAAATTTAAAAGTTGATTAAAATGTTTATCGTTTACTATTTGAAGGTGTAGCCTTAGCCACAACGGCTATACCCAAGATCTGCGCCTGATATATATATATATATATATATATATATATATATATATATATATATATACATATATATATATATACATATATATATATATATATATATATATATATATATATATATATATATATATATATATATATATATATATATATATATATATATATATATATATATATATATATATATTTACATCCTCGCTTTCAACAAGGCTGCAAGCAACCACTAATTAAAGTTGGAACTTACTGGAAGAAAAAAGATGAAGATTGTAGAGCAAGAAAACGATTGACAGACGACTTAAAAGATAGCAAATTATATGAATCAGGAAAGCAAGATGAAGAAAGCGAATTCCAAAGAGCTGATGTTCGAGGAAAAAAACTAGACGAATAAGAGTTTTAGGAGCACTTAGGAACACTCACAGAAAAAGGATGTGACTTAATTGAATGACGAGTAATACGATAATGAATTTTAGTAGATGGCTCTTTGGAGCAGTGCCCATTACATTGTTTGTCGCAAAAAGAAAGAGAAGCAACATTACGACGATGTGACAATAGTTGGAGGTTGGCTGCAAGAGCAAGTCCAACTATGTTTACAATACGTTTTTGCACCTTGTCTAAAAGAGAAAGGGCGTCATTAGAAGATCGGCCCCATATATGGCAACAGTATTCCATAAAAAGCCAGATTTGAGATTTATAGAGATAAAGAATAGAATCCGGAGAAAGAAAGTGTCGAGCTCGATAAAGAGATGCAACTTTAGCAGATGCTAATTTTGCAACGGATTTGATAAATGGTTTCCAAGAAAGATTGAACCTTGAGGAACCCCTGAGGTTACAGAATAAGAAGAAGATTGCTATCCATCAAGGACAAATTTTATACTACGATTGAAAAGGAAGGATTCAATAATCTTAAAGATATTTTAAATAAACCGTAAAAAGAAAGCTTATGGAGAAGATCAGCATGCCAAACTTTATCAAATGCTTTAGAAATGTTAAGAGCGATGGCCTTAACTTCTCCACCTTTACCTAATGCACGATAAAACATATCGGTTATCGGCCGATAATCGATATGTTTTATCATGTTTTATACATATAATATATATATATATATATATATATATATATATATATATATATATATATATATATATATATATATATATGTATATATATATATATATATATATATATATATATTATATGTATATATACATATATATATATATATATATATATATATATATATATATATATATATATATATATATATATAAATATATATATATATATATATACATATATATATATATATATATATATATATATATATATATATATTATATATATATATATATATATATATATAACAATATATAATAATATAAAGAATATATATAATAATATAAAAAATATATATAATAATATATAATAATAAAAATATAATACATATATAAAATGTTTATACAATATATATATAAATATAATATACATAATACAATATATTTAAAAATATAAAAATATATATAATAATATATATATATAATATATAAATATATTCTTTAAAATATACATTTATTCAAATCAATATTCATACTTAAACTTTAGTTTAATGGAAATCTTTAATAAAATTTCCGTAAAGCTATTAAGATGGCGCCGTAACGATTGCGCTACTCTCGCAATATAGTTTATAATAAAATTCTTGAATAAATTTTTAATCTAACTTTAAAAATTTTTTAAAACCTTATTCAGGCAATTTAATTGTTACTTCAAATTATTAGTAAACTAATATAAAAACTTGGTAAGTATGCGTATTACTTGTATAAATTTTTTCTGGCTTTCTCTGCTTCACTTCAGTTTTTAAAATGAACAAAAATTATATATGTAAATGCCAAAACTAGGTGCAACAGGCGCTCCTAAATTTTTTAGTAATATATTTAGTTTATGATACAAGACAAGTATTTAATAGTTAGTATTATTATAGTTAATTCCTCAAGATATGATTTGATATGACCTAATTCTAGTGATAATCTAATTCTTTTAAGATAGCAACACTCTTTTTTTGCTACCTACGCAAGTTTTATTTCTAGCGATAGAATTCATTATTATCATTAAAGAATCAAGCATACAAAGTGGTAAGAACATTATCGATTAATAATAAATAAACTTTAATTTTATAATATCATTTTTGGTAATTTTTTTTAATTTAATTTAATTTCACTTTTCTGAAGTTTTTATAGAACACCCACCCATGAGTCACTTAATACAACAAAAAAATCAGTAAACATTTTCATATAACACTTTTCAACAAAAAGCAATAGGTTTTTCATCAACATCCGTAAACAGAAGTTGATAAGTATTTAATACAAAACCCGTTTCATAGACAAACAATCATTTGTAAAAAGCATTTCTTTACATTTTTAAAAGTTGAAAAAAGTGCAGCGTACATAATAGTTAAGATTTATTTGGTTCTTACTTGAGTCAAAAAGGAAGCTGCAACTAAACGAAAACTGTTACCACAACCTACTCAAAAGTGACCACAATCTACTCAAAAGTGACCACAACCTACTCAAAAGTGACCACATTCTACTAAAAAGTGAGTTGCGGTAACAATAAAATATAACAACTTACTGAAAAGTGAATTAAAACAGCCAAAATAAATATGAGAGTAACAAAAATACATTAAATGAAAAAGTAAAATAAAAAAAACTTAAAAAGCATCTAAATGCGACAAAACTTACATAACCAAGTTTAATTGGGTACGGAAATGAGAATAGGAATAAATCTTTTAATAAAACTTCTTTTTTAATATAATTTTCTTGTTATTTACCTATTAATTTTTTTATATTCAAAAATGCGCTCTGAGCTAAATCTAATGACAAGGGATATGATCTTTTTCAATTTACCTTCTGAAACTGATATAAATTTTAAATCATAAATAAGTCTTAATTTTAATTTTTTAGAGTTCAAAAGTTCTTGTTTTTTTTTTCATACGAAATACTTTTTCATATTTATTGTTCATACTAAATGTACATAACTGCTTAGTTTTTTTGTTTCCCAAGCTTCTATCACCGCAGCTATTTTGTTCCCAAGCTTCTATCACCGCAGCTATTTTGTTTCCCAAGCTTCTATCACCGCAGCTATTTTAAACAACTTCTAATTTAATATAAGTATGAACAAAAATTTGAAGTTTGCACCATGTTACCAAGTTAACTTAAACCACAAAGATATTTTTGGTTTCTATCCTCAAGAAATTTCATATCTGTTATCTTAATTAATAGATGCATAATGATTTAAATGATAAGTTACAATACGTTGCTTGTTGAAAGCCTTAATAAATGACTTATAATAAGAGATAATAAAACTGAATAAATCAACTTGAATAGTCTGCAATCATTTCATTATCATAAACTTAGTTATAGGTGATTTCAACGACACATATTTTATCTACATGTCATTTGCATTAAAAAAACAAAAATATATAACTGTAAGCATACACAAGTAAAAGCAAAACACTATATTATCATAAACTATAAGATTATAATTCAACTGTAATCTGTAATTTTTTAATTTTTTTCTACTTATTCTTTCGTTTAATGGAATTTAAAGCGTTTAATACTATAAAGCATTTTTGAAACATAGCTTAATTTTTTTTTGTTTAATTAATTAACTCTCAGCTAAAATCGATTCAAAACAGCAAAATTAACAGGCTCTAGCTAAGTCAAAAAAAAATATCTTTTTTTTAAAATGAGGATCAAGTTCACAATGGGATCCATTGTTTATTGAAATTTTTTATTTTTATTTTTTTATTTATTTATTTTTATTTGCCGTTTAATATTACAATAACTAAATATATTTTACAATTTTTTACATTAGTAACGACAGGACTTCTAGAAGATCATGAGGATCTTGTCATGAAGCCCTTTACAATATATGGTTAACTTTTAATAAAAATACAATGTCTGTAGTGGAATAATAATACACCTCTATGCAAAAATATTTAAAAAACAAGATAAAATGTTAAAAAGTCAAGATAAAATTTTAAACCAAATAATATACAAAATAAAACAACAACAAAAACAAAACAAAACAAAAAAGGCAATTAAAAATAAATCAAGATATTTTCAATTAAAAATATAATTTTTTTAAGTTTCTGTTTGAATGAAGCAAAAGTCATTTGGGTTGAAAAATCAAAATTTGGTAAGACTATTTTGTTCCAGAGCTAAGGACCTCGGTAAGAAACAAAAAACTGGTCTTTGCTTTTACGACAAAAAGGGGCAATAAGACTGTTATTAATTCGAAAATTATATTTGTTTTTAGGTTTCATACAATAAAAATTTTGTAATACATTTGGCGACAAATTTTCTCTACATTTAAACATGAAACATAAAATATTAAAGACATTTAGTTGATATACATTTAAAATATTCATTTCTTTAAAAAGTTGTTTCGTGTGAAAAAACCGATTTTTAAAATTTATTACGCGAGTTGCGGGTTTCTGATAAAGGTAAAGAGATTTTAGCTTTGTTCTGTGAATGCTTCCCCATATAATATTCGCGTAGTTTATATGACAATATATAAATGAATAATATAGTTGTGTTAACTGGTGTTTACTTAATATATTTCTTGCTTTATAGAGAATTCCGATGCATTTAGCAATTTTGTTGGAGGTATTATCAATATGATTTCTCCGAGATAGGTTTTCATCAGTATATACTCCAAGACATTTAGTAACTTTTTCTCTTTTGATTATTATATTATCAATTAGAAGGTCTGGCATGATATGGGGCAGTTTCTGGTATTTTAAAGGTGGATAAAAAAGTGTCCATTTAGTTTTTTCTATATTTAGAGACAATCTATTTTGTTTAAACCAAACAGAAACTTTTTTTAATTCATTTGTCATATTTGTAAAAAGCATATTAATATCTTTATGAGACAAAAACAAATTTGTGTCATCTGCAAAATTTATTGTTGTTAAATTTGATGATTTATGAAGATCATTTATGTATATTAAAAAAATAAGAGGACCAAGTATGGATCCTTGTGGAACACCACATGTTATATTCATTAATAGATGAGATATAGAATCTTTATTGTAAACAAACTGTTTACGGTTAGTAAGATAACTTTCAAACCATAATAGGGTTTTATCTTTAATACCATATGATATTAGTTTTTTTAACAGGATTTGAGTATTGACGGTATCAAATGCCTTGGACAAATCAATAAACACTCCTAGTGTAAAACAAGAGTCTTTAAATGAGTCGGTTATATTGCGCGTAAGTTGAAGAATGGCATACTCGGTTGAATTATTTTTTTTGAAACCAAATTGGTTTTCGTATAGAATTTTATTTTCAACAAGATAAGAGTAGATTCGGTTGTACATTATTCTTTCTAAAGTTTTTGAAAAAACTGGAAGAACTGAAATAGAGCGATAATTTGTTATATTTGTACGATCCCCTGTCTGTCTGATAATTTGTTATATTTGTACGATCCCCTGTCTGAAATCAGTTAACTAAATAAATAAGAACAAGAAATGGAGAGTTTAACAATAGAATTCATACATGAAAATTCAAGTCTTAGATTTTTTTTCTCAGATTATTGAAAACTAAAAGGTTCAGCATGTAAAGTCTCAGCACTTTAGAACTAAAGTGTTCACCTATCACTTATAATCTGTAAAAAGTGTATGCAATTTGTTTGTTTTTCAAAAATTCAAAAATAAAATAAAAGATAATCTTTTTTTTGCATTTATCGTTTTTGATCCACAAAATATTATTTATAAACCTTGAACCAGAAGACAATTTATTTTCTGAAATAAATTTTTTTTTCGGAGAACTTTATAATTATAATAATATATAATATAAAATATGTAAACAAAAAAATCGTATATAAATAAATAATTGTTGAAAGCATTTAAAAAATACTGCCTTAATTGTATCGAGATATATTTGAAAAATCTATTTTAGTTTTAAAGCTAACTTAAATCTTATTTATCTTAAGTAGATTGCATATCTTTAGATATTTTATTTTCAATTTTTGGAACCAAATAAGTTTTAATCTTTTAAACTTTTTAAAAGAATATCTTTTTAAAAGCAAAAAAAAAGTAATGTAAAATCTCTAAAACACAAGTCTTACTATAGGAGGCTCTCGTTTAAGTCTGCACTTTCTAAAGTCCGTACTTTAGTTAAGCCCACGTTTTTTCAGCGAAAAGCATGGATCTTACTGAACTTTATTAATTATTTTTTAAGAAATTATGGAATACCATACTTAATACTATTAAATACATGATTGTATTGCGTAGATATATTTGAGATATAGTCATGAATTGACATCTCCCGACCACTTTGCTGTCTACGGCGTAAGATTTACAATTTGAATTATGGGACAAACATGATGGAGTCCGACCAAACGCGTTTCGGCTTGAATTCAATAAAAAACAGATGAAGAGCTAATTGCAATTGCAATGGAGTTGAGTAAACTTAACTCTATTGCAGTCTTGAAAATTGTATTAACACTAATTTTGTAAAAATGAAATTTATCTTAGTCATCAACTTTTTTTTGTTAATAGTTTGACTAATATGATTCAAAAAAAATTTAATTATTTACAGCCTACCGCTTTAAATGAATAATTTTTGGCATTAATTAAATAATTTTTATTTTTTACGTAAACTAATTCGTACTAAAATACGAATTAGTTTACGTAAAAAAAGGCTGGGGGAATAAAAAAAAGCAATTGCTTTTACTCGTTTTTTGAGCAACTTTTATTCTTGTAAAGCTGAGCAGTTTACTCCAAAAACTCTCAGTATTTGCTCATCGTTACGTGAATAAAAATTTGAGCAAAGTTGCTAATTTTTTTTTCACGTGAAGCTGAGTAAAAGCAATTGTTTTTTTTTTCACCCGACCTATATATACAGGGCCGACCTATATATACAGGGCCGAACTATATATACAGGGCCGACCTATATATACAGGGCCGGATAGTAGCGTGTGCGAAGTGTACGAGCAAACAGGCGCATAATTGAAAAAGGGACAATATACTTTTTATTAAACTGTACCACTTTGTTTGAAAATTAGACTCTCAATAAAGATTTTTTAATAGTTTTGTTCTTGATGAACACATAACTGTTTGCTTATCCATAGAATTACTTTTCGATAGCAGGCTTAGGGTTGAAAAATATTTTTTGTTGACAAATTGACCACAACTGTCTAGATGTTTTCACAACTTAAACTTTATAAAAGAAAAAAAAAAACTGTTTAAATTACATTTTGAGTAACTTTGAATAGTTGATCTTTTGTAAAGTTCTTATATTCATGTTGGCTGTTTAATAAAATATCATATTACTTCTTAAATAAACGCATTTTTATTAAATTACCAAAGAATATAATATATGCACATATATACTTTTATTTATATAATCATGCAATTTTTATGATAAATGCACATGTTCACACGTTTGAAGTACAATTTTGTAAGTTAGTATTTTTTGATGCTTTTATTTTCAATTTTTTGAACGATAATATTATTTATCGAAAATTTATTTTTAAGCTACTTAAATTACAAATGATTAAATTTAGAAGTTTGAAAGCTTTAAAACAAATTTCGAACTTATATGTTCGATATTTTTTAATAATGATTTAAATAAGGCTTCTTTTATTTAAAAGTTTTCAAAAAGCAGAAAACTCTTTATAATTTTCTTTAAACAGCTGTAGAAAATTGTATTTAACATGAAAAAAGTTGAACAAGAGCGAAAGTTCAAGTAAAATACGAAGGCGAAATAAATATTATTGAAATTAAAAATATTTATGAAGAGTACAGTGTACTACTTAATCGTGGATTTGAATTTGGGTATTGAGTTCTTATTCAGTAACATCGATTTGGCTGTCAATATGTAAATAAAATTTACTTTGATGGTGTAGCGAATTTGTCAACACTATAAATTCAAGAGTTTGAAAAAGACCAACAAATATTTCTGTTACTGCTTACACAAAAGATAATGAAAACTGATGTTTAATAATGTACATTTTGATCGCAAAGCTTCTAATGGCAAATTAATCAACAGATCTTGTCTTGTTTGGTAACTTAAATCTGACAGATTTAAATGAGTAAACTAGAAGTAATGTTACTAAACAATTTATAACAAAAACAAAATACTTATTTTGTTTTTGTTTGTACATTGTTCAGTAACAGTGCATCTAGTTTCGTGAAAAATAGAAATGACTGAAAACACTTGACACTAACGTTAAAAAGACGTGAAAGCAGTACAGAGCTCTAGAATTTATTTGTAAAATTAATAGATGTAAAGAAAAGATTTTGTACATTTCAAACTATTGATTGTCTGTCTGGGACTCTGTTGTTAAGAGAATTAATAATATAGTTTTAATAATGACTTCTGAAAACATGGAATTCCATAGATCAAATTTTCAGAAAATATTGGGAAATTTTTTTAATTTGTTGAAATTAAAAAAATTTCCCAATATACTTTCAAAGTGCAATCCAGTGATAGAAAAACATTTAAACAGAGCATTTGAAAATCCTAATTGAACCTATTTTTTGTAAAACATTTAAACAGAGCAGTTGAGAATTGAACATATTATTTGTAAAACATTTAAACAGAGCAGATGAGAATTGAACATATTATTTGTGAAACATTTAAACAGAGCAGATGAGAATTGAACATATTATTTGTAAAACATTTAAACAGAGCAGTTGAGAATTGAACATATTATTTGTAAAACATTTAAACAGAGCAGTTGAGAATTGAACATATTATTTGTAAAACATTTAAACAGAGCAGTTGAGAATTGAATATATTATTTGTAAAACATTTAAACAGAGCAGTTGAGAATTGAACATATTATTTGTAAAACATTTAAACAGAGCAGTTGAGAATTGAACATATTATTTGTAAAACATTTAAACAGAGCAGTTAAGAATTGAACACATTATTTGTAAAAGAATTTAAATTAGTAAAGTAACAAAAGATGATCAAAAAGTATTTTTCCATTTTTGTAGATTGTATGACCACGACAATAGAAAATAGTCCTGACCTGACCACGACAATAGAAAATAGTCGCAAAAAGCAAATATTTATTACTTATTCTTTTGTTAAAATTGAAAAACAATTGAATAAACTGGTGATAATTGTTGCAATTTAAGAAAGTTTAGAATTTAATTAACACTACCGCTAACAGTGAGTTACCGGTAGTAAGAATTTTATTAACACTATTGATAACAGTGAGTACAGAGGAGCGTGGTTTTCAAAATAAAAATTAATAAAAAACGGTTTAAGGTCTAAAATTGACCAGAAACGTTTAAATTGTTTATCAATAATTTCCATTGAAAGAAAAATTGCTGAATCAGTGGATATTGATACTATAAGATTAAGTTTTGCTAAAGTTAGACGTTTTTTAACTGACGTACTTCGTTTTCTAACTGAATATATATATATATATATATATATATATATATATATATATATATATATATATATATATATATATATATATATATATATATATATATATATATATATATATATATATATATATATATATATATATATATATATATATATAAGGGTGTCCCAAAATTACATAAACATTTTTCATTTTGAACTAACTTAAAAGATATTTTATATATGACCCCCTTACAACCCTTTTAAAGTGTTTTCTCTAAAATAATCTCAAATAAACTTCTTACATATATCGATAAATATATTTAACTAAATTCATATTTTTAAATAGTTATATATAGTTATATACCAAAACTAAATAAAAGTTTATTCAAAAGAAATTGACTAACCAAGACACCCAATCTCCCCCCTTCCCTCTCCTCATGATACCTCCATCCCCCACCCCGACCCCCCTGATCATGATATTTTTCTGCCTGAAGTATTGAATTTTTAGAAATATACTTATTAATTATAACAAAAAAAGATTTATCATTAAAATTTATTTTAATGGAAAACAAGCTAATAAATGATTGTTATAAATTGAAAATATTTACTGGGACTAAGTACAAAAAAATTCGTAGTAAAAGTCATTGGTTTTAAAATTATGACAACAAAATAAAAATATTTGAAAAGTATTAGTAATATAAAATAGAGCATTGTTCAAAATTTCCAGAAATTTAGTTTTTGAATTGCTTGTTTATTTATCTCTGGAAGAATTTTAACTTTAAATTAAACTAAACTTCCATTAAAAGTAAATACAGAGTCGCTTTTGATACTGAGTATACTTTCTATATGTTTGAATCAATAGAGAAGACATTTCTTTGGTTAAATACCAAAGTAACAAATTAAATGTTTTGAGGGCAGCAACAACAACATCGTTCTCAACTTTTTATAAAGAAGCATTTTTTTATAGAATCCCAAGTCACTAATTAATGCATTTGTAGTGTTTAACCATGTAAGCTACATTTTCACATAAAATAGCATTGTAAATTTACAAATCCGTGATAATTTCTCTATATAACTTTCTTCATACTCTGCCGATTCAGCAAAAGCAAAAATTTTTGATATATACAAAATTGTACACATCCATTTAGCATGATGAAAAGCCCCAGATTTGCGCCAAAGTACATTTATTTGTTTTGCATTCAGTAATTGCAATGCAAGTAGGCAACATTTTTGATAATCATTTCTTAATATTTTTTGAGACTTCCGATTAAGTTAGACAACAAAATTTTTACTTCTGATCGTTTGATCTTTAATACTGGTTTCTCAATTTTTATTTTTTTAAAAGTGGTATCTGAATTTTATAAAAGTTTAGGGCATACATCATTTTTAAAGTGTCTAAATGGCTTATAATTTGGAAATCCACATTCTCAAAAAAAAACAAAAAACAGATGATAAAACTCTTTCTAAGATGTGGTATCTGCAGGCACATTAAAGTAACTTTTTATTAAAGTGCTCTTTGATTAACTTTGCAGAAATATTTATCCATTCTGAATTGTTATGTCTTGAATTGGAGTTGTATCAAAAATCATTGCTACAAGTGTTTTTTCTAGTTTCCAGGCCTTTAAAGCATCTATGGTTGCTGTTGCCTAGTATCCCCAGTTGTATCGGGAATCCTGGACATACACAACAATTTTCCTTTAGGTGCAATAGGTTTTCCTATTTCTACAATAACTAAGCGTTCTTATTTACCATCTACCTCAGATACTAGCTTTGAATCCCAATAAATAGAAGAGTATGTGGGCGAAATTAATGTTTTTTAAATGTTATATCTTGCTGCCAAATTTTATCACATAACTTGTTTGCAATGCTTTTAGAAATATTTTATCCAAATTGTGGCCTTATACTTCAGCTACAACTAAAATGATCCCAGATCTTTCTCTGTTGTGTAGATTCAACCTATCAACCATTAAAGGAACTTTAAGATGTTCAAATATCCTAATTTTTTTCTCTCTAGTAATAGCAATTTATTACTTTTTATTGGAGATTTTATCATCTAATTTATCATCAAATTCTGGCAGTACATTGGATCTATCTTTTTTTATATTTTCTTTTCTTGGCTTCTCTTTTTCAATAGCTTTTTTCTGTAATTCTTTCTGTGCCTTTCTTTTTTCTTTTTTTTTTAATTTATTTAGTTTATAATTATTATTCGTAATATAACAATATAAAAATATATTAACTTATTATCTGAAAGAAGATCCAAATGATCTTGTCGCCAGAACCAAGTAAAATATATCAAACGTGTATACATAATAAAATAAAATTACAATTGATTTAATAACTATTAACAATGTAGAATAAACAAAAACTGAAAATAATTTTACAAATTATCCAGAGTGAAAATAATTTTACATTTCAAAAATATTTATATATATTGCCAGTAGAAATAATATAGTTTTTTAATTTAGTTTTAAAAACGGAAAACGAAATTGACAAATCAAAATTTGGAACAACAATTTTATTCCATAAATACGGTGCTCGATAGTTTATACAAAATTGATTAAACTTTGTTTGGCAAAAGGATTCAATTAATAAATTATTATTTCGTAAAGTATATTTGTTTATAACTTTATGGGTAAAAAGATCTTTGAAATTAAATAATGGTTGTTCACTTTTACAACGAAACATAAAACATAAAATATTATAGACATTAAGTTCGTAAACGTCAAAATATTTGAATGAGAAAAACGATTTTCAAAACATATTAAACGCATTGCGTGTTTCTGACGATGGTAGAGATTTCGTAACTTACTTTTAGAAGCACTTCCCCAAACAATATTTGCATAATTTATATAGCTATGAATAAATGAGTAGTAAAGTTGAATTAAATTTTGTTTACTTAGTATCTGACCTTATATAGAATTTCAATATCTTAGGCAAATTTAGTAGAAATAAAGTCGATATGATACTTCATTGTAATATTTTCATCAATGTAAATGCCTAAAAATCTTGTGACCGACTCCTTTTTTATTTCAATTTTATCAATAAAAAGTTTAGGTAAGTTATTTGGTAAAAAACGCTTTTTTGCGAGAGAGTGGAAAAGAATCCATTTTGTTTTGTCAATATTTAAAGTTAACGTGTTACACTTAAACCAGTTGGAGATGTGATTGAGTTCTTTATTCATATTTAAAAAAAGCTCATAAATGTCACTGTTTGACAGAATCAAATTAGTATCTTCCGCAAAAATGATACTTATAAGGTTAGAAGCTTTATTTAAATCATTCAAATTGACTAAAAACAAAAGTGAGCCTAGAATAGAACTCTGTGGAACATCACATTTTATGTCAATTAATTTTTCATTTTGAAAATAATCTCCATAGAAAACAAATTGTTTTCTATTTTTCAAGTAACTTTTATACCATTTTAATAATTTACCATTAATTCCGTAAAATTTGAGTTTTTTAAGTAGAACTTTGTGATCGACCGTGTCGAATGCTTTTGATAGGTCAATGAAAATACTTAATGTATATTGTGATCTATTAAATGAATTAGAAATTTCACTTATAAACTGTGTAATGGCGTGTTCAGTGGAACATTTTTTTTTTAAACCGAATTAATTTTTATATAGAAGTTTATTTAGATTAGGGTAATTGTATGTTCTATAGTATATAATTCTTTTTAAAATTTTTGAGAAAGTTGAAAGATCTGAGATAGGGCGATAATTACTAATACTTGATTTTTTCCGTTTTTGTATATAGGAGTAACTTTAGCTACTTTTAATTGGTTGAGGAATACACCTTGCTGTATAGATGTCCTGAAGACTTTATAAAGAATACATTTTAAAAGTAAAGGATTGTTAGTCATCCATTTTTGTTTTTGAATTTGATTATAGAATATTAAAAGAATTCCTTTATATTTATGGGTCACGTGTAATTAATTTTTTGTAAGCTACTTTAGCAAACTTACCTTTCGCTCTCAATTCTTTTGCTTCCTTGAAAAGCTTTCTTCGTAAATCCATTGTAGAATCCCTACAATATAAGTCTTCGTTAACGTACAAACGCTCGTTCCAAAACTTCATTGTCGTATATTTATTTAACACTA
>NC_061162.1:52568980-52593980 GCF_022113875.1 Hydra vulgaris | reverse complement strand
AGCAAACCTGCTGTACCGGCAGTAACAGGTACTGCCCTGGTCCTTTAGCCCTTTTAACCCCCTTCTACGTATAAATTCCCAACTAAGAAATTTACATCAGATCAGTATAAAAGGTCCTGTAAGAGTATTTGGTTTGCAAACTGGCCATGGTTACACTATGTTCCTGAGACAGATTCTGTTTGGTGTTTCAACTGCTTGAAAGCTGTAAATAAAAAACTAGTAACTTTAAACAATCAACAAGCTAATGTTTTTGTTAATTCTGGCTTTTCCAAATGCAATAAAAGGAACCGAGAAATTTTCAATTGATGAAAAGTCATCCGCCCGCAAAGATGCCACAGAGAAAATACTGTATTCCAAACAGACTCCTATATCAGCTATTTTGAGTGAACAAGTGTCATCATCTCAGGCCGTCGCTCGAAATGTTTTGAAAGTAATATTTTCAAGCACTAAATATTTAGGGCGACAGGGTCTGGCATTAAGAGGAGGAGAACATTATGATGGAAATCTATGACAGCTTGTACTAGAACGAGTACAAGATGTACCCTCTGTGAAAAAATGGTTAAACAAACGCGACACATGGATGTCAGACACAATACAAAATGAAACTATTCAAATGTTTGAAAATTCAGTTCAACGAAACATTATAAATAATATATCACGGTGCTTATATCTTGGCTTTACTGCTCATGGAACTACAGATGTGACGGGTCATGAGCAATTTTCTGTCAGCTTACGGTATGTAGGCCCTAATTTAAAAGTACAGGAATCAGTGGCGCTAATTGCATTTTTTGGTCTTTGAGAGCAAACTCCAAATATTTATATGTTTATACTTATGTCAAAAAAGGATGCTTTGCAAAAAATTGTGATGATTGGAGCTTGGGAACAAAAAAGTCCTAATATTTTGGCCCCCTCCCTGCCCCTAACGTGCCCATAACGTACAAGTTGATGAAATATTTTTTGTACTATTTTCAACTAGACTTATATTAATTGATAAAGTTTCAAACTATTATCTCTTAGCGTTCAAAAAGAATGACCATATAAAATCTGCGACCATTTCAAATTGAGGGGGTTTTAAACTTTATATGGTCATAAATTTTGAACGCTAAAATATTTTACTATGAAACTTAAAATTTATCGATGAGTATAAGTCTAGTTGAAAATAGTACAAAAAATATTTCATTAACTTAATGCCCTCACGTTTAGGGCAGGGGCCAAAATTTTAGGGTTTTTTTGTTCCCAAACTCCAATCATCGCAACTTTTTACAAAACATCCTTATTTTACATAAGTATAAACATATAAATGTTTAAAGTTTGCTCCATGTCTGGAAGTTAGACCTAAATTGGCGCCACTGACAGGAATGCTTTATGGGTTTCTACAATTGCCAGAGCAGCACTGCTGAAACATTGTTTAATGCCATATTTGATGTGTTTACCCGCTGCACAACACCCATTAATAAACTAGTTGGCTATGCATTTGATAGAGCCAGTAGCATGAGTGGACACTTATCTGGAGTAAGAGCTCGTCTCGGAGAAACTTACCGACAGGCAGTGTATGTTCACTGCGCAAGTCGTTTGTTAAATCTCGTTTTACAAGAGGTCTGCTCTCAAGTAAAAATGGTTATTGACACAATTCAATTCGTGCGTGATGTTGGAACAATCATAAGAGATTCTTCAAAGAGAAAGGTATTGTATGAATCTTTTTTTGGTTCAGATGATGTTGTTCTGAACTTGGTCAGCCTATGTCCAACTCGATGGTGCATTAGGGCAAAAGCCATTAGTAGAATTATGATGAGAAGAACTTATGGAGAAGTTTATGAAACATTGTCCTAGCTAGCGAGCGACAGGTCAGTATGTGTTGATGTAAGGGCTAAAGTCTCAGGCTTAGCCAAACAAGTTTCTAAGGCACAAACCTTTTATGGAGTCTTATTATGCAATGCTCTGTTTTCCAAATTTAAATTGGTAGCCAAAGCTTTAATGAGCTCATTACTGAGTGCATTAGCCGATGAGAAATGTGTTCAACTCCTTTTGGCTCAAATTCAAATTGCGTAGTGATTAATTTGCTTCAGAATTATACAGAAAGGCCATTGAGAAAACTACGACATTGAATCTCGAACTGCCTAAAGCACAGCGTAGTTCCATGATTTTTTTCGTGAAGGGGAGGGAGGGGGGAATCAGGAGAGACCACAGCCGTTATTTCGCTGGGGGGCTAGGATGACCTAAAGACGGGCCTGCAGGTACGGTGAAACATGATCTTGGGTTCATTGTAATTCGAGATAAAATTTCATCTTCTTTGTAGTTAAGAATTTGCTCTGTAGCTGACCATTTGAAACAGTTTTTGTTACATCCTGTTACATATTCTATGCACAAAACACTTACACTATTCTCATTAATCTAAACATTGAAACAAATTTTTAAATTGAAATATAACTATCATCATAACTATTGTTAGATTTGGCACACAGTGTGTACACATAGGGTTACCAACCGTTTATGTACTCTATAAACCATACATGTACTCTATCAAGATGTTTATGCCGTACATGTAGTCTATAAGAGTACATATACTCTTTTTGAGCAAGTAAAGTTATGAACTCTTACTTTTTCTAAAAACTATATAAAGGTACTCTTTTTTTTTTTTTTTTTTTTTTTAAAATCAATTCATCTTATTAATGTTTTGTATCAATAAGTAGATTATTTTTTATTACATTTTTAAGTCTGATTTTTAAAGCATACATAACTCAGAAGCATTAAATTTTTTATATTTTACAATTGACAAAAATGTAAAGAATAGATGGGCATAGTAGTATAATTGATATACAATACGCCGGGTGAATTAAAAAAAGCAGTTGCTTTTAATCAGTATTTTTTTTCAAAGTTTTTTTTTTTTTTTTTATCAGTATTTAATTTCAAAGCTAAACAATAGGCTGGGTGAGCAATTGCTTTTACTCAGTAACTGGTCAGTTTTACGTGATAAAAACTTGAAGAGTTTCAAACAAATTTTTATTCACGTAAAGTTAAGCAATTTACTTAGCTTAACGTAAATAAAAACTTAAGCTAATTTTGTTCACGTAAAGCTGACCATAATAAGTAAGTAAAATTCTTATCTTTAATTACCCTGAGGTTTAAAAGATCTTAAAATGAGGTTTTGATTTTTCAAAAAATGAAGACCAGATATATTACTGAATTGGGGAGAAATGTAGGAGAGTGCTTCTACATTGACTAATTTAGGGATAACATGCGAGGGAATGCTGCTACATCGACTGAGGGTTTGGGTTAAGACAGGTATAGATCAATCGATGTAGCAGCACTCTCTTACATTTCTCCTCAAATCAGTAATATATCTGGTCTTCGTTTTTTAAAAAAATCAAAACCTCATTTTGAGTTATAGTATCTTTCGCTTACCATTTTATAAAGCGATAATAAATAATAAGCTGGTTTGCAATGTGTTTCCTTTGAATGTATATAGCTATGATTTTGTAGATGTAATTAGAGTTCCAACAAATATTAGTTTTTCACATTTCCAGGTGAAACTAGAGAAAATACGGTAAAGTCGAAAATACTATTTGGTGTAACTTACTAGAAAGACAAGAAAATAAAGTCTTTATTTTCGATGAGTAGATTTTGTTATCTTGAAATTATCTTTATTATAAAGATAATTTCAAGATAGCAAAATCTACTCGTCGAGTAAATCGTATATGTCAAAAGCATTTATTACAAAAGATGATCTATAGAACCCCAGGTAGTACACGGATAAGACTTATAAAAGGTGCTAAGCCAATATTTCAGTCATAGAATAACTTTTCAGTGTCAGGTACATCCAGAAAACCACCAAGTTTCAGACAATGTTTAAGGAAAATATGCAGTATATAAACACAATTGTTACCGCCACTAAATGAAGTAGCTTTCTCTTGATCAACAGTTGGTTGATCAAGAGAAAGTTGGTTCCTCTTCATCAACATCGTTGTCAGCGCACTAGAAGAAAAAGACTTTACAATAAATATTGCTGAAGGTAAATTGGTAGAAGATAAAAATAATGATTTAAAAAAGTGCATTAATGAATTGGAAAAGGAGATCCAAATACTAAAGGTTGATTTAGAAAGGAGTAATGAATTTTAGGTGTTCATCGCATTTGCTTCTTAGATCATATAGAGTATGAAGTTGTAATCATTATACTGAATTTCCATCAATTAACATTTAAAAAGCTGTTTTAGAATTTTTAGATCATGCGGAAAATGAAAGAAACATAGTTTTATATAAGAACCAAAAAACAAAAACAAGTTGATTCCCAGGACGACAAAGAGCAATTAAACCACTTTATGCATTTATTTTGAAATTGACTCGTTTACACAGGAATTTTAATCTTTACCATTTATTTTATTTATACAATATTTAGAAGGAGTAATTTCAAGTACTGTAAATACATGGATAAATTTTATGTATATAAACCTAGTATGGAGCAAGTTAAAAAGACAATTGATTATGTACCATCTGAAATATTTATACACAAAATTTATGTATTCAGATTATAAAAATTAACAGTTAAAATTTTAGTGAGAATTACACCCTGGTGAAGATTTACTTTTGTTTTAAATGCCTACTCAGGGAGTTTTTCTGAAAAAGAAATTGTTATTAAAAGTGGATTTTTAAGTTAAGCATTATGGGATTCAGGTGAAAGTGTAATGAGCGACTGTGGCTTTACAATAACAGAATAACTCTGACCAACTTGGTGCTAATCTTATTTTACCATCATTTTTAAAGGGTAGAGAACAATTTACTATTTAGTAAACAGTTTTAAGTCAACAAATTGCAAATGAAAGAATGATACAGAGGTTAAAGTGTTACAATATATTTGATTATGTTATCTCAATGAATATGATAAAAAGAATTTTGTAGAATATGATGAAAGTATTTTTTTCGGTATTTTTTTTGACATTATTTTTTGAGGCTTTTTTTTTTATTAGAAATTTTAAAATAAAGTGCGCTTTCTTTAAAAATTGACTATCATGCGCTCCCCGAATGTTTTATTTGCAATTTCAGAACCAGTCGGTATGTATGATGTATTGGTTTTATCATTGATTCCATTGTTTTCATCCTTCTTACGACAAGTTCTACAAAGTTGTTTTTGACCCGGGCATAACTTCATTCTTAAAGCGGTTTCTTTATTGATTGACCAAAGAGATTCCAAAAAAAAAAAAAAGAAAACCAATCTATACAATTATTACAATTTTTATCAAAAATATAAAACCTAGTATAAACATAAAACTTGTTAAACACGTCCATCACAATTTTTTTTAGTCACTAAAGCAATGACAAAAAAATAGCAAAGTAATATTTAAATTTAAAAAATTTTTGTAAGATTTTTAACTATTACTTACTAAATGCTTTAGTTTTATGAACTTTATTTGGGTCACAACAATACCTTTGTGTAGCTTCATAACGTGCAAGAAACATCTTTTCATGATGAAAACATATAGAACTACAGTCATTCAAAGTTACATCACAACTCCATGCAAGCATTTTTTTTTCTTCTTTTGTAAAGCTTTGAATAACTCTTTTGCCAACCATTTGAGTAAACAAAGTTTTATGGCAATCAAAACTCCAATATTACATTTTTTGTTACTCATTTTAACTCTATTATTTTTAAGATAATTATTATTATTTTATCTAAATATAAAAATATATTTTATTTCATTTATTAAATTAATAAAATGTATTTGCATCATACATATTCAATAACTTAAAAAAAGACTGCATTGTCAAAAAATGAAATAATACTTGTCCACTATTTTTTTTAACCCCACTTAAAAATAATTAATTTTTAAATTATATTCAAAATCCTAGTTTATAAAAGAATAAATAAACAAATTTTCACATTAAAATGTTCATCAGTTTTAAAGATATTGACTATATAACAATTTATAATGGTCGATTTTGAATTCCAGAATCCTATTATGATAGAAAGTTTAAGTTCAGATATCTCAGCAGCTACAAGACATTCCAAAACTGTTTTTTTTGTATTTCTTCTTCTTATATTAAAGATAAATTCCTAAAAGTTTTAAGTGTTAAATTTACTATACACCTGGGTAATTTTCAGTTCTAAAATGGACCTAATTTTACCATTTAAAGCTAGAGGCTTTTTTAGGGGGGTCTAACTTCTATAATATTTAATCTAATGAATCAACTTATCATGAATGATAAATATCACCTATATTCTCACAAAATAACATAATTTTCACAATGGCTTGTATATTCCGCTTTTATTTGCTTTATTAATATTAAAATTTTTTCTTCAAAGTGTTTTTTTTATAACTTTGAAGTCCAAGATGGCCAAAAATAATTATTTTTGTAAAAAAAAATTTTTTTTCGAAAGTTAAAGTAGATTACTGCCATCAGATTGATTTTTAAGTATTTAAGATAATTGGGTTTTTTTATTTATATGGATTTGAAAATGAGACCTTTTTGAAAAAGACAATAAATTGCTCAAAAAAGGTAAAGACAATAATGTTTCAAATTGCCATAATTTTAGAATACTTCAAGATAATGAGTTGAAATTTTAAGAAAATCATTTTTTCCATAAAACCTATGAGTGATGTAAATTTCAAAAAAATCTGAGATGGTCACTCGGGAAATTTTCAAAAAATTGGCTTATCTTTTATGGAATGACCCATTAGTATCTAAGTTAATGCATAAAGCAAAAAAATTGACTAAAATCTAAAAGAATTTTAAAGAGTTTAAATTAATCTAATTATTATAAAGAAAAATGTAACTTAAAGTAAAATTTAGTTTTCTGATATCATGTTAAAGTATCACTTAAATATTACTTTAAGAAGACAAACTCTACTATATTATGATGGATTTGCCCAAATGTACACATCATGTTCCAATTATCAAAATGTACACATCATGTTCCAATTATCAAAATGTACACATCATGTTCCAATTATTTGCTGAAGTATAACAAAAGTTGATAACTCAATTTACGCAAAATGTAAATAAAATGTATAAATTTTTCAATACAAAAATGTATACATTCAAATCTAGATATCAGAGGCAAAGTTATTTTTGGTGCTGGTAGGTTGTTTAGCATCAAGAATGGAAAATGTTAATAATAAATGGTTATTTTATCTTTTAAAATATCAAATCTATAGTAACAAAGTAATAGTATTTGAGTTGCAAATACATACAGGTCCTATTAAATGACAATACGCAACTATCTATTGAACTTTAAAGCATCAATTTATTATTTTATGATAGTGTGCATTTCAATGTTTAGCACTACAATTACTAAAGAAATGTTATTATTCACAATATCTATTAAATTCTCGTAGAAACTGTTTTCTTTTTCCACGTTGAGCTGGAAGAATAATAAGTTTAGTGTTCCAAATAATGATAGCTTGATCTTTAATTTTAAATTTTTGAATAGTCTTCTTTTATTCTATGAATCTACAGTTTTAGAATTTAGACAAGATACACCTCTCTGGTTAACCAAGATGTTTGCCTATATATTGCATAGAACCAGTTCATTTGTAGATTGTGTTTTCTCGATAGTCTTTTGATCTTTTTTTGTGTAATGTGACCTAGCATTGATTGCATATTCCGAGTTAGGTGATAAAAAAAGTGCACTTTTATAGGTTTATATAATTACTTTTTTGTGAATTTTTATATTGGATTTTTATTTTATATTTACTAATTATATAAATGTGTTTTAAAATACGACAATATTAAAAACAATATAGGCTAGATAAATTTAATATTTTGATTTTCCTTTTTTAGTAAGCATTTAAAGGGCAAGCAAACTGTTTTTAATATAACATATATTACTCTTTTAAATGCTGTGTAGCATAGCAGTGAAATAATGATTAAGTCCTTATATGTGAATCTTATTTCATTACACAGGGTATCTAGTAAGTATTTGAATTGATTTTTTTAAATTGATCAATTATTAGATAGTTAATATAATATATAGATTTAAGATTACATAGATAGTCTAGAATATCTATCTAATCTTTATAGATTTTTAATAATCAATTTAAGGTTTTTTAATAATAATAATTAGAAAGAGCTTTAATACTACTAATATTTTAATAGTGAAAAAATTAACAAGTTTTTAAAAAATGTTAATCAAAATTTAGTTTTTTATTTATCTTAATTGTTATAATTCTTAATTCTTTTCTGAATGCGAAAAGTAAATGCATATTAGTAGGGAAAAGTAAATGCATATTAATAATGAAAAGTAAATGCATGCTAGTAGTGAAAAGTAAATGGGAATGCTTATCAATAATGAAGGAAGATCATTGGTATCAGAGTTGTTAGTCCTTGGCCTTGGCCTTGCCCTTAGGTCAAAAATTAAGGCCTTGATCTTGGCCTTGATTGCTTTGGCTTTGGTTTTTCACCTTTTCTTTAAGAATTCAGAACTTTCTTTCGTGTTTGCATTTTAACAATTTTACTACAGTTGATTTTGTTTACAAGAGTTATTTTTGTTTACTTGAAAGCTTAAGAACTTAATTTTGTATTTTATGTCACAGTTTAAATTGGTGTTTTTGACCTGCAATTTTAAAGCAATAATAAATGACATGATTTGTTAATGGGAATTTATTACATTTTTAATTTAAGTCACATGATATCTTTACATTTTTTATTAGTTAAAATATTTAAAAATTTAAAAAAGGATTTAACACATGGTTTTTTCTTAAAATTTGGTTTTACAACTTTAAAAGAATTTAAAAGATTTTTAAATTAAAACAGATTTAATTATATTTAAGTTTTATTTTATTATTAAGTATTTTATTTATTTATATTTACTTTTTTATTCATCTTATCTAAATCTGTTTAAAAAAGTTGTTAGTAATGTATATTTAAAAGAGTTTTTTTTTAAATAATTTTATTTATAAAATCCATTTTTGAACCAATAAGCAATAGTTTAATTTGATAGTGTGGTGACATGAACAACACCAGAAACCATTTTGAAATCTACTAAAAATAGTGTTAAACTTATAATTTAGTAGCCCTTTACCAAAAAAACAAAAAACTCCTTTTTTGCGAATATCAAAATAAAAGAGTCAATCACTAGAATTTAATCAAAATGATTTTTATTTAAAAATAATTTACACAATTAAACAATATTCAAAAATTAGAAATCTATATTTGACAACCATTTCTGTGCCCCTACAAAGTCAGCTCCTGTCGAGTATATCTTTTGTCAGAATGGAATGATAATGTGCCCTCATAGAGCTAGTATGTCCAATTTGTTGCTTGAATCTTTGATTTTTCTTAAATGTAATAAAAACCTATAGGCTATATAGTGGGTATGATTTATAGTTAATACTAATAACTTTAATTAAAACATGTTAATATTAGTTGTTAGCTTTAAGTACAAAAATACATAAAATTGAGGAATTAGAAGTATTTTGTTTTTTATTTTTATGTATTTTTATTTTTGGCTTTCATATATATCTACAAGTATATTTTCTTATTGACTTCATCGAGTTCTGCGCATAAACTTGGTCTAATTTCACAACATGTGGTTTTATTGTCATAGCACTTGCTACCTACAGTTTTGTTAATGATTGTCCTTAACGTAAGGTCAAAATTTAAGTCTTTTACCTTGAAATGTTTGCGAAGGTCTTAGCTTTGAAATTCTTATTCTTGACCTTGAAACTCTTGTCCTTGTAACTTATGGCCTTGGCCTTGTAACTTATGGCCTTGGCTTTGCTACTTTTGGCCTTGTTAACAACTGGTTGGTATCAAAAAATAGGTTAACAGACTACCAGGTGTAACAAATATTTAAAATAAAAGTTTCAAATACAAAAAAAATCAAAAACAAAAAATTTAACTACTAAATGAAATACTACCAAAATAAAACATGAATTTAGCTTTTAGGCTTGGCATAACTAAAATTATCTTAAATATGAAAGCTCTTCACTGTTGTTACTTTTATTACGATTTTCTCTTTTCGAAACATACATTATTGATAACAGAGTTTTTGTCTTTTGTCTGATATTATGTCATTTAAATCATTAAGTTGCTTGGTTTTATATAAATTCTAAATTTTGTCAAAAGATGTTACTCTTGAGTGTTTAATACAAAGTACCCACACTCTTACTAAAATTTTCCTTTTCCTCTTTCATTTTTTTTTTTTTGGCATATGCATAACTACTTCTTTAAAATCTTTGCTTGTATTTAACCCTCAGTCGGCAAAACTTATCTCACAGACACAGCCCTCGTTCATTTATTTTGTCCCCAATCTGGAACACTTTTAAATTGAGAACTTTCTAGTAATTTCATGCCCTTATAAGACTTACAAAACCCTCATACTTAGTTACTTAACAGATAATGAAATGAGTATAGATCGACCAGTGTGTTCTTTTAGACTCATAATCTTTTTATATTAGGTAGGTACTTTTTTTTTCAGAATTGTTTATTTTACTCATTCTAGACAAGTAATACTTAACTAGTTATTGGTATTGCTAAACTAACTGTTAGTAATAAGTAATACTAAACTAATTGTTGGTAAAAATTTTAAAATAGAAAATTCTAAAATTCTAAAAATCATGCACATTATGCCAAATCATGTTATAAACTATTTTTTAAAGAAAAGTTTAATGGTGTCTCAATTTAATGAACTAAGGAAGTTACTTGAGGAAGGTGTTGCAGAAGAACCCTCCCAAATTATAGGCTTTGCAGAAGAGAAGATAAAGTTGAGCATTCTTAATTCAGAAACTGAGCAAGTTTGCACGATGGTGACCTATGGTAATTTTTTATACAATGCCTAATGATGCTGGCATCTCACAAGTGATTTGCATTGGGAACAACCTTAAAAATAATGAAAAAGATTATTTATAAAAGAGTTGTCCTATAAAGTGTTAATCAAACACCTAAAGAGAAGAAGAAGGAATACTGTTGGCATACATTATGGTCTACATATTCAGATGCAAAGAATCCAACCTAGAGTTAATTAAAAAATTATCTTCAACTTTATTAAAATTAGCATCCTCAGCTGATATATAAAGCATTTTTATCTTATCATTTTTATTTTATCTTTTTATATGGCAAAAAAAACATATTTTGAATAACTATATCATCAACACTTTAAATTATTGTGTCATCAAAAATTATTGTCATCAAGAATTATTGTCATAAAAATTATTTTGAATCTTATTCAGAAATCTACTAGAAGTGCATGTGCACAATTTTTTTAAAATCTCATCCACTCCCAACATAGCTGCCAGCCACTACTAAGTTAAGAGTTACTAGAAAACAAATAATAATATTGAAGAGCAAGGAAGCTTGAGTCAGGAAAATATAAAGATGAAAGTGAGTTCCAAAGGATTGAAGTGCGGAAAAAAAATCTAGATGTATAAAAGCTTTTAGAGCATGCAGGGACAGATACTTTAAAAGAATGTGACTTTGCTGAATGATGCGACAAGCGAGAATGAGTTTTGGTTGAGTGATGACTATGATGGTATTTGTAAGAAGGAAAGGCTCAAGTTTGGTAGATAAAGCAACTATGTTTTACAATGCGCTTTTGGACCTTGTCTGGAAAAGCATTGTTAAAAGAACTAGCTTAAATATGACAGTATTCCACACAAGGACAAATAAGAGGTAGAGTACGGAGTCAGAACTAAGACAATAACAAGTACAATAAAGAGAAGCAACTTTAGCAGATGTTAACTTAGCAATAAACCAAAATGGTTTTGGATATATGGTTTCCATGAAAGGTCAATAGTAAATGATAATCCAATAAGATGTAAAGAAAAGAAGAACCCTCTCATGACAATGAACCCTCTCAATGGCAACCCTCTCACTTGGTAAGAGGGTTGCCATTCATTAATATAGGAATGTTGACAGTCATTATCAACATTCCTATATTAGTGAATGGCAACCTAAGGAATATTGTTGTCATAGTTGTTTGCAGTATTGCACAGCTGTTTGTTTGCAGAGTTTTATTTTAGTTAAAATTTAAAAGCCACCAAGTTGTTACAAAAGTGAGATCAGATTCAAGGTTGGCTACCTGTTCTAAGCGACTGAAAAGAGAAGACTTTTTGTCAAGATAAGAGTATAAAGTTGAATTGTCACCAATTAAAGCCATTTTAAATATAAGATTGTCAGAAAGGTTGAATATAATGAAGACAAGTAATGAAGAAACAATACATGACCAAGAATAAAACCTTTAAATACCCAAGAAGTTACTTAAAATGAAGAAGTCTTGATCTTCGAAGAAGAATTTAGTACTGCAGTAAAAAAAAAATGATTTGATAATCTTAAAAATTTTCCCAGATTTATCATATGAAGCAAGCTTATGGAAAAGGCTAGCATGCCAAATATTATGAAAAGCTTTAGATATGTTGAAAGCAAAAGCCTTTGACTTGCTGCCTTTACCTAATGCAGGATAGAATCTTTTAGTCACAGTAGTTTGCAAGTCAGCCATAGAATTAGAAAGTTAAAAACTGTATTGTTAGTAAGTTATTAGGCTCAAGATGGGTTATTAGAAACTTGATGAATAAAGACTCAAAGACCTTACTAATAATTGAGAGAAGACTGATCGAATTATAGTTGGAAGAATGTCAGACCTGTCTCAAGGGTCAGAATATTCTCCAGAGTTTTTAAAAATTGAAACCTCGGATGCCATTTTCCAGCAAGCAGGAAAACAAGATTCATTCAAGTACTTATTAAATAGTTAGGAGAGAATTGAAGAGAATTTTTTAGAACATCTTGGTAAAACAAGATGTTCTAAAAAACTCTCAGAAATGCTATCACAGAAATGTTGTCTGGGCCACAAGCCAAAGAAGATTTTGATTAAGCAAAAGCAATGAAAGCCAGAATGATTTGGTCTAACCATAGACAAACCTGTTTAAGTGGAATGACATGAAGAGTATGGCCATTAGATTCATGAGTCTTATCAGAGGAAAGGTTTTTTGCAAATAGTATTGCTTTGCCCTTAGGAGAGATAATAAGATCAGGCCTATGAATTAGAGATTAAATATTTCACTTTTGTTTGTTAAAGATACTGCTGAAGATTTCCAAAGCTTAACTTCTGAAATACAGTAACTGAAATTAAAGGAGCTTAGCATCAGACAGTACGTTTTTACATTGATTTCTTGCAATAATATTAAGGCTTTATTTTTAAGATAAAAAAAAATGATTACAATTAGATATAGCAACAGCACAAGAAAGTGAAAACCATGGAATAGAATGTTTCTTATCTTGAAACCAACAATAAGTAATAAAAGTTTCTATATCTGCCTAAATCTAGGAAGTTATGTAGGAAGTGCATTTAACAGCAGAGAGAGAAAAGACATAAGTCAAGGACTGTCGCGCAAAGAATCCCGGTCAGCTTTCAGGTATTCATTTTATTACCTGATCTGATTGTATCAAAGTTTATAAGATTGTTATTGTAACAATAATTTCTTAATTAAAAAGTTTTTATCTTTGCAGCTTTTAGTGAGATATGTAATAAAATAGAATTATCATACATCCCCCTACCTTATATATCTCTATCTCATTGTCATCTACCTCTCATTAACATTATTTCCTAGTTAAAAGTTTTCTTTAGTTTCAATCTTTCATTGTTAGTGGTATATAAGACCACTCTTTCAACAATAACTAAATGATTTACGCTTTTAAATAATATTTCCAATTAATTTTCAGTAAAACACATGGCATAATAAAGTATTATAATAGGAGTTGATCTAAATAAATTATTATATAAAAAAAATTAGTCAAAAATAATTAATTTAAAAACAGAAATTATAAATAAAAGAATATAAATTAAGCTTCATTTTTCATAAGTTACTTTTCTACTTCCAATACTACTGCAGTAAAAGCATACATTTAAGCAACCCAAGCATTTGATGCTTTATCACAGGGAAGCACTTCTAAACTACTGTTACTTGCTAGTAAATCAAGCAGTTTTTCTTTACTAGTAAATCTAACAGTTTTTGTCCAACCTTCTGGTCAAAGGTTTTGTTTCATTTCCATGCTTAGAAATGTTATAAAATAATTATTAGGATTGTAATTGGACCAAGTTTCTTTTAAACGAAATAGTATTATTTTAATAATTTTACTTTTTGATTTCTCAAAAATCTTGGTACATTACCATTAGTAGTTTGGTCTGTAAAAGAAAGATCACCATACTTATAACCATATAAATCTGCTCTTCTTTTTATATGAGACATTTTTTTGTTTTAATAATATTGAACATAATTGTGAACAATTTTAAATAATTTAAAATGAATTTACATAAGTGCTAACTTGAATGCACTGAAAGAATTTGCAGACATTGGCATAAGTGTAGCAGTTGCAAAAACTATGATAAAAACACCAAAAGAATTTACAAACATTTGCATAAGTTTTAATTGGCATAAGTGCGCGGAAAAAATTTGCCAGATTTAGCAATTTTTTTTGGAGCACATATGCCAGTTCAGACATGTGCCAATATATGCTTTGCACTTATGAGAGTTTATGCCAATTTGCACTTATGCAAATGCACTTTTAAAATTCGCACTTATTCAGTCTGTTGTTTTTTTGACAACAAATATTCAAAAAAAACTTTCATTAAATTTGAATTTTAAAGCTTATTTTTGAAAGCTCAATAGAAATAGAACTAATTTTCTTAATCAATAGACATAATTTTTTTATCAAAACTATTATTTTTTGATAAACAGCTATAAGTAATACAAAGGCAACATACAAATTATGATTTTCACTTTTAAAGAACTTTTACTGCAATTATGATTATTATAAGTGTTATAAGTATATATTATAAGTTATTACACTATATTATAACTTTTTTTAATATATATATAATAAAGTTTATATATAATAAAGTTTTTTTTTTTTTTTTCATAATAATAATAAAGTAATAATAAAATAATAATAAAAATAATAATAACAACAACAACAACAACAACAACAACAACAATAATAACAATAATAATATTAATAATAATAATAATAATAGTGTGCAAGTGTTATTGAGAGTAAAAGAGTTCAGCATAAACTCAAAATAGAAATAACAAATAAAAAACAAACAATAACTTATATTGATTTTTTAATTATAAAAAAAAAAATAATTTAAGTTTATGTAATGAATTTATCATCTGCATAAGTTTAACATAAGTTTTCCTATTTTTAGTTGAATTCATTTGAAACATGGCTAGTAAAGAATTTGTAAGTGATTTATGAAGAAAATTTGTTGTTATTTGAGATTATTTTTGCAGTTTTTAAAGTTTTAAGTTAAAAGTGTTGAACAGTTTTTTTTTAATTTTAGGCATTTCTTCCAGATGGTGAGAGAGCAGAATGGCTAAATCAGGTTTGTTCATGATATGATTTAATTCTGCTTATTTAAAAAATGATTTGTTTTTTTCTCTTGTTTTTTTTTTTTTTTAGATGATAAAACAGTTCTGGCCTTTTATTTCAATATTAACGGAGGATTTTTTAAAAACAAAAGTAGAACCTGAGATGAAAATGAAACTTCCATCAATAATCAAGTCTCTTAAATTCAGTAAAACTGATCTGGGGAACAGAGTAAGCTAAGAAAAATTATAAATAATAATATTATCAAACTTTATATAGATATAATAAAAAAAAGGTTTTTTATACTTTATTAGCCAATTAGACTTGGAGGTATAAAGGTATTCTCAGAACATGTACCTCCAAATCAAATTATTGCTGATATGGAATTAATGTAAGATGTTTATTTTTATGAATTATTGTTTAAAATCTGAGTCATTATAGATGCACCATGCCCCTCAACCATCATGCATCTTTACCATACACCACCATGCACCTTTATCATTCACCACCATGCACCTTTACCAAATGCTACCATACATCTTCACCATATCATTACATACTTCACTGTACATTTTTACGTCTTAGCCATGCATCTTTCACCATTCAAGCTTTTTTTTTATGTTTTTATAATTACTTTCTTTTTCAATTTTCATAATAACTGCATTAAAAATAGATACGCTGGGGATGCATTAATAGAGCTGGCACTCGACAATGGTATTTCTGGTGGAATATCAGATATTCAGGTAAATTTTTTTTTTTTGACTTATTGGAGAAAAAAAATTAACTTTTTTTTATTTGTTAATACTTTTTTATATCTACTTTGTTTGCTTTCTACTTTTAATTACACTTACTGATGTCTGCCCTTACCTATTATAATTACACCTACTGATGTCTGCCCTTACCTAATATAATTACACCTACTGGTGTTTGCCCGTATCTATTATAAAAACTAAATATGTTTATATTTAGTTTTTATTCTTTATTATTTTTATTTTTTAATTTTGTGATTGTTTTTGTAAATTCTATTTCTTCTTTTTATTACATGAATTTAAGAATTTGAAAACATCAAAGTACTTAAAATAAAAAAATAGTATTTAAAAATAAAGACTTTAAAACATGAAATAACTTTTAAAACTGGCTACAAATTGACATCTGAAATTTAAAATTATGAAAATATTCAAAACATTTCCATATATTTTTTTCCATATTCCTATGATGTGTTTTTTCAGCATAAGATTAACATTTTTTAATTTATATTACATTTTTGTTTTCTTCTCTTTTTTTTAAATTAATTTTATTTCAGTTTTAATTTTTCCTTTTTATTAAATTAATTTCGTAAAGGTTTTGCTTAAATTATTTATAAAAGATTTATATAAATAATTATTTATATAAGTCTTTATTTATATAAGGTTTATACATATTCAATTTAAATACGGTTTTTTTCTTCTTTTTTTTTCAACAGTTCTTTTGACACCTTTTCAGTAGTTTTTTTTCGCATAATTTTGAAAATTTTACTTTTTCTTTTTTTTAAGAAAATTATTTTTGTTTAAATTTAATTTGCTAACTTTTTTGATTTCAAGTTAGTTTAAGCATATAAGCGTTATCTCGAAGCAGTACGAGGAATACAAAAGAATTTTTTGTAAATAATTAATAAGCATTAAGGAAACTCTGTCACTAATGCAAAGCACACAAAATGTACGCTAGAAACCTTATATCTCATCGCTCAAAAGTGCATGCTACATAATTAATAGGTATGTTTTGTTTTGTGTGATTGGTTTTGATATTTTTAACGCCAATTATTTTGGTACAAATGCCATTAAAAACCAGAGGCAAAAATCGAACAAAAAATAAAATAAAAGTTTTGTTGAGTATTCATAATAGTGTCAAAAGACAGCCAAATGGAAAAAGATCCGGATTCAATTGGATGGAAAAATAATGCAGACAATTTGATCAAAAATTAGGAGCTTCTGTTACATCAAAGTCTGTTAGAGACTATTTTAATAGTTTTAAAAAGAAGATCTCAGAAGAGCATTGTAAACAAAACATTTAGGATAAATGTGGTGGAGAACAAAATCAATGTTTTCTTTGAAAAATTAATTGACATTATGATGTGTAAAGAGTTTTTTCTTAGAAAAAAGAAAAGGCAGAAGAAATATTCCAAGTTCCAATTCTGTTTCAATGGAACATTTGGTGAGACTAAAAAACAAAAGATTGAACATGCAGATATGCCCCCAATATGACAAAAAAAAATGATCAAGGACAGGCTAGCTGAAGTTTTTGACTGTAAAAATGAAATGATAAAAGCTCAGAACGTGGAAGATTTGAAACGAAAAAAGGTTTAAATTAAAAAAGAAACTAAAAATTCTAAAAACTTTATGAATGGTATGTTGGAAAATATGTTGCAAACATCAAATGCAATGACAGCAAACAAACCAGCAATTTTAAATGCAACAACAACAGCTACAGCAACAGTTTTGTTTAATGCATTAATTGAAAAACTAAACAAATAGACAATAGATATAAATGATTATAACATAAGTATTTATCCTTGACTTTAAAAATTATTTTGTAATGGATTCCAAACTTTATTTTAATATATTTATCTTTTTTTTCCTAAATAGTAAAATAAATGATATTATCATTAATATAATAAATTTAACTAAATAAATATAAAAATAAATTTAATTTAATTTAGAAGTAAGAATAAAATTAATTTAATAAAATAATATTATGATATATTTTATAACAAAATAAGGAAATGATTTATGTAAACTGTATTCTTCTAATATTGGAATTCACTAAAAATTAAGGGCTTTTTCTATTGTTACCTTAAATGGTAAAACAACACTTTGTAATTTAAAAGTGTGTATCTTATTGCGACCATTTTAGACTGTTTGTTGGTGAAAACAAGGCCTACAAATAGGGTAGACTGTCCTGTCAAGAAACCCAAATCAGTTTTTTTAATGTTGCCCCTTTCAGGGGAAATTGCAATGGAAATATACTTTAAACTAAATGGAAGATAATAGTGGTGTGTTAAAATCATTTAAAAATAACTTTATGACTAAAAAAAATTTATGACTTTATGGCTAAAAATCATCAAGTAAAAAAAGATAGAGAGACTGTTTTTGAAGATATTTTTAACTTTAAAATAAGTCATAAAAAATTCAAGAATGAAAACTTACTTTTCAAAAACAATCTGAATGTTAAAATGGAACACAAAAAAATGATAAATTATACTAAATTAAGTAAAATAAAGATAATTTTTTGAACAAATTTTTTTTGTTTTATTTTTATGAAGGATTGTTTATTAGTTATTCATTGACAATCTTGTAAAATTCAAAAAGAAAATTCTGATCTCTGATTTTGAATTAGCAAAATTGCATTTTAAATATCTTTTGTCATATTCTCAATGTTTAATTAGTTATTTTGTTAATATATATATATATATATATATATATATATATATATATATATATATATATATATATATATATATATATATATATATATTATTTTAAAACATCAAAAATACGATTTCTCTCAACACTTATAATTTTTTTATTATTATAGAAATTTTCGCTGGATTTTAGATACCAGCTTCTTCAGCTTGTTAAATGTTACAGTAATTAATAAAATCATATATTTTAAAATCATATATATATATATATATATATATATATATATATATATATATATATATATATATATATCAGAGCTCAATTCAATGGTCGGGCATCGGACAATGTCCGGCTAAAAGCTCAGATTATCTAATCAATTTACAAAGTAATCGGACATTTGGACCAACAAGAATTAAGTTCTTGGACAGAAATGCCATGCGATCGAGCGCTATTGCTGATCACGCAAATGATTTTTTTTTGTTAACAACTTGACAACGACTGTTTTTATGTTTTGATGATTTAAATGTTTCAGAAATGCGCTGAAAAAAAAAAAGATTAAGCTTAACTTAAACTAGAAAAAAATTAAAAAAAGTAATAAGCAAAACAATTCCTTACAAAAAAGAAAACAAATTATCTTTAAAATAAAACTATAAAAACTCGTTAAACTACTTTTTTGTTATGTTTTTAATTGCATTTGAAAAATATTACTTGAAAACTTATCTTTTAAATGTTTAATTAAAGTTACACAAAATGCTTTTACAAATTACTTTTATTAATTGATGATTATTGATATATAAATAAGCAAATTTTATTTAAATCATTGAAAAGTGAAAATAAGTTATCAAAAAGAAAAAAATATAATATTTTTAAGTTATAAAAACATTTTTTTCAAAAAGTTAAAAAAAAAAATTTGTTTAAAAAAGTTAACTTTAAAGTAAGTCTTTTTAAAATCGAAATTTTTAATCATTTCATGCTTAAATTAGTAAGTCAAGTTTTAAAAAAAACTTTTAAACTTTTTAAAATTTTTTCTTTGTAAAAATAAAAAAAATAAGTATATTACTTAATTTACAAATAATGCGTTTATTTTTAAGCTATCGTTATACGACTATCATTATGAACGCGTTACATATGGATATATGACTAATTTAAACTGGATGTAAGTTTTCAAAGAGGTTTTATCTGTTAAATTTTTAAGAGCAACTACTTCTTTTTGAAAAATTGCTGCTAGATTTTTAACCATTAGACTCAAAACATCAAAAATATTACCTCGAGCTTATTCAAGGAATAAAAGCAAGTCTTTGACTTGGCTAAAAAAGAACTTTTTTGTTGGTTTTGATACATGCCTACTTTTAATTGAATATTTTTAAATGTACCTTTTATTACCATACAATCTACTGTTTTATTTTAGGTTTTCTACTGTTAAAATATGATTTTAATTTTGTAAATTTTTTATAATTTGAAATTTGCTTTATTAATCTTTATAAAAAGAACTTTAAACATTTAACATTTTTCAAATATAAGTCATGGTCTCAAATAAAATAAAATTATACAAAAATCTGAAATACATTAGTCATTTGTGTATATATATATATATATATATATATATATATATATATATATATATATATATATATATATATATATATATATATATATATATATATATAAATTAAAAAATAGTAAAAATTAATTCTCTATAGGTGCTTAATTAATTGAATTAAATTTAATTTATCAAAATAATAAAAATTTAATCAAAATTTCATGACTAATTAACTTTTAAAATATAAAATGTATAATTCTATATGTTTTTATAGTTGTATAATTCTCTATGCTTTTAAAATATAAAATGTATAATTCTCTATGTTTTTATAGTTGTATAATTCTCTATGCTTTTAAAATATAAAATGTATAATTCTCTATGTTTTTATAGTTGCGTCTCATGTTTTTGCCGTACTGCAAAATAGCGGGCGCTGGCTTTACTAAGTTATACGCAAAAAGCTGCAAGTCACTCAACTAGTTTATACATCATTGATTTGCACACACGTGTAAATAGACTATATTTTATTATAGTCTATTCGCACGTTTAAAAAAAAAATTTAAGTTAGATTTTAAATATGAAATCACTCACAAACAAAAAATTTTATAACTTAAGACATATTTTGAAAGCAATTTAATTTTTTTAATCAATTATAATAAAAATAAATAAAATTACTTAAACATAGTTAAGTCTTTATTTAAAAAACAAACAAAAATGTGCAATAGGTAAAAAAACCATTAAGAAATACTTCTTTTTTTTAATTAAAAGATTGCCTGCTCAAGCCAAAACCCTTGTCATTGTATTTATACTACACTGTGCCTATCCCTAGATAAGCAGTCAATATATATATATATATATATATATATATATATATATATATATATATATATATATATATATATATATATGTATATATATATATATATATATATATATATATTTATATATATATATATATATATAAATATATATATATATATATATATATATACACTACGGTGCGCATATCCTTCAAAAATCAACCAAGGTAAGTACATTGTGCTAGTTTAATTTTAAAGTTAAAAACCAGTAATAATAATTCTAATTTTTTAAAATTCTCATAAAATTTGATTATCTTTTTTTAATTAAACTATAATTAAATATAGTTATTTAATTATAGTTAAATATAGTATTTCATGTTTTTATTTTACGCCTTTGTGTGAAATAAAAACATGATTAAAAAAAAAAGATCAATGGTTAAAAGTTATTTGTAATGTAATGATTTTTTTTATTGCATTTAAATTGTTAAAACATCAAAACGGCTGTTGTCAAACTGTAAAGAAAAAAAAAAAAGCGTTGTCAGTTACAGCGTGAAAATTTAAGTCTATCTAAAAAAAACATACAACATTAAATTGAAACTATTTTATAAAAAACAAAAATCTGCGATGAAATACTCTAAATAATAAGGAAAGAAACTACACATTCACTAGACTAACATTAAATAAACTGAATAACATGACAAAGATTTTAATAGCATAACTCCATTTCATAAAACCGAAAAAATCATATTTTAAAAATTTGATCGAACATTATATATATTATATATATATATATATATATATATATATATATATATATATATATATATATATATATATATATATATATATATATATATATATATATATGGGCAGTTTCGCGAGAATGACAGTCGTAACATTTGACACTCTATAAGTTATTAAAGATGAACCAAAAACGGACATTACTTGAAACTTTTCAAAAATGTGAAAAACTACCATATAATTATATATGTAAAAGTTACAGTATTAAAGTCTTCAACTTTTTTCAAAATTTAACTCCAAGTAGCATGAGGGTCATAACGCTTACTTTTTACTACTTCTGAACAAAACAACTTTGTCAGACTTAATGCTGCAAATAGGATGGTGAAAAAGAAATCCTTTGGTGTGTGTCAAACAAGCAGAAAAAAAGTGCAAGTTGAGAGACAAAAAATATCAATAAAAGTTTTTCTTGGTTATCTTACTCGGTTATATTTACTTGTTAACTGAAAGTGTTTATTTGTTATCTAAGAGTATTTACTTTTTATTTGAGTTTATTGATCTTTCTTTTTTTTTTGATGATTTTTCTTTTTCTGCTCCTATCTTTTATATTATCTTTTGTGATAATTAAATGTTAAGTACTTAAGTACTTAAGTTTTGGATTATCATTAGTATACAATTAAGTTTTCCAAGTATATAAAATTATTAAGTATACCAAGTTTAGATTTTCTTATATTTTTATTGGTATGATATTGGTTTGTGTTCTTATATTATTTGTTTTTTTGTTACTGCTTTGTTTTTTATTACTGCTTTGTTTTGTATTACTGCTTCGTTATATATACTTATAATTAATTGTTATTGTTATGTATTGTTGATATGTTTGGCTCCCTTTCTGACTAGGAGCTCAACCAAACATTATCAACTAAAAATGCTAATTTAATATATCATCTTGAATCTACATTTAATCCAAGAAATAAAATTTCAAATCTTAATTATTCACCCGGTTCAATTAGTTATAAATACTAAAATGTTATAGATTTCAATAAAAATATCAAGCCTAACTCTTTATATTTATCTCAACATTGCTACCTTACCATTTCACATTGATGATCTCTGCAGTTTTATTAGCACACCTAATACGTTACCTGTGGCAATAGGTATTACTGAACCTAATTTGTATATAAACAATACAAATATAACAAATATATCTATAAATGGGTGTAACAATGAGCATTGCCCCACTGAGGCTAAAAAAGATGGCTCTCTTCTATATCTAAGCTCAAATTTAAATTACATAGTTCGTAATGACCTAAAAATCTACTCTTCCAAATGTCTAGAATCTATTTTTGTTGAAGCTATAAAGCTTCGCAAAAAAAATAACTGACTGCATATACCGACATCCCTCTATGAATCAAGACGAATTCACACTAAATATTTAACTCCTCTATTAGATAAGCTAAATACTGAAAGTATTCTTCTTATAGGAGACTATAAACTGGATCTCTTAAGATATAATGAATCAAATTCTATTTTTAATTACCTTGACTCAATAACCTCTAGTTCTCTAAACACTACTATAATTTTACCGATTTATTTCATTCTTAGTAAAACTAATCACCCAAATAAAAGTGAGTAGGTTGTTTAGTGATAAGCACAAAAGTACTAGTGTTTATAAAGGCATTTAAATTTATCCAAGAATGTATAGAACTTCTTATTAGTATTATATATTTAAACCCAACCCTTGAAATACAAAAAATGAGGAAAAATGAGGTTGGAAATAAATTGCCAACCTCAAACTGTTAGAGGTCTGCAAAAAAATTTTACACAAAAGAGTTACCAAAACATAGAAATGAGGTAGCAATTATTTGATGACCACATACACTTTTAGGTTGGCAGTTAGGTTGACGTTGCCAAATGCTGACACGCTTCCGAATTTTGAGGGCTGATATATATATTATTATTATTGTTATTATTATTATTATTATTATTATTTATGTATACAACAGGGCTTTAGAGCTGCTGCAGAGCCGGAGCTAGTTGGAGCTGGTGTTTTTACCAGGAGCTGAGCCAGAGCTGGAGCTTAAATATTTTTAGTTGGAGCTGGCTTTAGAGCGGGCTTTGAGCTAGCTCTTCTCTTTGATAATTTAATTAAATGCGGTAGTGGTGCAGTGGTAGAGCGCAAGCTTCATAAACGAGTGGTTCCGAGTTCGATCCCCACAATAAGTAGCCTCCTTGTCTGTAGTGGCCTTCTCGGCCTTGAGGAGGTGAATTAAAAAAAAAAAAGTATATGTATATATTACAATTAAATTTTGTTTATGTATTATTATTAATATTATATATATATATATATATATATATATATATATATATATATATATATATATATATATATGTGTGTATATATATATATATATGTATATATATAATATATATATATATATATATATATATATATATATATATATATATATATATATATGTATATATATATATATATATATATATATATATATATATATATATATATATATATATGTATATATATATATATATATATATATATATATATATATATATATATATATATATATATATATATATATATATATATATGTATATATATAAATAAAATATATTTTTATTATTGTTATTATTACTATTCCATTCTTATTATTAATTCTATTTCGGCTGTTATTGATTAATATTATATTATTTATAATTTTATTGTTATCAACTCCAGCAAAATTTTTACTAAAAATTAGTACATGTAGTATTTGTATCAATGAAGTGAATAACTATTTCAGAAAATATTTATTGATTGATTAATTAATAAACAAACTTTTTTGTTGTTTTAGATTAATGGAATGTTGCGTGTTGAAATAACTCTACTGCCAAAACACCCATTCATTGGTGGAATTTCTTTGTATTTTATTGAGACTCCAGTTTGTTATTATTTTATTAAATCTAATTAGAAGTTAAATAATGATTAAATTAAATTTTAAAATGCAATCTGTTGACTATAGAGTTCAGTGTTTTATTGCTTATGGGGTTTTTATTGTTTACAGAATACTATGTTCTTTTATTTGTTATAGAATTCTATAATTTCTTATTGTCTATAAAATGCTGGTTTTTTTTCTATTTGCAACACAATCCTGTGTTTTTCCCACTAAATTAAAAAATTTTATTTATATTTTTAGAAATTAAATTACAATTTTACCAATCTGTTAAATATTCTT
>NC_061162.1:52523743-52567981 GCF_022113875.1 Hydra vulgaris | reverse complement strand
AATACATAATATATAAAACACATGCACATGTGCACCCACACATACATTTATAAGTAAAGATTTAAAACGAATTAATGCTAAAAAAGTTTGGTTTGTAATATCTTTATTATTTGCATCTATGTTTGCATTTCAACTCAAGCAACCTGTTTTTAATGTCTTTGGAACCAAAATTAAAATATAAATTTAGTTTTACTGATAACCCTATCTGAAATATTTTTTTAAATAAATTTCTAATGAAAGTTTTGATATTTTATGGTTTCTGATATTGTTTTCTAAAGAAATAATATATAAATTATAAAGACCATTATAAAAAACTTTTGATAAATTTAAAAAATTTACTGTCCTGATATTTGGGGAAAGAAAAGAGGGGTTGGGTGGGTCAGTCAAGATTTCTTCACAGGCCTCCATTACCACAATTTTTTGCAATCTTCTTTTGGCACAGGCATTAAGATACTTAAGTTTGGAGTTTGAACCATCAATAAAAGGTGTCATCTTTTGTAAACAGTGGTACAAAAAAGGTGTCTGAGCATTTTATATATATATATATATATATATATATATATAATATATATATATATATATATATATATATATATATATATATATATATATATATATATATATATATATATATATATATATATATATAAAAGAAATTACTAACCTCTCTTTATATTATATATCAGCAAATTAAATTTGTAATAAAGTATAAACACAAGCAAAAATTTGGTTGTAATTGCACCACTATAAAAACTAAGAAAAAGTAAGTATAAAAAAATTAATGCTCAATGTAATTATCAATGTAAATATCTATCTGATGTAATCTTAAAATTATGTAAATGTAAAAACTCCTTTTATATTAATATTCAACAAAAATAAAATAATACAAAGAAAACAAATTAAATCATGCTTGTTGTTCTTGTGGTTCCATAAAAGACTAATTAAGTTTATTATTATTAGTAAAAGGAAAACTTGTGATCATGGAAATTGTGCATTAGACAGAGGCAAAGAGGCTAGGGCTATTGCTTTTGGCAAACCTAAGGCTTTCGACTAAGTTTGGCATGCTGGTCTTTCATAAGCTTGTTTAATTTGGTATATGTGGGAAAGTTTTTGAGATTATCAAATTATTTCTTTCTAACCACTTTTTTAAAGTCATCCTTAAAGGCCAACACTCTTCTTTATATCCAGTAACTTCTATCCTTGGTCCTGTTTTGTTTTTTATCTACATTAATGATCTTCCCAACAACCATCTAAAGTAGCTCTTTTTGCTAATGACTCAACCTTATACTCTTGCATTGGCAAAAAGTCTTCTCACTTAATCGCTTAGAACAAGTAGCCAATCTTGAATCTGATTTCACTTCTCTAACATATTGGGGCGCACAGTGGCTTGTGAATTTTAACTCCAACAAAACTCAGTTATTTACTGCAAACAACTATTAATTGACATTCCTTTATTAATATATTGCAATCCTCTAATTGAGTCCACTTCTTTACATATTCTTGGATTATTGTTTACTACTGATCTTTTATGGAAACCATATATACAATTAATTGCTAAATTAGCATCCGCTAAGGTTGTTTCTCTTTATCATGCTTGTTTTACAAGTTTTCTCTACGGTCCGAATTAAATGTAACTTTGAGACCATAACAAAATAACAAGGAAAAACATACTTCATAAAAACAAGTCTAATGCCGCTAGTTTATAAGAATCGCTCTTATACTTATATGTAAATGAGATTATGAAGATAATGAGTTATGATTAGGTAAAGATTATGAGTACTGTAATTATGGTAAACTTCTTCCAGGTTAAAACTTGTTCTTTAGAACAGAAAACAAAGAAAGAAGAATAGTGTTATTATTGATTCTAGTTTTCCAGAGACAGGGTTGGTAAAAAAACCCAACCCAAAAAAACCCACCTCAAAAAAAACCAAAAAAACTCAAAGATATTTGGGTTTTTTTAAAAATGTCTTTTTTTACAACAGATAAATCTGTCTTCAGCTTTTTTAAACCCTATATTGTGAATAATATAAGATTTATTACTCTTTTATTATGAAATATATATATGTTTATTATATTTTATAGTTTAAACTCCTTACAGAATTATCCATAATACGATTAATCATTTGTATAGCTGGTTAGGGTAATACAGAAAAAACAATTGGGGAAAGTTAGTTTAAAGAAAAAGAAAAATCAATAAAGATTACAAATTATATTTCATTAAATTTCAAAAGCTTTACAAAAGATTGGCCGTTGTTGTTTACCAATCAAATTCTCTGCCTCTCAAATGTCTGTATATCCGAACAAGATTTTTAGCTCTATCGTTTCCTAACCTATTTCTTAACTTGCTCCACACAATACCAAAAGTAAAAAACACTCTTTTTATTGAGCCAGTGTTTGCAGGACAACTATGAAGAGATTGAAAAAACTTTACAAACTCTTCTGGTAGTGGTAAAGATTTTTGATGTAGCTTTTGTTTCATATCTATTATACTCCACCATCTTTCACTTGAAATTGTAGAAATAAAGTTATTGTTAAACATGTGCTGTGGAAAGGTAGTTGTGACTTTTAGTCTGAAATCATAGTAACCAGCCAAGTATTCATTGTGCCTATCACTTAGCTAAGCTTCTGCAGCAGCTTCTTGTTCAATGCTTAAAGATTTTCTTAAAATTAAAGAATATTATTTTTCTGTTTTATATTTTATAAATGAGAAATAAATATATTATATGGATATTATTTATTAGTCATATATTGTGTCTGTAGTCTAGAATTGACTAATGTGTTATGTAAGTTAAAAAAATGTAGTTTTAAGTTTGTTCTTTCAATTTTTGGGTTAGATTTGGTGGCCATACCTTGGTATTTAATATCAGTCAAATTTGCCAAAAAATGAAAAGGTTCCATTGCTTAATCAAATTTTAACTTAATTTCAATATAATATAGCTTCAGGTCTTCATCCTTCAGGAGAGACAACTAAATTTCACATGCATCTGACAATGATGTTGAATCACTTTGTAGCTATAAATATAATTTTTTTTTTTAAATACCTATACAAATATTTTAACAATATATTTAAGTGCAGTTTGCAATTTTATTTTAATGACTAACAACTTTGTTTAACATATCTACCTTATTCACATTTCTCCAGTTGATTTTGAAGATTTTTAGCTTCTTTGAAAATTGCAGCATTATCTATAATTTTCTTGATATTACTATAAATATCACCTTCATGCTTCTCTATAATATCAA
The DNA here is from genome assembly GCF_022113875.1 of Hydra vulgaris. NCBI lineage: Eukaryota > Metazoa > Cnidaria > Hydrozoa > Anthoathecata > Hydridae > Hydra > Hydra vulgaris. The sequence continues at coordinate 52,564,738 of NC_061162.1, read as the reverse complement.
GATAGTGGCTATAATTTTTAATATAAGTCTTTAAAAAGTCTACTTGAGAGTTCCATCGTGTATCATTAGGAAGTTGTGGCATAACTCCATTCCTATCATCCAAAAGCCATCCCTGAAATTAAGAACTAGTTCAATTAGTTGATATAATAATAAAATTTACTGAGTAAATGAGTAAAAAAAAATTGAAACTGTAAAATTAAAATAATATATTATAAACTCACACGATTTACTCACACGTGGTTGGTGATGATTTACTCACACGTGGTTGGTGATGATTTACTCACACGTGGTTGGTGATGATTTACTCACACGTGGTTGGTGATGATTTACTCACACGTGGTTGGTGATGATTTACTCACACGTGGTTGGTGATGATTTACTCACACGTGGTTGGTGATGATTTACTCACACGTGGTTGGTGATGATTTACTCACACGTGGTTGGTGATGATTTACTCACACGTGGTTGGTGATGATTTACTCACACGTGGTTGGTGATGATTTACTCACACGTGGTTGGTGATGATTTACTCACACGTGGTTGGTGATGATTTACTCACACGTGGTTGGTGATGATTTACTCACACGTGGTTGGTGATGATTTACTCACACGTGGTTGGTGATGATTTACTCACACGTTGGTTGGTGATGATTTACTCACACGTGGTTGGTGATGATTTACTCACTCGTGGTTGGTGATGATTTACTCACACGTGGTTGGTGATGATTTACTCACACGTGGTTGGTGATGATTTACTCACACGTGGTTGGTGATGATTTACTCACACGTGGTTGGTGATGATTTACTCACACGTGGTTGGTGATGATTTACTCACACGTTGGTTGGTGATGATTTACTCACACGTGGTTGGTGATGATTACGGAAGTACTTGTTAACTTCAATTAAATATGCCAAAAAACTTGGTGTCAGCTGCTTTTCAACTAAATTTAAGTAATGAGCTGAGCATCCATATGTAAGTAGCAATGGATATTCCTCTTTAAGAATATATATATATATATATATATATTCTTTTTCATTTTGTTCTCATTATCTGTACAAATGGCAAATACCTGTTGGAAGTAGACAAATATTCTTATATTTTTAGTTGGCTTAAGTTAAAGTAAATACTATGATACAGTATTATTATACTTACATCTTGTTCATAAACCTTCTTGATGTGTTTTATTGCTTCAATGGCTAATGGAGCACAATATTCTGAAGTTTTTTTTTTTTTCACTTTCTGCATCTATAGCGGAGATTAAATATGGGGTTTTTCCATTATGTACACTGTGAACAATAATTGGATTATTTTTGACACTGCTCCAACCATTTTGTATCAATGTAATAGTACTCCAAATTCACTTTTCATAGATACAATTACTTCATCGTTCACTTTATCCAGTAACTCTCCTGAAAGTTTCTTCCGGTTTGGAGGATCATAACCAGGTCTCAAAAAATTAATACATTTTTTAAATTCTCTATTTTCAACAGCATTAAAGGGAATATTGCAAGCAAAAAAATTTGGCAACTTGCAAGTCAAAAACATCCTTTTGATCTGAGCTTGTTCTTGATATGTAGTTTTCTATAAACTTTTGTTTTTTATATGGGGTTGGTATTGAACCAGAGTAACTACTCTCAAAGACACCAGAAGTGTTTGATGCTTTAAAAGATTCTGAAGCAACTGGGCTAACAAAATCACACAACAAGTTTACAGATGCCTGAGATGATACTTGGCCGTCTTTTAAAATAAAATTCTTGTTTCGTTCTGCAACATCAGCAGATGGTTTTTTTTTACATTTATTTAAATGAATTCTAATTCCTTCAATTTTTTGGCTATTTATAATTTCATTGCAATAATTAATAATTTAACCATGTCATTCCATTCACATGCAAGTTTCCTTCCAGATCCAGGAGCCATAATATATATTCTTATTAATTTTTTTTTTTTTCTAAAAATAAATTCTATTATGATTAAAATATAAATAATGTTAACTAGTTTAAATCAGGAAATTCCAAAAAACGTTGCAGTTTTAAAAGTCATAACATAACTACATTTTCATAGACCTAAGTGTCCAAGAGCTCCAAAAGTGGTTAGAGACTTAAGGTACTTCAACAATAAAAGTAAGAACATTTAGGGTAAAAGAACTATAAATTTAGAAATTGAACTTTCCATCCTGGTTTATAGCACATTGTATTTTTTTAAAAAAATTTAATAACAAAACAGGTTTTTAAATATCTAGGAAAAGTATTTTTTTTTTCTAATAACGGTCAGTTTTGAAAAAACCCAAAAAAACCCATTTGGGTTGGGTTTTTTTAAAAAACCAAGGGTTTTTTCAAACCCTGTTCAGAGATAAAGGGAGCATGTATTTTGTTCCGTTTTTTGTTTTTTTTTTTGAAAATCAAAGAGAACTATATGTGAAAAAAAAGACCTTGGACTGTTAGCATGCCAGTCACTTTTAGTGATATTAACAGACCACAAAGCACTTTCATCACCACATTCATATCTCAAAGTAAAGCAGTCATAAGAAGAATTTATTTAGACTTTACTAAGCAATACCAGACCAAAAAAAAAGTATCTGTTTTAAAGCTGTTCTCAATTTTTTTGTCTTTCTATTTAGAACATCTTTTCTGCATGAACTCACTGATGTGATGTCTTCAATTCAAATTTCCTTTTTAGATTTTATTTTAGGAGTTCCAAGAATCACTTGCAAACATGTCTGCTTGTGCTGATGCAAACATGTCTGCTTGTGCTGATGCTTTTTTATCCCTTGAAAAATTTAATTTACAAGATGGTTAAGAATTTAAAATAAAATAAAGCGCACGATTCATTTGAGGTTGCACATACTTATCAATAACTATCTTCTATTTTATTCTTTTCTTATATTTTAGGCTATTCTTGTTGAGCTTAATGATGTTCAGAAAACAAAAATAAAAGCATAAGCTTTCAGACCTGTGAACAAAATGAACCAACAAGACTGCTATTCTATCCATCATGTTGAGAATATTTATTGAGAGATTCAACAAGGGTAATAAAAAATTGCAGTTCGTCAATATTTATTTAGGTCAAAAAACAGTATGACTCCCTGCAGCTTTATATGCAGCCAATTCACTCCAATTTTGAGTGAATTTGCTGCACTTAAAGCAATTGCAATTATAAAACAGAATTTATTTTGTCAACACTTTGCCGTAGATTAAAAGATTTGCTCAAAACCTTTAGGAGCTTGTAAGACATAAGATTAAAAGATTTGCTTAAGATCAAAACCTTTAGGAGCTTGTAAGACATAGGAAAATGAAATTATCAGTGCGGAACATGCAGTGTTTTCTGGGCAATCTAAACTGAAGTAAACTAGGTAAAAGAAAGAAAGCATGTTCTGGGTTGAATTATCTTTTTGTTTTTTTTTGAGAATCTCTCTAACATGGATGTTTCAGAGATCATTTGCAGTACACAAAAACTTGTTGACCGTTACCTAAGTGATCTCAATTCTCGTTTATTTAATTAATGTCTCTATTTTGAAGCTTTTATTTCAACTGAGATTAAAAACGTAAAAAGCAAACAAAAGCTTTTAGCTCTGAGTTTACTCAAAGTAATCTTGGATCAACATTTTTCAAAATGTTGATCCAAGAATCTTTCAAAATGTTAATCCAAGAATCATTGAAAAATGTTGATCCAAGAATCTTGGATCAACATTTTTCAACATTGACGTAGATATTCAAATCTTCAACATTGACGTCTTCAAATCTTCAACATAGATCTTCAAATCTTTTTTACCGCTGCTGCAATAAATTGTTCCAGAAAATGTTCATTTTCAACATTAAATAATGAAACAATTTTTATCAAACAAAGTGTTTTTGTGTAATAAATAACGTGCAATGTTTAAATGCGGAAGAAAATAACGTGCAATGTTTAAATGCGGAAGAAAATAACGTGCAATGTTTAAATGCGGAAGAAAATAACGTGCAATGTTTAAATGAGGAAGAAAATAACGTGCAATGTTTAAATGCGGAAGAAAATACATTTTTAAGCCCTAGTACAACAGTTATAAGTTTTTTTTAATTTTAAATTTAAAAAATTGATAGCTGTTAAATTTGTTTTCTGGGAGACCAACAGAGGCCAAAAAGCTTAAAATGTTTGGAGGATAAAGTACTTAAACCCATTCTGCTTGTGTATTATGATTTAGAGATTTTGAAAAGATTATGAAGAAAAAAATATTTAAAAAAAAAGCAACAACCATTTATAGTTTATTAGTTAAAAAATGTAAAATGATAAAAATGATCCTTTATAATATATAAAAATGGCTTCTGTCTTTCTACCACCAAAAGTTAATGAAAAAATAAATTAAAACTAAAAGATCAATTTTTTCCATAATTTATTTGCATTGTTTATATTGTCATGTATTTTTGTTCATTGCTTATATTGGCATGTACTACTTTTTGTGTTGTTTATTCTGTCATGTATTTTGTAGAATATTTATATTGTCAACTTGATAGCTTGACAACTTTCCGGCTGTGTAATGTTGATTGTTAAATCTTTTAAGTTATATTTATTGTTTTTGCTTATTATATTTGTTACTATATTTAAAGTGACTTGATATTTTTGTTTCTTTTTAATATTTAAATATTTCCTTTTTTTTTTCATTTTTAATTTCGTTTTTTTATTATTCTTCTGATCATTTCTAACATTGTGTTATCTCATGCATTCTCTCTTTTTTCATCAGCTTGTTATTTTTTTTCTGTTATTAGCCTTGCTTTTTAAAAAGTTATAATTCATATTTTTATCGTTATATCGTTATATTGTTAAAAAGTTATAATTCATATTTTTATTTATTTTTTTTTTAATTTTATTTTTATTTTGTTTACTTACTTTATTATTAATTTTATAATTTTTTATTAAGGTGTCACTCCATTGCCTAGTTTTAAACTATATGACACCAAACCTGATTTTGTAAAGTTATAATATTTGTAACTTTTCTAATTTTATGGTTAAAAAAATTAAAAATATTTTTTTCTTCTTTTTCTTAATTTTATGGCTTAAATAAGCAATTAGTCAACAAGCTTGTTCTTTTTATTTTGAAAAAAAAAATGTAAAGGCTTCTTAAGAATTAAATTAAAGTTTTTAAATATGCTTTTAAAAGTTTTGTGTTTTATTTATCATAAAGTTTTAATAAAACAGTTTTTAACTTATAATCTTTTCTTGAATCATTCTCTAAATACTTGGTCACGGTTTTTAATGAATTTGAAGGAAAAATTTAATTTTGCAATTTAAAAATGAAATTCTAACAAAGTAATGCTAACAAATATATTTATGCAAATTTATGCAAAAAAATTTTATGTTTTACATAAACATATTTTGTTTAAAATAAAAAATTTGAAAATAGTTATAACATAACCAAATAAACACAGTTGCTAACCTTCATGTTGTTCTATATATGGGTGGTCAATGTCTTGCAGCTAATTTGAGTCTAATAAATATCAGTGTTGTTTTTTTGTTTTTTTTTTTGTTTTTTTATGTTATTTAAAATATGTTTATTGTTTCAGCCATATTGTTAATAGTTTACTAAAAGAAGCTTTGGAAAGTTTTGTTGTTTTTCCTAATCGCTTAAAGATTCCCATTGCCAATCCAACAGATATTGAAACTTTCAGGTTTTATTATCCTAAGGTAATTGTTTTTTAAATTTAAAGTTATATTTTTGAAATTTAAAAATAAATATTTAAATACAAAAGAATAATTTTTCTCTAAATCAATTTCACTCTCTAAATGCAAAGGTATATATTATTTAAATGCAAATGTATAAATCCTTTAAGTCCAAAGGTATATATAATACCTACCTAATATATAAGGGTATATATAAAAGGCATTCATTGATGCAGACAAAAAAACTTTTCTTAATCAAACAAAAGTAATACCCAATATATCCTTATATTCCAATAAATAATAAAAAAAGTTATGTGAAAATTTTGTTTCATTTTAAAAAAAGTTGCTATTGGCATGTGAAATTTCTGATCAATTCAAAATGGCTACTTCACTTTCACAATTTAAAAAAAACACAAATCATAAAAATCAATGGTACAATTTGAATTATGTAAAAATATTTGATTAGCAATTGTTTTCATATATCCTTCAAAAACACCAGCAATGTTTTAACTAATAAAAAATATTTGATTAGCAATTGTTTTCACGTATCATTCAAAAACACCAGCAATAATTTAACTAATAAAAAATATTTGATTAGCGATTGTTTTTACATATCATTCAAAAACACCAGCAATTTTTTAACTAATAAAAAATATTTGATTAGCGTTTATTTTCACGTATCATTCAAAAACACCAACAACTATTAAAAAAAGACGATGATTAATTGATGAAAATTTCTTATTATATTTGTGACTTCTTATTTATATTTAAATTTCTTTAAAAATTTATTAAAATTTATAAAAAAAAATTTTTTTTCTGTTTTTCTTTTTTTTTTTCCTACTCTTAAGTTTTTTTTTCTTTCTTTTAAATTCAATACTTGTAGATTACATGTATAAAATATTACAATGCCATATAAAAATACTAAAAAGCACAAAATTTACAATTTGAAATAAAAATTTGTGATGAATTTTTACTTTGAGTAGATAAATTTTTTATTGAGTGTTAGATCTCTTATTTACTACTCTCAGTGAAGTCACTATTTTTTATTGAGTGTTAGATCTCTTATTTACTACTCTCAGTGAAGTCACTATTTTTTATTGAGTGTTAGATCTCTTATTTACTACTCTCAGTGAAGTCACTATTTTTTATTGAGTGTTAGATCTCTTATTTACTACTCTCAGTGAAGTCACTATTTTTTATTGAGTGTTAGATCTCTTATTTACTACTCTCAGTGAAGTCACTATTTTTTATTGAGTGTTAGATCTCTTATTTACTACTCTCAGTGAAGTCACTATTAGCTTTACAGCTGAATTGTGTTATGCTTTTATTCATACAATCAATGTGTGCACTGATTCTTTGCGATACATATGCTATATGCTACAATTTCAATTTTAGTTGGCGTTTTTGATTTGTTAGTGTTTTTTGATACCCTAGTACTGTGTTTACTGGGGAAAAAAAAATTTATGTTGTTTAAGTATTATTGTTAATATATGATGCTCATACTGAAGCACAACTGTCACAGATATTGCTTTTAAGGAAAACTTTTAGTTTTAATGGAAAAAATGTTGAATATTTAAAAAAATTACTTATTATTATTTTATAACATTTTAAAATATTTTATATATACGCTAAACTTTGTAAATATGCTAATTTATATTCACCCTGTTAATGCATCTTGTAAACATTTGATCATTAACTTGTCTAGCAAAATTGATAATTTTTTTTTTTGATATTAAATTTTGATAATGAAAATAAAATTGATAAAGTTTTTCTAGTTAATTAAAAAGTGGGTGTTTTGAACCTGTTAATGAAAAACTTTTCTGTTGTGTTGTTTGATTTATAAAAGACGCAAAATTGAACCAACAAAATTTTTTTTTTATTTATGCTTTCTTTGAAAAAGTATAAGGGAAAGTAATTTTTGGACAGTTGCTCAACTCTTGTCAATCAGGGATGACTAGAAATTCAAGAAAAATTTAAAAACTTAAAGTTTCAACAATAGTGACAGTAAAAAATTTACAAAGTGATTTTTACATAATAAAATTTTAGTTTTTATTTTTATGCCTAAAAAACTGTAAATTTGAATTAATTTAAAAAATAAGTATGAATAAAAAAATAAATATGAATAAATTTTTTGAAATTTTCGTATTTTTTTTTAGTTGTAAATAAATTGTTTACCAAAAAGAAATTTTTAATTTGTTTACATTTTTTGAAAAAATAGACAAAAGTAAATTTTGGATAAGGTTTGCCTCAATGGTAATTTCCAAAAAGTTCTAAAATATCCTCAAAACAAGGGCAATTGTGCCAGCAAAATAGTTATAAAGCTTTTTTAATAAAATATTATAATTTTTATAAAGGCTGAAAAACTGTTATATACTTCATAAATTTAAACTGTATATATAATAAAATTCATTTCTAGCTCCATTTTGAATTAATTAGATTACTTTTAAATTTAAAGAAGTTTTGTTTTTATTTTATCTCCAGATTTAGATTATTTTTTATAACATGTTTATAACTCATCTTTACAATCAAATGCAATTTTAAAAGAAAGGATAGTTTATTGTTGATTATTTTTGTATTTTTCTTTTGACTCATTATTTGTTCCATAAACACTCCATTATTGCTTTGGTAATTGATCTTTCTAAATTAGTTTTTGAGTTAAGTCCAATACATTTCTATAGGGTTGAACTCACAATGAAACTTAAGAATATGGATTATTTTTATATCCATATTGTATTTTTTATTGTGCTCTTTAAGTAACTTATCTAACTTTGATCTTTTTGTAAAATGAGACGATGCAAGAAAAATGTTGGAATAAATGAGGTTTTCCTCTGTAAATGAAAAACTTTCGCTTTTCATAAGCACAACGCTTCCTCTTTTATGCTGTTTCTTGAATATAAACAATCTAGAGTATTTTTATTCTTAACTAAAGCTCGTTCATACGATATATAAGGCACTCTCTTCAAGTTTTTTTTATTTCTGCCACTGAAGATGCTAACTCTCTATATGCTGATACCTAAATTACTTTAATTTTTTCTAACAAACGTTGTTTGATAAAAATTTTTTTTCTAATCTATCTAAGATTATGTCTCCTTTTCTTGTCTTGCTAGAGTCACACCACACATCCATCTGGTAATCTTCTCATGTGGTAAATACTACATCATATAAATACTAAATTTTATATATGAAAGGATATTGTATGCCAGCATTTAAATAAATAACAAACATTAATGTTTAGGTCCATAATATGTATGCATAAAGTGCATCTGAGAAGCTTTTATTCCTCCTGGACTAAAAGTTTGGAAGCTTTTATTCCTACTCTTCAATTTTAAGTAAAACATCATTCTACTCCATATTTTTCACCATCTTGAGCAGTTGCCTTATTGATCATTTGTTTCATCTTTTTTACAAAATATCTCTCTTAAGAACAAATGTCCTTTTATTATTTCAAGAAGCCAATGTAAAAAGGTCCCGTCTGATGTTAAGCTCTGTTACTCTCAGTTTACTAAATCTTGTATCTTATATCAGATGTTATATAATATTTATTTAGTTTTAAAAAGTGCTTCATAAGTGGTTCCATTTTTTCAAAACTCTAGAAAACACTTTGACCTCTCCAACTATACTGCAAATAGTCTTCACTCTTTATTATTTTCTTTATATTATAACTTTATACCTTTATTTAAGGTTTTGAGATTATTAAATTATTATTTACTAACTGCATAAAGTTATTATTGAAAGCCTACACTTTTCTTTATTTCAAGTAACTTTAAGGGTACCACAAGGTATATTGTGATACTCTTAAATCTTTGCTCCTGCATTGTTTCTTATCTACAATATCAATCTTCATAAAAATTTAACATCTAAAGTGGCTCTATTTGTTGATGGCTCAACTTTATACTCTTCTGTAACAGCCTAAGGCTTGCTGTGGCCTATGGATTTAAATTCTGGACTTAAAATCTGAAAATTTTGTTAGACACCAAAACTCATTTATTTACAGGAAAAAAAATATTGTTATAATAATGGTATTTCTATATTGATGAATAATAACCCTCTTACTTTCAGACAAAGTCTAAAAGCACATTGTATATATAATGCAGTCGTGGTGTAGTGGTAGAGTGCTCGCGTCATAATTGAGAGGTACCAAATTTGATCCCCACCACGTCTCTGGTAGTACCACGCTCAACTTGTTTCTCTGCGCAGCGGCCTTGGTTTTCAAGGTTCGTGTTTGGAGTTATATAGTTAAGAAAAGGTTATAACCACAATTAAGTAGCCTTCTTGTCTGGAGTGGCGTTTTCAGCCTTAGGGAGGTGAATTAACATAACAAAAAAATAATAATAATAATAAATTAGGCTTGCTTTATTTACCAAGTTTGACCACTCTCCCATTGTTTTAAGGTTGCATTTTTTTATTTTTTTCTACAAATACAATCATGGTAAATCCTCGAAAAAGCTATCATCTCTATTACAATATACCAAAACTCATTCTTGCATGTTTCTTATTCAACAAGTTGCATCCTTTTACTGTATCTGTCCCTTCATGATATAAAAACTTTTATTAGTCCTTGCAAATCAAAAAAATCTTATAACTATTAGCCATCTTCATATTTTTTTTATATACAACCTAAAACTTTCCAAGTCTTCAGTTAACCATTTCCAAGTATTTTTACTTATTCTCTATTTTAAAGTAACTCATAACTTAATAGTGGTTGCTTGCAATATTGTTGGAAGTAAATTAGAGTTTGAAAATATATAAATATATGCCAGTATTTAATAAATAGTAAATGTAAGCATAAAATTATAATATATAAAGTATTATAAATTTTTTTCTAGCCCCGGCTATCAACCCCTGCTAATTCTTATAGTTTAGCCAGGCCGGTTTTGAAAAAAGTTTCATTTTTAGCTGGTGTCGGGGCCCCGGTCACTTACTATAATTACAGTCCCATTATTCTTATTATTACCATAACAAGGTTTTTAAGTCTTTAATTAACAAACACTTAATCTCTTGTTTTGAATCTAATAACTTTCTGATCTTAATAACTTTCTGATCATCAATATGGATTTCAATCTTCATTTTCTACTGCTGATTTGTTAATGGTAATAACTGTTAGCTTATATTGTGCATTAGATGGAGAAGCTAAGGCTATCACTCTTGACATTTCTAAAGCGTTTGATAAAGTTTGACATACTGATCTTCTCCATAAGCTCTCCTCTTTTGGTGTATCAGGTAACTCCTTTAAGATTATTGAATCCTTCCTTACCAATTGTAGTATAAATGTTGTTCTCGATGGACAGCACTCTTCTTCATATCCTGTAACTTCATTGGTTCTTCCTTAAGGTTGGCCTCCTTGGCCCTATACTTATTTTAATTTACATTAACATTCTTTCAGAAATATTAAGGTGGCATTGTTTGCTGATGGTGCTACCATTTATTCTTGTCTTAATAAGAAACCAACAATCTCTGATTGCTAAGGAAAGGGGGGAGAAGCATTTGAGCTTGAAAAAGATCTCACCTCTGCTAAGGCATGGGGTTCTCAGTGGCTGGTGAGTTCAGATAAAACTCTGATAAAAGAATAAAAGAATTTTCAGCTTATTGTTATCGCAATAATCTAGATCTCATTGTTATAGAATAATCTAGATGCAAAATTAGCATCTGCTAAGGTTACATCTCTTTATCATGCTCTCCACTTTCTTAATGGGCACTACTCTAAAGAGCTAGTGACTCTTGTGCCATCTACTAATTTTGTTCTCATGTTACTCGTCATTCAATTAAATCTCATTTATTTACTGTGACTGTTCCTAGATGCTCTGAAAGTTCTAATTTGTCAAGTTTTTTTCCTCGAACATGAGTTCTTTGGAATTCACTTCCTTTCAACTTTCCTAATTCATATAATTTGGAATCTTTTAAATCATCTGTTTACCCTTATCTTGCTCTATAAACTTCATCTTTTCTCTTCCAACAACTTCTAACTCTTTAATGGTTGCTTGCAGCCTTGTTGGAAATTAAAATATTAAAAAAAAAAAAAAAAGCAATCAAAAATTTCCAATTCTTTACATAACAAAAACTTTAGAAATACCATCAATATCAAAAAGTTCACTTTTTTTTTGACACCTTCCTCAATCCATTTTAATTGTTTTACTGCACAAGATTTACCAAACATAGCTACATCTATTTTGTGTGGTTATTTATCAACAAGAATATCAATTTGAAAATTTACTTTATTGTTATGCTATCTCAGTGGAGTCAGAATTTAGTTTTGCATTATTGTCAAAAAAGTAGTCTTTTCCAGGCTAAAAAAAGACTAAAAGAAAATTATTAATTTTGCTGAACATGTGTATTTTCCAGGCATGATGGTTGCTAAAAAAAATATTAATTTTGCTAAACATGTGAATTTATGATCTATCAGAAATAAAAAACTTTGTATAACATGCATCTTTATCAACCAACAGTTTTGGTGTAACATGTATTAGTTTATTGATTCGCATTTTAATTTATTGCACATGTAGGGAATATTAAAGATTGAAATTTTGGAAGCAAAGAATCTTGTTGAAAAAGAAAGAAATTTTTTTAACGATAGTACACTTGATCCCTATATTGTCACAAAAGGTAATCCTTTTATAATTTACTTGGTTTAATATAGTTGAATGTTAATTTGCTTATATATATATATATTTCATATATATATATATATATATATATATATATATATATATATATATATATATATATATATATATATATATATATATATATATATATATATATATATATATATATATATACATATATATATATATATATATACATATATATATATATATATATATATATATATATATATATATATATATATATATATAAAATATATATATATATATATATATATATATATATATATATATATGTATATATATATACATATATATATGTATGTATGTATACATATATATATATATATATATATATATATATATATATATATATATATATATATGTATATATATATATATATATATATGTATATATATATATATATATACATATATATATATATATACATATATATATATATATATATATATATATATATATATATATATATATATATATATATATATATATATATATATATATTATAACATATAAATACATAACCCTAACCCTGACAATCATTTTTGTGTGTGTACACACACACATACACACACAAATGTTCAAACGTAACAAAAATTAAGTATAATGAATAGTGTAATGAATAGTTTGATATTCATATGGTGATTATATTATTTTTTAGTGGGATCAAAAGTTGTTCATAAAACTTCTGTAATACAAAATTCTCTTAATCCAAAATGGAATAAAGAATCAGTTTCGGTATGTATTCTAGGTTAAATCTTTTATTAATAATTTTCTTTTGTTTTTTAACTTTTTCATTATGTAATTTAACTTTTTTTTATGTGTAGATGTTTGTTGAAATAGTAGTTGGAAAAAAAGTAAAATTTGAGCTCTATGATTCTAATAACATAAAAGATGATGAATTAGGAAGGTAACTGAGTTTGTGAATCAAATATACTTTAATTTTTATTTTTATCAATCTTTTATCAATTTTTTCAATCTTTGGTTTATGTGAACATAATTTGGTGTCTTGAATGATACATCATTTATTATTAAGGCAAAAAAATAAATAAAACACTAATTTGTAAACATCTGCGTCTTTTCGTATCTTTTCAAAAGTTCAGCTTGTCACTGTAGAAAACGATAGTTTTTGTTTCGTGCAGTTTTTTTTTTTTTAAATGTTAAAATGAAACAAATAAAACTTGTTTCGTTTCGTACCATATTTTTATGATACAAGAAAATTGTGTTTCGTTTCCTATCGGTTTTTACAGAACATTTTATATTTCCCCCACTCCAAACAGATATTTTCCAATTCCCACTATATCTGAGCTATACATAAACTAAAACATTCAAGCAAAACTTCAAAAAGCAAAAAAAGCAAAAATTCAAAGCTTGTTTAATACTCACTAACTTAATGCTTTGTAAACGAAAATTTAACTAAAAAGTTTAACTTTATTTCATTTCGTACTGTTTATTTCGTTCTTTATTTAGTATAATCTTACTTCGTTTTGTAACAGTTTTTACAAAACAAAAATTATTGTTTTGATTTGTACCGTATTTTTAACGAAACAAAAAAATTTAATTTCGTCTTGTACCGTTTTTTGCAAAATTGTATTGTTTTGTTTATCGAAATTGTTTTGTTTATTGTTTTGTACCCGTTTTATCGAAATAGTATTTTTTATCGTTTCGCCTTGTACTTTTTAGAGAGGCAGATGCTTACTAATTTGTGAACCCTGATGTTTTTTTGTTTGTTTTGTTTTTTATTTATTTTATTTTTTATTTTTACATCTGCTTGACTGTATTGTAGTTGGCTTGTACCGAACTGGTAACTAGGCCATTACAGTGAGTTGTCCATAAGTATTTAGTTTAGAAGCGAGCTATTTATATAATTTATTTTATAAATATAAATACATTATATTAATATGCTTTAAATTTGAACATAATTCTTTTGTGCCAATGAATATTATGTTTATATATAACTTGATGATTTGCTTCAGTGTGTTTAAAACAGAAGATATATATCTTCTGTTTTAAGCATAAAGGAGATGCATCCTGGAACACTAGGCAGTTCATTGTGATTATTTTGTAAAAAATATTTTACATGATATAAGATTGATGTGTAAGAGACTGAGAGAATTAAAAAATAGAAACTCTTTAACCTCTTAAATGTGCAGTACAGAATAGAATCGCAAATGCTTTGTCAAAATCATGTAATATTTGATGTTGTTGGTTATTGCTTCTTTTTGACACACAAGACTGTGCACCAGCATTATTTATTATTTAGTTATTAATAAGTCTGGTTTGTCGACAAATACACAAAATTTTTAAGAATATCTGAAACTTTTATGTTCAAATTCCAGATCTCAGAAAACTGAGTACATTTAAACTAAATAGTGTAAATATTTAGTGGTGAAATGATGACAATATACTTCATAAGCATCATCATACTTTCAATGTATTGTACAAGTTTGACAATATACATTGACAGGATAATATTTGAATATCTGGACTGATAGGTAATAGTTTTTGCTATTTCTTCTATAATTCTTCTAAAAAATATAAATAAATTCTATATAAGTTTGACTGTTTAAAAGTTGTTTATCAGTAGAGCATGGGTGGGTGAATGAATGGTGGAATGAATGAGTGGGTGTTCTCTTATTTTATTTAGAATTTATTTATAATATTTAAAATTTATAATTATAATTTAATTTATAATTAAATTATAATTATAATAAAATTTATAATTATATTTATAATTATTTAAAAGAGTTCTCTTATTTTATACCAACAATTTTTTTATTTTAAGTGGGCGTTAGAAGATTTTTTTTTTCTTATGCCAACAATCTTTTCATTAAGTCTTTTTATATATATATATTTTTTTGGTACAGCCCACTCTGTATCACTAAGCAAAAATTTTTCCAATTTTAACTTTTAAAATTTTTTTTTGTCATTTTAGGTTATCAGTTCCTAATTAAAAAAAAGGTTATTTAAAATTTTTTTGTTCGCGAATATTAATAGACTGAATCATGTTATTCCAGAGGTAGCCAGTTTTTTATTTGATTCAAATTTATTTGATTCGAAGTAAACAGATATTCTGGCTACCTTTTTAGTAAGATACTTCAATTCATTTTTATGAGTGTGTACTGTACTTTACGGATGTTAAGTGTGTAGATAATCAATCCTAAATATTCTTTCAAAACCTTTGTTATTTACAATTATAAAAAACAAAATAATAAGATGAATAAACATGCTTTAATATTCATAAAGAAAACTTTCGGTTATTAACTTTTTATTGCCGGTAAACTAAATTAATCTGGAAAAAATTTTTCTAATATTATATTTTTTTTTTATTATGCACCAAAGTAAATATGTCATATACTTATTTTTGTGCATAATTAAAAAAAAATGATTTGAGATATTTAATCAGATCATTAACCTAATTCTATTTTTAATACGAGTGTAGGACATAGTGCAGCTTTAATACGAGTGTAGGACATAGTGCAGCTTTAATACGAGTGTAGGACATAGTGCAGCTTTAATACGAGTGTAGGACATAGTGCAGCTTTAATATGAGTGTAGGACATAGTGCAGCTTTAATACGAGTGTAGGACATAGTGCAGCTTTAATACGAGTGTACTACTTTAGAAGAGTTTTATTTCAACAATCTTTTGAGTCTTTTTTAAAATTTTTATTTTAGTACAATGTTAAGCTTAGAAAAAGTTGTTGGTTCTAGCTTTACTGATTTGGTGAATTTTATTTGTTATAATTTTATTTTTTTAGTTGTGTTATTTTTATTTATTAATAAAAAATTTATTATGAATATTACTAAATATCTTTTAGTGGCTTTCTCTTGATAATTCTACAACAAGTGCTCTTCATATTAACTGTGGTTGGTTTGATTTAAGTAATAATGTTGACGATTTAAAAAAGGTAAATTTTTTATTTTTTAACAGTAATGGTTATGTGAATGGTGGTTATGTGAGTGGTTATGCATTAAAAAAATCTATATCTTTGTTGTTAAGTTCTTTAAATTTATCTTCACTTTTTTCCTCTTGAGTTTTGAATTTCTTTTTGAAGTTTTTGCTTTGTAAACAAGATGCATAGATTTTAAATTCAACATTTCCATGTGCTCAACTTTTTACTCTGTGCAGCAGGTTTAAGAGGCTGTTTACTAAAAGTTACTACTTTACTTACTGTTACTGTTTAAAAAATAACTAAAAATTTTATGTAATATATTTTATATATGCATGGATTAGTAGGTCAAAATAATTTTTTTTTAATTTAAAATTTTAAACTTTTTTAAGGGTCACTCCAGTAGAGGCCTCTTTTTTATCTTTTTTTTGGTGATACAAACTCTGTAGGGTATCATATTTATCATATCATGAAGGGTATCATATCAGAATATATTTTGTTCTGAATCAGTGGTTTTATTGTGTACATACTTTATAACTATAGCACCATAAAATGGAAAAAATTGTTGTTACTACTAAATTGATAACTAAGTATTATGTTTTATTTTAAAAATTAGATTATTAAGGTTTTTAGAATACCTTTAATTGTGTTGTTAAAAAAAAAATCAACAATCAGTTTTCAACCTAAATCAAGATGTAGGGTGACTTTTGAAAAGGTCAGATATCTGACCTTTTCAGCTCAATCTTTTTTTTGCTAATATTAGCTGGATCAGTTTTTAATGAGCATAATTCTAATATTTTTTCTTAGATTTAACAATTTACTTTCTGACAATCAGTACCGATTTTAATTCTCTAATTCTAATGTTGATTTGTTAAGCACAAAAGAATAAAAAAAACCTTTAATAAGGAGGTTCTTCAAAGTTATAAAGTTGACAAACTGATAAATTGTATCAGAAAACAATAAAAAAAGTGTTATTTTCAAAGGCTATTGTGGTCTCTTAAGCTTTGGGGAAAATAATATATTAAAAAAAGTTTGACTCTAAATCCCTAATTATTTTTATGAACTTTTATTTCTGATAAATGTTTAAAATCTTTTTCATATTATAAATTCATTTATTTGTTTAGTTATTATTTATTTGTTATGATAAATTTATATAGGGAGAAGAATGTTGTTTATTGGTTCTACTTGATCATGCCATGAATTTAAATGTATGTTTTTGATGATTTTTTTTTTAATTATTGGTTTTTATGTCATAGTATTATTTTTTTAATCTATGTTAAGTAATAGGGAAAACAGAATAGTATCAAAAAAAAAATTGATTGCAACGTTCTTTTCTTTTAAAAATTAATATCAAAAATTAGTTTTAAGGAATTAATTAAAAAAAAAAAATAGAAATTCATTTCGCATGGAGAAATTTTCAACGTTATTCCATCTGTATAGAAATTTTCAACATTATTCAAAAGGAATAATGCTGAAAATCTCTATGCGAAACAACATGCGAAATGAATAATACCAAAATTTGGATTTTCAAATAGTATCAAAAAACTAGCAAAAAGGTAGAACATGCAAGGAGTGTTGCTACATCGACAAAAAAATAGATAGAAAAGTTTGGATTGGGCAGGCAGTCTATCGATTAAGAAAAATTGAGTCATAATCCTATTTTTTTAATTTTTTACATTATTCAATTTTTAATTATTTCAATGTTAATCATTTTATTCTAATTTCTTCTAATTTCTAATTTCTAATAATTATACTACTTTTAGGATTTTTGATACTATTACTTTTTCACAATTTTGATTTTATTTTATATTTCAATATTATTCCGGAAATCCCTTTTTGAATCAGTTCGGCTGTTTTCAATGTTGTTACTACTACTACTCAAATGATAAAGTAATTTGATTGAGATTTTTCTATTGTTAAATCTGCATAGAACATAAAATATTCTATAGAATCTTTAACCTTTATCAATTTTTTATTAAAAAAAAAAACAAGCAATCATTGTAATCTTTAATCTAAAAGTTATTTAAACTCGTTTCCATCACAAAATTATTAAATATTGACATAAATTAATCATTTACTACTGAAATCAAAAATTGATGACATCATTTACTATTGAAATCTTCCTTTTTAACTTAAAGCTCTAATTTATTCTTAACCATTAAAAAGAGTTTATTCATGTAAACTTTCTTTTTGAATATAAGTTCTCTTAGCTAGAGAAATGAAAAAATAAAAAATAAGCAGAATGGTTAATAATATATAGTTTGTATAGTAATCAAATTTGTCTGCTTTGAAATAAATTGAATCTTTTTCAGATGTTTTATTGATAAAGAAATAAATTTGAGTCAACTATTCCTCCACGCATCATTGTTCGTTTGTCAATGCAATTATATTTTTAAATAGACTGTTCTTGAGCAGTTTTTTATGCAAAATATTCCTCCATTATGCAAAATTTTCCTCTATTATGCAAAATATTCCTCTATTAGCATTGTAATAACTAGTAGTATTGTAATCTCTTTCAAGACATAAATAACATGACTGCAGGAACTTTTCTTTAAACTTTGCAAATCTTTCAAAGTTATCAAAATAAAAGTATAATTATATTTTTAGATTATTTTTGTTCAGGGGCAGACAGGGACCCAATCGCCTCACTGTGCTGTAAAAAAAATAGAGGGGGTCGTAAAAAGTTTGACAATTATTGACAGGGAGGGGGGCTGGGACCAAAACGGTGTTAACTTAATTTATTTTTTATTTATGCTATTTATGAGCAGACTTTTATATAATTTTAGTATTAGGTGGCTATTTAAACTATTTTTTAAAACAGTTTAAATTTAAAAACAACCTTGTTTATTCAATATCTGAAAAAAAAAATTTGTGTAATATTGTTAAGTCAATTCAGTACTGTAGAAAGTAAATGTTTGATTAAACCAGGAAAAAAATAGTATAATGGCATTTTTATTTTGTTTATGGGAGGAGGACGAACTAAAATTTACATCATTTTTTAAGAGGTGGAGGGAAGTAACTAAATTTGACAAAAAAATTTTATTTAAATATATTTAAAATAAATATTATTATGTAATTCACTTTGGTTGTTACACCGTTAGCATCTGCTTCATCAATGATGAGGACTTTTTTAATATATTCAATATTTCCTGGAAATCAATAGCATCCAATATATTTCTTTCAATAGACATTAGCATAAATGCTTCAAGATGGTCTTGATTTATAGAAAGTTGTAAATGATTTTAAATTAGTTTAAGCTTACTGAATGCTCTTTCACAGTTAACCTGTGTAACAGAGAGTGTTAAAACAAATTCAACTGCAGCATAGAAGTTACAATATGTAGGTGAGTGCAGATTTAACTGGTATATTAATTTTTGTTGACATTAAGCATGATTTAGAACTATGATTATTATTTATAGTTTTTGATTTTCCATACTCTAAAAAAAAAAAAATTTTTCACTAAATATAAAACATAAATATTTTAAAACAGCATATTTGAATATATTTTACTTTTAACTTCTGAATTCAATCTCAATCTAATGTAAATTCATCATTGTCACACTCTTGATTATCTTGAAATCACCATCATTATACATTATTGAAGTATTTAAACTCTTTTGCAATATTTTCATATATTTTTGAAAAATTATTCAATTCAGATACTAATTTCTGATTGCTTATTGATGATAATTTTAATAATTTTTTTAATGCAGATTCTGATAAATTATTTGCAGGTTTAAAATTCTTTGGCAATAAATACTGAATATAACATGTAATTACTGAATACAACATATAATTACTGAATACAATTATTTGAAAATCTTTCTTAATTGATCAATTATTTATCAATTGATCAATCAATTAGATTGATCAATTGATAGAAAACTTGTCCTTTAAACTTATTAATAGGATTTATAGTGTTCACCTGAAGTTCATCGTAATTGCGTTTCTTATGTCTAGAATGCATTAATGGTAATTTATTTTCCACAATTATATTATCATTCAATGCAAGATTTGTAAAAAAAATAGTTTATCATCCATAATTTGCAAAAATTTCTTTGCTTTTACAACAATTGTTTCAAAATTTATTTTTCCAATTTGATCATTTGTATTTTCTACCATTAATTAACTAGCTAAAAGATCTAAGTTACTGGACTGTAAATATTTTGATGTATGTCAATAGAATTAAAAACTTTAAGAAGTAAGTGGGCTGTTAAAATAATTTGAAATTCACACAATTTATCTTTTAATTTAGTTGCTTCAGTATGCATTTTTGATCAAAGTTTTTTGATGAACAAATAAAAATTAAAGATCTAACAATAGTAGCTTATTATGTACATAGAATATCCATTTTATATTTTAAAAATTTGGGAAATTGTTTGAGTAACATATAAGGAAAAAATCCGGAATATATTTTTCCTTCCATTTTTCTTTTCAATTTTGATTTTGGTTTTAATTTTTCTTAACTTTCCTTAATTTAAAATATAAAATCTTGAATGGATGTCATTTTATTTGACTTAACAAGTGTCATAGGTGCCTATATGAAAATAAATGTTTTTTTGGTGCATGTGCCCATATGAAAACAAATGTTAAATAATCTTCTGTGGTATCAAAAATTATTTAGTTGCTTTTTAGTTAATTGTGCAAAATGTTACATAAATTTACATAGATATAAATAATTTTACATAATTTTACATAAATATTTTATTATCTTATTATATTTAAAATCTTAGTGTTAATGGTTATCTTTAATTTGTTAAGATTCCAATAGTCACATACTTGGCATGGGCATTTACATTTGCGAAAATTCATTGCTATAATAGATGTAAACAATCTTCTCCATCAAAAACCCACTTAAGAGCTTTTTCTTTGGACCACCATCTAGTTTTCCAATTTTTTGGAGCTTTCTAAATTTTTTTATTCCAATTGCTTAAGTTTTCTTGATTTTTCTTCCAGGTTTCCATTCGTTTATAAGAATCAGAAAAGAAGGTACTTAAGTGATTCAAGAATCCAAATAAATTCTTGGCTGATATATTGTCACAGGTATCGCAAGCACACAAATTTAAAATATGTGCATAGCACCAAACATACATACTATTTTCATTTTTTTTTTTAATAAAGGACTGCAAACCATTAAACTCTCCTCTCATATTAGAAGCACCATCAAATGATTTGCCAATAGCATTTTACAAATTTATATTATGTTTGTCAAAGCAGGTTTTTAATAGTTCATATAAACTTTTGTTGTATCTTCTACCTTAATAACAGCAAAAAGCTCGTTAATATTTGTTAACTTTTCTCTTCTTTAATTTTGAATTTTTGCAATAATGTTTTAATATTGCATCTCTTTCATCAGTAAATTTTAAAAGCTCCAAAAAATTACCTCTATTGATATTAACATTGTCCATCTTGTACAGCTCTTCTGTGTTACCAGTTCCACGAAAAGGTAAATTTTGCTTACCCAAGAATTTAATTATTTCAAGCACTTGTTTTATAGTAAAATATCCTCATAAATATAGTAAAAAAGTCCTCATCATTGATGAAGCAGATGCTAACGGTGTAACAACCAAAACATGTACTTTGCTTGTTTCATGAGATTCTACAGCTGTATAAATATTTCTAAAATTTGTGCAGCCAATAGAAAAATTGGTTGATGATGTAGAAAAAGCAATGCATATACTGCAATACAAGGCTTTAACTTTATTCTTTTTTTTTGCATTCTAATGTCGACCATTTGCTTAAAACGGTTTTACCTTTCTGATCCTCACTATTATAAAGTTTGAAAAGAGACCATGAAACATTATGCAATGCAGTTGGTTGACAAGGATGTTGTTTCATAAAATTCATTTTTTGAGTAACAGAACTTTTTTTGGGAATCACAAAAGAATATATTTTATCTACAGCAATATATTCCTCAACCTTATGTACCTACCTAACCTTATGTACCTAACCTTATGTACTTAACCTTATGTACCTAACCTTATGTACCTAACCTTATGTACCTAACTTTATGTACCTAACCTTATGTACCTAACCTTATGTACCTAACCTTATGTACCTAACCTTATGTACCTAACCTTATGTACCTAACAAAAAATTAATTATTTTTTTAAATCTATAAAACTAAAACAATTTTACTTATTATTAAAATAATAATTATAATTTATATAATTATTATTAAAATAATAATAATAATTATAATTGATATAATTATTATTAAAATAATAATTATAATTATAATTGATATAATTATTATTAAAATAATAGTTATATCAATTAATGTTAACATTATATAATAAGTAAATATATAATATTTAATATATAATTTTGAAAAGTTTACTCAAGGAGTTTTTGCTACAGTGTCATACAAGTAATTTTAGTGTTTTTTTGTTGCGTTACAAAATCATCTAAATATTGTTAAAACTAATTACATACTTATAAAAATAAAATGTTAAAAAAAAATTAAATTTAGTTAACATGTCAAGTTCAAATATATGATGTAATGTATTACAATAAATTGAAACAAGTATAGTCAAGTATAGTCAACTAAACCGTTTACACTTACCAAATAATATTTTGTTAGATATGTATGTAACAATTGATCCAAATGATACTTTGCTTTGTTTTGGGTCATCGACAATACAGTTGGGGTGCAGAATTATAACCTCACCTGTAAAGCAACCTTAAATCTTTCAAAATTTGTTGATCAAATTCTATTTGTAGAT
This sequence comes from Hydra vulgaris, assembly GCF_022113875.1. Taxonomy (NCBI): domain Eukaryota; kingdom Metazoa; phylum Cnidaria; class Hydrozoa; order Anthoathecata; family Hydridae; genus Hydra; species Hydra vulgaris. The sequence continues at coordinate 52,541,866 of NC_061162.1, read as the reverse complement.
TTCTTGAGATCATTTTTTGAAATAAACAAAATAATGAATCTATTTATATTTTAATTGACTCAATTTATAAAACTGTTACAACCGTGATGCATAATTATAACCTTGTTATCTAAATTGAATCAAAAGCCATAAAAAATAGCAGCAAATTCTGTTTTAAAATTAAATTTATTACATTTTAAAATTATAAAATTTGCTTGCCAACAGGGACCAACTCTGCATGCCGCTAGTAACTGTACAATCTCTGTGAGACAAATATTTGGTGAATTGGGATTGAAATTTTCAAGATGAACAGTGAATCTTGCAATTAAAAAGAACGGCGAAAAATTGTATGGTCTGATAAAAAAATTCAATCTTGATGGTCGAGATGGCTTTAATTACTACTGGCATGACATTAGAAAAGAGAATATATTTTCAAAAATAAAGGCTTTGCGAGACGGAGGAGTAATGTTTTAAGGTGCGTTCAGTTATTTAAAAAAAACTTCGATTGGCTTTATTACTACTAAATTAAATCCTGAAGGATATAGAAATTAGTTAAATGGTCATTTAAATGATATTTCATAAAAATTTGGTAAAACTAGTTTTATTTTCTAGCAAGATAATGCTCCAATTCATAGAGAAAAGTCAAATATCTCATGATTTACCAGCAAGAAAATTTAATTATTAGAATGGCCAGCACTCTCACCTGATTTAAATCCCATCAAAAATGCATGGGGCATCTTAGCAAGATGTGTTTATGCCTAAGGGGGTTCATTTATTTAATATATTCAGCTGGTTTAAATAGCATTTAAACAAGCTAAATATGTTAAATAAATAAATAAAAAATGATAGGTAATATATAATTTTGAAAAGTTGACTCACTAAAGGACTTTCTCATATTAGTATTATTTGAAAAACTTTGGTTTTTTGGGTTACACAATCATCTAAATATTGAGAAAAGTAACAACATACTTATAAAAATAAAATGTTAAAAGAAAAACGAATTTAGTTTACATTAAATATGTGATGTAATGTATTACAATAAATATAACTGATGAATCAGTATATTGAAATAAGTATAGTATACCAAACTCTTTAAACTTACCAATAAATATTTTGTTAGTTGTGCATGTAACGACCAATGCAAATGATATTTTTGTTTTGCGTCATCAGCAATAGCTTTTAAATTTACCAGTTTTTTTATACGAAGCTTTTCAGCTCCGCTCTTTCTTCTTGTCTTCATAATGTATTGTAAATTTATTTAACTTGAATACTTAAATTTTATTTTTTTAATTACAGCTGTATTTTAATTCTAGACAGATTAGAATTAAAATTCAGTCTCTAAATAAAAAATTATTTTATACACAAGGTTAAGTGTGATTATAACAACTACGAAATATATAAATGATAAATTACTACAGCAACATCCAACATTTTAGTTAACTTTTAAATAATTTATTATTTTTCATTTTTTTAAATTTACAATTTAAAATTATGAAAAAGCTAGCATAGTTGAATTCTTATTTAAAAGACTCTTAAAATGAACTAAGTAAGTACATTAAAAATTTAAACCAAAAAAATAAAATTTATTAATTTGGTTTATCCATGGTTAGATTATCGGCGTTAAAAACACAATTATATATAAATATTTCTTGTTGCTTGTTTTATAAATTTAAAATTTTTTTATTGCTGTAATTTATTATAATACTGTTATAAGTTTATTATAATAATATTGTTATAAGTTTCTTTACAGTTACTATTTTGAAGAAAAGCTATAAAAACAAAAAAAAAAATCAAATATATTCTTCTGACAAAAATTTCATTTTTGTAATGTTTACTCTGTACATGCCGTAATCAGGAATTTAAAAAACTGTCCTCTTTGCACTTTGACTGATTGGGTTCAGTGCTTTCCATACAGACTAGCATATTACATAATAAGCAAGGAATCAAACTTGTATAAAATTGAATCTATTAGTTTAAGACATCTTGTAGAATCTAATATAATATTAGTTATTATTATTAACTAATATTGTACAAACAATAAATGTCTTTTTTTAACCCCTTAACTGTGGCGTAGATTTAAAAGTTACATTCTCTATTACAGCAAAATATATTTGTTTAGAATTATTTCAAGTCCTAAATTTTTTTTTCGTATAGTGTGCCAAAAATTCTAAAGGTTTTATTAAAAAAAAAAAAAGTTTTACTAGTTATTTTCCGTCACACACAAAGATATATCCGACGGATATATCTTTGTGTGTGACTTGTGCAATGACGGATATATCCGTCAGACACAGTTAAGGGGTTAATGAAATAGGTATACATTAGGTTATTTTGTATCGGCCCAATGGATATAATATGACTCCACTGTGCAAATGCATTGCGGCACAGTGGCCCAGTCCATGCCTGTTTTTGTTATAACAAATTTTTGAGATTTTTGTTATTAAATCATAAGTCATTTCACCTTGTGATCACTCGTGACCTTTCTAAGTTTAGAACTAATTTTTAATCTTTTAACAAAACCCTTTTTTTTTTTGTACTCTGTACTCTTTTTATGTGGTCTAATTGAATTATTTACAACTGTAAAAAAAGTGTAAATTACACGCAAAATGAAAATTTGGAATTCTGGGATTTGTTTTTATACAATTTTTTTTTGTAATTTGTTATAATTATTATTTGAGTCTAAAATATGCGACGATTTAAATCAATCAAAATTAGTAAGAAAAACTGTGGCAATTCAATATTTGAAATCAATTAAAACTAGTGGGAAATAAATTTTAGTACTCTAATATTTATTTACACTACTTTATAATAATTAGATAGTAATTATGATAACTATTTATATATTTGTAGGTTTATTAATTAATTCAATAATAACTTGTTAGAATAACTCAACTTTAATATAGGATGCAAACAAAGATAGCACTAGTGCCTATGTGGAAATAACAGTGAACAACACAACTCGTAAATCAAAGGTTTGATTTTTTTTTCTTTAGAAAATCCTAAAATATTTTCAATTTTAAATTTGTACAATTTAAAAATTTTGAATTTTAGACTCAACGTAATACAAACCATCCGGTGTGGGAGGAGACGTTTTCATTTTTTCTTGACAATGTTTTGAAGGATATTGTAAAACTCAGGGTATGATTTTAAAAGTGTATTTAGATAATTGTTCTATTGTCGCCTTAGAGGGCAAAGGTACCACCATAATTTTGGATTTTTCAGGAAAAAAAAAATTTAAGCATTCAGTATATATTAAATACAGGCAGGCGCGTACTGGTGTACCGGGATACCAGGAAAATCCTGGTAGGCCCTCTTAAAAATTATAAGACTTGGGCCTTGTCCAAATAGGCACCTGTAGTTTTAGTTAAATTCAGTATTTTATTTTCATAATCACATTTTAATTTCTAGAGTATTACATTTCTTTATTAATACAAACTATTAAAATAATAATTTGAATAAATTGAAAATAGTTTATAATGTTAAAATTATTTTAGATTTGGTGTGGTCAACTTAATTAATGTTATATACTTATATAATAAAATAATAATATTAAGACAGTACTTTGAAATTAGTACACAGAAAAGTCAATGTAAAAGTGGCCTACTATTGGAATAATGAGATATCGATAAGTGGAAAAAAGCATAATTATTAAAACTTCAATAATTATTAAGTAGTACGTACCAGTCCTTGTCGTGTTTAGTATAAATTATTAAGATTTTTTTTTGTTTAATACATTATTTGTTAAAAAAACTGTAATTGCTGTTAGTACCTATAATATCTATTTATTAATCCAAGTAATAATGTAATAAGATGCTCGTTATCGAATTCAAGCTTATTGTGAAAAACAGATCAAGCAGTAATAAGAACCTTGCGCATCACTTATAATTTAAAAAATAAAGCAGTTGACCACGGATACTTTTTAGAGTTTGTTTTACTAATATTGATTTAAATGAATACTAAGGCAATAAAATAAAAAAAAAATAAAAAATTGGGAAAAAAGATTGAGAAAATTTATTTATTTTTATAAGTCCTTTCACTGTAAAAAACATTATTCAAACTATTTGTAAATTATTATTATTAAAATTATCTGAAGAAGTAAATTCAGCTGGTATTTATTCGATTACTATGGTTACAACTATGGATATATCTACCCATGATCAATGGGTATTTGTTCTGCTGTATACTAGTGACAGAACTGAAAGCACCAGGTCTATAGTTGAAGTTTAAAATTAACTATGAACATTAGCTTAGATAATTGTGTAGCAGATGGTGCTAAGATGTGTAGCAGAAGATTTTGATGCTTTTTAAAGGAGTTCAAGCAAAACTCAAGAAAGTGCTACCAAGGCATATTCATACATGTTGCTGCACTCATGGAATAAATCTAGTCTTACAACAAGTTCTTGTTTAGTTATTTCTTTTTTTAAACTTCTTCAAGAATTATTCGTTTTTTTCAAAGAATCTTAAATGTTTATGAAAATCAGAACAATCCCAGTTGTCCCTCACATTTGATAAATATTGGTAAAACTTAATGGCGGTCTAAAAATGATGCGGGTATTAAGATATTTGGTCGTATTGATATGAGAAATGAAAGAACCAAGAATGATGACAGAGAGCAATTTTTATATGTGCAAATTGTATTTGCACTTTATGAAATTTCTGTTATTAATAACTTTTCAAGCAACATACAGAAGTACAGCTTAAAATTAACTAGGTCGACTTACCCGTTATGAAACATTACTAACAGCAATAATATTTTTGCAAATATTTAAGTTTACTACTGCTCTATTTGATTACCTACATACATCTGGTCTATATTATATTCAAGCATGGAGAAAAGTTGATGGAACAATAAAGTCTTTAAAAGAAAACTAAAGAGAATTTTTACCAGTCAGTGCAGGAGCAAATATAATCATTGAATTTGTATCTAGTGTAATTTGGGAAGATGAGTCAGACATTTGGGAAGATGAGTCAGACATTGATATAAAGTTAGAGCTTCCTGAAAAAAGAAATCCAAAACGTTATGGAGAAAATTCAAGTACTAGCCAAAACATAAGAGATTGAGATGTTTATGTTTTGGTTAGGACTTGAATTTTCCCAAAAATGTTTATAAAATCAAAACATTTAACATAGTTATGGATAATATTATTTGCTTGCTTAGAATGTAGATTTTCGGACAGTAAAGAACTATATTGTGATATTGAACTATTTGATTCAATAAGGTCAACGAATAATGGAATTCATTCTTTAACTTTTCATAAAATTTGTGAACTTTACCTCATATTGATAAACATAAAATAAGAGAAAAAATATAGTTTGTGAAATTCTGGTCTAAAATAATCTAAAAATATCCAAAACCGTTATTGACCAATATTTTTGCTTACCGAAGAAGTACTACTCAAGCGCTGAGTTGGGTGTGGCAGGATTTGAACTCGTATCCTTCAACAGTCCGGGTTTTAACTTTTCGTTTTATACTCTAACCAACTGAGCTATCAATATTATGCCACAATATTATGCGTAACAAATGTTATTTATGAGTTCAATATGTTGTCTTTAGAGTATAATAAATTATTTAAAGTATAAAAGTTTCTTTTAACAGTTCCTGTTACTCAAGCAACGTGTGAACGATCGTTTTCGAAACTTAAAATTATAAAAACACGTTTAAGAAGTTGTGTTGAATACAACTTCTTAAACGTGTTTTTCAAAGGAGAATATGGAATCATTGTTTTTGATGAATTGTGAATTGTTGGCAGACATAACACCGGATCAAGTCATCGACCTAATGTGTGAAAAAAGTACCGGAATGTTAATGTCAAAAGTTTACTTTTTCAACAATTTATTGAACTATTTCAACTATTTGTATATTATTTCCTCTGTATTAAACTATTTTTAATAACATCCTATTCATATTTTATAATTTATACCACGCAATAAATATCACTTAAATAAAAATAATTATGTTAGTATTGTTGTGTATTTATTTTTATGAAACTTAAATTAAAATGTAGATTTGGTTTTGTTATTTAGGTTCATGTTAATTGTATAGTTTTTTCTTAGTGTAAGAAATGGGTAGATAACCTGGATATTATTATAGGTATACATGGAATCCATTAATATTAGTAAGTATATTGTATATAGTAAGTGGGCCCTAATATCTAGTTTCCCGGTAGGGAAAATTAATCCAGTACGCGCCTGAATACAGGATACAATATATCCTGTATTCAATATACTGAATGCTCAAACTTTCTAGTGTGCAAAAATGTGAATAACGTATTCACACATTCGCACACTCTTAAATTGATTACCATAGCATTCAATGGAGGTAGAAGCTTTGTTTCCAATTCTAGCACTCAAACTGATAACCCCTACATATGGTTTCATTTTGACCAATATTGGATGTAGTACCTTTGTTCTCTAAGACAACCGTAAGTTTCTTACACTATTTCAATTTATGTTTTTTAGCGCATAACATTTAGCAATGTATTTTATCGTTAGTTTATTTGTCATTTTTTATTTTAGGTTTATGATGAGAATGGTAACGAACATTTAGGAAAAATTGATTATGCTGTTTCTACACTTATTGATCTCCCTGACATGTGTCTGAAGCAAAACTTTAGGCTAATTAACTCTTTTGAAAATTCACAGATTTTAATGTGTCTTGAATTAAAGGTATCAATATTTTTGTTTTCTATTTAATGATCTTTAATTTTTATTATTATTATTATTATTAGCGGCGTTGCTAGGGTGGTGCGGGACGCAACGGGGAACACCAACACAACGTGACACAGAGGGATTACATCAAAATGAATAAGAAGCAAATATGCCAGAATTTTTTTTTTTACTTTTTTTTTTTTACCTTTTTTTTACTTTTTTTATTTTTTTTTTAGTAATTTTTAGATATAGAGGACTTTTTTTAGTTTCACCTTTTTTTCATCTTTCACCTCTTAGTCTAGAGGGGTAACACCAAAAGTTTACCGCTCTGGGTGACGCCAACCTCAGCGACGCCACTGATTATTATTTTATATTACGCTTCGTATTTTGAAGTTATTACTTCTTATAATTTTTTATTTTATTTAGGCATTGGTTCCTCCTGTTTCTTTAAAATAAGCTAACTTTTTAATCAAAGTTAAAATATCCAAATTCATGATTTTTAAATAGGTTTTGAATATTTTTAAAATTTGAGGGTTAATAATCAGAAAACCTTCCACGCGATATTCAGCATACAAAATTTTTAATTTTTATAATTAGATTTCATTTGCAATCTTTTGCACAAAATTTGAAAAAAGATTTTTAACAGCCATGTAGTTTTTAATCACAATATAGTTTTTATCCGATAGTATTTTACTTTTATGACGTTTATAGTATTTTAGTTTTTTTTAAGCGCTTTTTAATGTAAAAAATACACGCATTAACTACGACCATATTCCACGCTTTAAATAATTTTTATTTAATATCTGTATAATTAAATATTGTATCTATATATATAAAAATAAATGTTTGTATGTTTTCAATGCGTTATACTGATCACCCGATTTCGACCAAATTTTCCACAGACATCTCTAAGAAAATTGAAAAAAGATTGTAGAAAGAAAGCTATATCTAAAGTGTTCATTTTAAATTTCACTTTTGTTATTTATGTAAATCCTAAGGATTATTTATTTATGTAAATCCTAAGGATACCGGGGAATGAGTTCGCCTTAAATTTTTTTATTTTTGTTTTCTATAAGCTTTCTAACTCCGAGTAAATCTGGGTCCACTAGTTTACTATTATATTTACCTTTTGATTTTTATTAAATTTTTTTTAACACTGCAGCGAGAAAAGATCGTTCTTAAATTAGGATTACCTGAATAGTTTTAAAGTAAAGATGTTTTGCAAAACCTTCCGAGATATACACTTAAGTCAAGATATACGCTTAAGTCGCTTTTTATAAAAGCTTTTTTTTTTTTTTTTTTTTTTTTTTCAGGAGCAATTCCGAAAGGCTTTTGATATGTACATCTTTAACTCACCAACATTAAAAAACTTTCCGAATTTAAACTCTTAGTAAATTTTTCAGTTATTTACATTAAAAAAGAAAACTTTCAAAGCACGTTTTAATTAATATTTATAACGGAATGTTGTTTAAATGTAATAAAGAACAAAAAATATATATATATATTTAAAGGTGGAATACCTTTTATTTACGTGAAGCTAAACAATTATTCTGTTTTTTCGGAGTAAATACTCGGGTTTATAGTCTCAGTTTCGTTCCTTAAATTATCACAAAAAAGTTTAGCAAGATAAATATTTTGAACTTGAGTTAGAAATAAATTTGGCTAGGAAAGATAGATTTTATACCAAAGATTTTATATCAATTAATACCAATATGTCAATAAAATAAATTCTGCTTTTTCTAAATTTTTTTTCAAATCTTCTCTAATTCTAGAAATGTTTACTTTTCTAAACAATTTTTAGATAATTTATGGAACGTAACTGAGACTAAAAACCCGTTTTATTGATTAGCTTTACGCGAATAAAAATTTGAGCGAGTTTGCTAAAAATTTTATTGGCGTAAAGCTGAAATATTACTCCAAAAACGCTGAGTAAAGCATTTGCTTTTATTTTATTCACCCGGCCTAATCTTAAATAAATAACTTTTTTGTTGTTGTTGTTGTAGTACAAGTCGTACACTGTTAAAAAAATATCGCGTTTTTTACGGAAATTTCCGGCAGCAGATTTTCCAGAAAGTTTCCGTTGTTTTACGGAAAAATAAAGTGTTGAAGGAAATTTCCGTACAAATTACGGAAAATATGTATCATCGTAATAACAGATATTTCCGTATTTAAACGGATATTTCCGTTAACATGTGACTGATTTTTCTGTAAAATAACGGAAAATTTCTGGAAAATCTGCTGCCGGAAATTTCCGTTGAAAGCGCAAAATTTACTTTACAAAAAAACTCTTCTAAAAATGTATTCCTTAAACGATAAAAAAAAATTAATAACATAAATATATTCTGCAATTATTAATGTCATAAGTTGCTCTAAACATTGCATAAAAAAAAGTTAAATAAAAATTTATATATATATATATATATATATATATATATATATATATATATATATATATATATATATATATATATATATATATATATATATATATATATATATATATATATATATATATATATATATAGGGTTATATCTATATATATATATATATATATATATATATATATATATATATATATAGATATTATATATATGCTTTTAGAACAAATAACTGTTATCTTTCTTTCTTTTTGCGTTTTTTCTCGCATTCTCTTGATTATAGCCAAACATATCTCTAAACACAAAATAAATTACATAATCATGACATAGATTATAAATTAAAATCTGTGAAATTATGAAAGATAAGCATATATTGTGAGCCTTCTTTTACTTTTTGCATAAGCTTATTTTTTCTTTTAAAATTTTTTTAAGCTTACATATTATTGTATAAGCTTTCGCATAAGCATTTTTCGAAGATTTTATATGCTTATAATATAAACTTTAGCTGCTTTGAAAAATTTGTTTTTACCTTAGAATCAACACCAGTAGTCTATTAACATTATGATCGTATCTTGTGTTCTTGATATGATGGACCATAAATAAATTCATCAAATGGTAGACCACAAGCAAAATTATCAGTTTAAAAATACAATAAAAACATTATTAATATAATATAATAAAAATTAGTTTAAAAAAATTAAACGAACTCTTTAACTTTTTATTAAAATATAAATATTATTATTACATTTATATATATATATATATATATATATATATATATATATATATATATATATATATATATATATATATATATATATATATATATATATATATATACATATATATATATATATATATATATATATATATATATATATACATATATATATATATATATATATATATATATATATATATATATATATATATATAAATACATTTACTATTTTTCTCTCTACAAAGTATTCAGAATCAATACAATGCTTTTTCAGTGCTTCCAGATTCCATATTTATATTTTATGCTTTGTGGATTTTAACTTTTTAAACTTTCCATATTATAGCCAACCATATACCTAACAACACAAATATAAATGCTTTAATACAAATGAGTGAAATAACAAATGAAAATATAAATACAGCAAAATCACGAATACAAATGAAAATATGAATACAGCAAAATTGTAAATCTTTGTCCAGAGTTTAAGACAATCAATTCTTAAAACAAAAAATATATTGCTTGTTTTAAGAAATAAACTTCCTATCCTGCAATTTATTTCTTAAAACAAGAAATATATTTCTTAAACTATAAACACTAGATTAACAATATTGCTGTAAATCTTAAAGCAAGAACAAAATTTCCTACACTGTAATTTATTTCTTAAAACAAGTAATATATTTCTTGTTTTAAGAAACAAATTAGGGGATAAGAAATTTATTTCTTAAACAAGATAAATATTTCTTGTTTAAAGAACTAAATGTCTTAAAATATGGACTAAGATTTAAGATTTTGCTGTGAAGAAATGCTACTTGTAATACTTTTCATCAGTTAAAGATTTATTGTTCAAGATTTATTAGTTAAATCTTATGGATTACTTGGCATTAATTAAAAACTGTTTTAAAATATCTTTTTTCTTAAATTTTTTTTTTTCACATTACTTTGTTAGAACTTCAATGAAAAAAAAAAAAATTTTTTAAAAAGAAAATATATACTTTTATCTCTTTTTCTTTACGTATGAGTGTATCTACATATAGAGTATGCAGTGACTCCTACATCAGCACAACTTGCTCATTTCCAATTAACTCTAATTGATTCCATAGGCAATCATATATCCTGCAATTGAAGTGCACGCAGATGGTTTCAGAAAATAGAGAGTGTGATCCTTCATATATTGCTATCAGATCTAGAAAACATTGTTTTATTTTATGTTGCAGATTTTAAAATATTTTAAGATATTGTTAAAAACATTTCATATTTTTAAATTTTGCTTAATTATATCTTTAACTATAAATACTAATATATAAATAATTGTGCAATTTAAATAAATTTTTGGGATAAAATATCTAAAACACTAAAATATTAAATAAGAAAGAAATATAAGATGCAATTTTGAAATAACAAGTAAAACATTCCCAAATTTTATTTATATAAAAATACATAGTTTATACACACACACATATAATATATGTGTGCATAAACTATGTTTTTTATATAACTACATATGTATATATACATATACTATATGTATGTATGTATGTATGTATGTATGTATGTATGTATGTATGTATATATATATATATATATATATATATATATATATATATATATATATATATATATATATATATATAAAAGGTTAGCAAACTAAGCTAAGATCTTAGGATGATGTTTACATTTGATAAGTTCTACAAAAATAAATGTACTATAAAACCATCATTTAAAGTAATAAATCTCAAAATCACTTTAGTAAATAAATAAATACTTCATAGCATTTACTCTACAAGAGATATGCATACTAAAATACGAAGAACATTCAAGCCTTACACCTACAACTTAAATTTATTATATTATATACTAAATGACTAAATACTTTTCTAACTAAAAATGCATCATATTTTCATTTCTGGAAGTTATTCTGATACACTGAAGCACTTGAATTTTGAGAAAAATATTAAATATAAATCCAGAATGATTTAACAACAATAGACAAAACAAACAATACCTTTAAAGCAATAACTTAAGGCCTTCACATTTTATTTATTTGTTGGAAATTGCCATTTTTATTTTTAATCCATACTATAGAGCATCACTTGATTCTATAGTATCAACAATAACTTACTATATATAGCCTTTTTACAATGTTGGACTGCTAGAAATAAGGTTTACGTTCAAAATCTTTTAGTGAACTGATCAAAACTGTATGTTTTGTATTTAAATTGTATGTAAAACTGATTTAGTTTTACATACAATTTTCAAAATCTTTTAGTGAAATGATCAAACTTTTTCTAAAAATAATCAGAAATAATGAAGAAAAATGATAGCAGATGTATTTATTTTATATAGAATTTTACTATTCTGCATGACTATCCTGCATGAATATTATAAACAAATAAATTTAATAATGCATTCTAATTATAGTTGTAATTTCTGGGGTAATCTTTATAAATTTGTTTTTAAATTTTTTTTTTTAATATTTACTTGTAGATAACTTAAATATCTTATTTATAAAGATATTGTAATTAAATATTAATAAAAATGTAAATTGTTATAAAAAGTTTTTATAACGATGAGAAATTCATCGGTCTTATCATACAAAAGCACTAGTGCTTAAGTAGGGCTATTTTAAAACTTATTTATTTTAAGCTACATATTTTAACATGTGAACTTTTTTTCCTTGGCTTTGAAATGATCCATTTTATATATAATATGTTATGTGAGTGCACTTCCATAAATTTAAAATCACTCAAAATTGAACTAAGAATGCACAAGTCTTGTGTCAAGAACCCTACTAAACATAGTCTCGTTCTAAGCAACCCAGGGACCAAATAAAGCTCATGTAATTTTAAAATTAAAAAGAACAGAACAGTTTATATTAAAATGCCTGGTGAACTTTGTAAAACTTCAGAACTTATTTTTGGAGATAAATGCGTACATAAAAATAACTTTTAAAAATTTTCAACATGTATTTTCTATATAAATACAACGGAAATTTCCGTATTTGAAAATTTAGCTACAAATACGGAAAATTTCCGTACATAATCGATGGATACATCCATATATGGACATACAGATATTTTCCGTTGAAATAACGGAATAAATTTCCGTTTTTTTAACGGAAATTTTTAACAGTGTATAATCAGCTAAGTTCGGTCACCGTGTAATTTTGTTAATTTTAGAATAATAACAAAAATGTATTTCAATTTTTTTTTAACTTTTTTTCTCTAATAACATTTGTTATTACTAGTGGTTAAGAATCATAAAAGAAAAAAATGTTTATTTGAAATCTGTTAAAACAAATATTATTTTAAACAACAAAAATCTAAAATAAGCAAAGTGTTAAGTAAAATTTAGCACTAGTATTATTAAGTGTCATCAAGTTAACAATTTTTGAAAAAAAAAATTTTTTTATTTTTTATTATTAAATATTCTTTTTCATCATGATCAGTGAAATTAGCTGTAAAAGAAAAGCTTTTATTCATGAAGATAAATTTAAGGTTACAACTGGTCATAGTTGCAGTTTAAGAGAAACATAAAATTAAAAACATAGAAATATAAAATTATCATCAATTTTATATACCTAATAGACTTAAGTTCATATTAGGAATTTTCCACCCGCATGACCGAGATCCCGGAAAAATGGATTGAATAATTTTACATATGAACGCATTGCTAAAACTGTACGAGTTTTTAAGGATCTCGGTTGATCTTTCTATCCCAGTTAGACAAGATGACTTTTATCCATATCAACATCCCCTTAGTTGTCTTTCCATAATGACAGAATTAAAAATCTAAACAACATTTAAATTTGTCACGACGTCGTACTGAGGTTCTTGTTCTTAAAAACGATGTCAAAAAGACGATAATTGTTGTAGCTAATAACTAATTTTTAATTAAAATTAATTATGAGCTATATTTGTAAATTTTTAACTATAATTGATGCCTAAAACATTGATTATAATTAAAATGTAAACAACGTTCTCCTTGGGTTGAATAACTTAAAGAAAGACAGAGGTTACCATGGACAAAATATGAAAAGTTTTCTAATCTCTAAAGCTTATTTATATATATATATATATATATATATATATATATATATATATATATATATATATATATATATATATATATATATATATATATATATAATTTTATTTTATTTTGCTGTTTATATTAAAACAATACTCTTATAATTACAAATGTATAAATAATAAACAGACAGGAGCTCAAAGAAGATATGTATGGCAATATACCAACCTAATCTTTTCATAGAGCCCTTACAGATTATAAGAATAATAGTATATGATAAATAAATCAAGTAGAAAATTTTGAAAAAAAAAGAAATATTAAAAAAAGAAGATATAATATTTAAGAATAAAATTAGAGAAAAAAGAAGATTAAAATTAAAGAAGATTTAAATTAATAGTACAAACACCCTCAATTAGTCAAAAAAGAAGATATAATATTTAAAAATACATATAGTGAACAAAGAACATATAGTATTTAAAATATAAATAGATGCCATTAGTCAAAAAATATATATTTTTTAATACAAATATACATACACAAACATACACATATAAATATATATACACACACATACACACACATATATATACATATACACACATATATATATATATATATATATATATATATATATATATATATATATATATATATATATATATATATATATACATACATATATATTTATATATATATATATATATATATATATATATATATATATACATATATATATATATATATATATATATATATATATATATATATATATATATATATATATATATCAGAGCCGTGGCTAGGCACCCCCAAACCCCCCGATGAGGGGGGGCCAGTATTTTTAGAGGCCCTTTTTAAAAGTTAAAATATCTTTTAACTTTAAAAGGGTTTAAGTGAAGTAAAAAGATTTGCATTTTAACCATTATATTAACTAAGTTATGCATGCTAAAAAGTAAAAAAAGCAAAAGTCATTTTTACGCAAAAACAATTTACACTCCCGAGTTCTTTCGTTTTGTTAGAAGTTTTTTGAGAAGCCACTATAGCGGTTTGTCTGATGTTATTTTAGCGGTTTGTCTGATGTTATTTAGCGGTTTGTCTGATGTTACTAGCGCGCTAATGAGAAACCATTAAACAGCGTTTCGTGGGGAAATATATTTTAAAGTATGTCGCTTATTTTATGATTACAAGCGAATTTATTATTTTTAATTAGGTTATTTATTGATTAACTATAATTTGCTGGTAATTCAACTGTTTACCAATTCACCACGGTAAAGTTTATTTTATTACTATTATTTCTATTACTTATGTTTTATGCCTAGCAAAAAATATAATTATCTTTCATTCTTAGTTTTTTACAATATTTTGGAATTATTGGAATGAAAAAAGTGAAAAGTGGTGCCACTAAAAGAAGAGAAAAAGCTGCAGCCATGGAGAAAATCATGAAATACCCCAAGCTAACACATTTTTTAAAACCAGCAGTTCCGGCTAGCAGTGTTTTGATATCAGCAAATAATTTTGATTGTGATTATTTGGGTACTAGACTAGAGTCAGATGGGTTAATCTAAGACTCAAATGCAAAGTCAAATGTAAGTCATGGTTTAATCTGTGAATCAAATGCCACAACAAATCCACTAATATTTCTCAGTGATGATCCTTCTGATTGGCCTGATAATGTTTCTGACGCTCAGAAGTGTGATGTTGTTAAACGAGGTTTAAAAAAGATTGAAATCGACTTTCCAAAAAATTCAGAAAGAAGACGATTTTCCATGAGTTATTATAACCGCAAAATGAAAAATGGAGAAATCTTTGAAAGATCATGGCTTATATATTCTTTAAATAGTGATAAAGTGTTTTGTTTCTGATGCAAACTTTTTGGGATAACTTCTTCACCATTTCGAAAAGGAATAAACACGTGGGAAGGTTTATCAAAAAAACTTAAAGAACACGAAACATGCAGTGCACATTTAAAATGCTTTGAACATTGGATGACATTACGAAAAGTTAACTGATATTTCATTTAACTTGTTTTGTTACTTTTTTTATTGCTAAAATATTAATTTTATTTCAATTTTGACAATGCAGGCATAGCAAATCAAGCTACCATAGACGAGCAACAACAAAAGTTGCTTCATAAAGAGCGGGTATTTTGGAGATCTGTGTTGGAAAGGATACTGGACATTACGTTATTTCTTTCAGCAAGAAATCTTGCATTCCGTGGTTCAGGCACGGCAATTGCTTCAAAGAGCAATGGAAATTTTCTTGGGGTGTTTAAATTACTTGCTAAGTACGATGCCGTCCTCAAGGAGCTTCTGTTAAGAATTCAGGGCAAAAAAACAAATGCTCACTAATTGAGCAATGACACACAGAACGAGTTGATTAGATGTTTAGCGCAGGAGATTGAATCAGAAAACCTTTCTATGGTAAAAAAAGCAAAATACTATTCGGTTATTTTAGATTGCACGCCAGACGTTTCGCATAAAGAACAAATGAGCATAATTTTAAGATCAGTGACATGTACTTCTAGAGTAGGTATTAACATTTCCGAAAATTTCTTTGGATATCTCACTGTAAATGATACCACTGGAAAAGGGCTTTTGGATGCCTTTTTAAATCAGGCAAAAAAAACGATGGGAAATTTTAAAATCGTGGGTGGAAATTTCTGTCAAACCACAATCAGATACAAGATGGGAAAGTAAAATAAACTGTGTTAAACCACTTCGCTATTATCTGAAAGAAATTTTAGAGGCACTCGACAGATTGGAAAAACATGCCTTTGAAAAGAAAGATGGGGCAACAGTCACAGAAGTACGATCTCTGATTTAATATATTAGGACATGGCCTTTCTTATTATCAATCATTATTTGGTATGACGTTTTATTTCAAATCAACAAATCAAGTAAGCTTCTTTAGTCTTCTACAACCTCTCTTGACATATTGGCTAGTGAAATAAAAGCAACAAATACATTTCTTTATGAGTATCGTGAGACTGGATTTACTGACGCACATATTAAAGCACAAGAAATTGCAGAAGAATTGGGCATTGAAAAGGTTTTTCCAACAGTGCGCTTACGAAAAAAAAAAAATGTATTCATACGAGTGTGCTGATGAAACTCGGCAACCTGAGCATCAGTATAAAGCAGATTTCTTTTTGCCACTCATTGACATGTCAATTGCATCAGTAAAGGAGCGTTTTGAACAGGTCAGTATCTTCACAAATCTTTTTGACATTTCTTTACCGGTCTGAGAGTCTTATCAAAGCCTGTAATGAAAATTCTCTTACTGTATTTTGCACAAATTTGCAAACGAAGCTCGGTGATATAGATTCTGAGGATTTGGAAATGGAGTTGAAACGATTTGTCATAGTTGTACAAGAGGACAAAAATACAAACCTGAAATCTGCATATGACTTCCTTAACTACGTCTACAAAGAAGAAACTTATCCTAATCTAGTTATTGCGTTACGCATCATTCTTACTTCTCCAGTAACTGTTGCAAGTGCAGAACGTAGCTTTAGCAAGTTAAAATTAATTAAAACTTTTCATAGGTCAGTATAAATACTCTTACTTCCTTATACGTAAACACATATAACTATATTTCTTTGTATCTTTATGTAGGTCAACAATGGTCGATGAACGTTTGTCTTCCCTAGCAATGCTGTCAATCGAGAACGAGGTGGCAAGAAAATTAAGTTATGAAGGCTTAATAAATAAGTTTGCAAGTATGAAAACACGACGCAAACCTATTTTTTGACCTGTGAATGCCTAATACATTCACAGTAGTCAAAGAAACTTTTTGTTTTAAACTCTTAATAAATATAACAATTATAAAATATACTTAATTAAATTAAAGGGTTAATTTTATTGTTTTTTTTCTCGTGAACGACTACTTAAAAATAAGTTCGTTGCATTATAAAAGATACGCCTTGCGCTTTTTGAAAAAAAAAAAAAGTGTCAATTTAAACGCATAAACGCATTTTAAAAAAACTTTGGGGCCCTAATGGAATGTTTGGGGGGGGGGGGGCCTAAAGCCACTAGCCACGGCACATATATATATATATATATATATATATATATATATATATATATATATATATATATATATATATATATATATATATATATATATATATATATATATATATATATATAGATATATATATATATATATATAGATATATATATATATATATATATATATATATATATTTACATATACACATATATATATATACATATACATATATATATATATATATATATATATATATATATATATATATATATATATATATATATATATATATATATATATATATATATATATATATATATATATATATATATATATATATATATATATATATATATATATAA
>NC_061162.1:52508743-52518743 GCF_022113875.1 Hydra vulgaris | reverse complement strand
TAACATCTTCATAAGAAGCGCAGACATATAAGTACTCTGATAATTTTAGTGAATTTAGCCCTATAATTAAATTAAGAATTATGCCCGGCAAAAATCTATTCGTGCCCCCTTTGCGTCGGTATGAGAACGGTGAATAATGAATAAAAATAATCCTATAAAAAATTTTGTATTGACGGCCTGCTGCGTACAGTATTAAACGCTTGCTAAACGCAAAATAAAACAAAAATTAAATAATAATATGTATAAAGACATTCCTCAAAACAAAAGTGTATACATTCAGATCAAGATAATAAAAGCTAAATTATTTATGCTGCTGGTAGGTTGTTTAGCCTCAAGAATGGAAATTGTCATAAATAAATGGTTGTTTTATATTTTAAAATATCAAATATATGGTAGAAATCACTTTAACAATCTACTCAAACCGTTTCATTTCCATATCAAATAAGTAACTATGCCTGAGATTGAAACATTTAAAGTTCAAGAAAACCATATAAATATTTTGTATGCATTAATTTCAGTTGCTTTTTCATGGAGTGTTGGTTGGTTTGGATTTAGCTGGTCGTGGGTTATTGGATTTTTCATTTTTGTTTTATTGTGGAAAAATAATCTGAGGGAGAAAAATCTGTGTTATGCTCTCATGCAAATTATCTATAACAACAATAATAAAGATATTCAAAAAAATGATCAAGATCTAATCAACAAAAACAAAATAAGAAGTGCACCTTCGTGGGTTTGTTATTTTTTATTATTTTTTTGTTAATATTTATTCTCATACTTTTATTCACTGATTATTAAATGAATTTTAATATACAAAAATATTTTTTAAAAATTAAAAAAATAATTTCCAATTTGATTAAAGATTTTGATTTTTTTTTAATCACGTTTTAACTACTCTGTAATAGAGTCTATGCTATATAGTAGGTACATAAAATTTTTTAACTAGTTCAATATTAAAATCTTATTTATGGCTAGAAAAGTTAAATTCTGTATTTGAAAAAGATATTTCCTTCTAATATATTTATGAAAACAATCTTATATTTAACATAATCTTTTGTTTGTTTATCACAATTTATTTATTTTAATTTTTACTTATTTAATGTAATATTTTTAATTAAGATTATAAACAATTTATAGATGGATTTTATCAGCTACCAATAAAATATTTGTAAACGTTATTTATATTCATTAATGTATTATATCAAAAGAACTTAACATGATAATAATTTTGTATATATAAAATTTATTACGTAATAAAAAAATTATTATGCAATTAAAAAAAGTTTGTTAATTTTATATAATATAAGAAATATATAATTAATTAAATAATATAATACAAAAATTAATAGTTTGAAGTTATTTAATATTAAAAACTCTATTTTACATAATAGCTTTAATAAAAAGATAAATCATTGAGAAAATGAGTTTTATTCTTTTATAATGACATTTTTATAAAAACTGATTTTTATTTGTAAAACCAATCAGTTAGTCCGATCTAATCAAAAAAAATTTTTTTTTAATTTGTGTTTTTTTAT
This sequence comes from Hydra vulgaris, assembly GCF_022113875.1. Classification (NCBI taxonomy): domain Eukaryota; kingdom Metazoa; phylum Cnidaria; class Hydrozoa; order Anthoathecata; family Hydridae; genus Hydra; species Hydra vulgaris. The sequence continues at coordinate 52,517,211 of NC_061162.1, read as the reverse complement.
AATTTTTTTTTGTTGTTGTTGTTGTTACAATAAATCTTTTTAAAAAGCATTTTAGTTTATTATGCAGTTATTGGTTTACTTCTAAAACAACTTCTGCATTTTTCATTTTAGGTACAATGATAATGCTTTTCTTATATAAATAACTTTACTATATTGTCATTAATATTATTGATATATTACTGGGTGTTTTACACCAAGATTATATATTAAGATGTTATATTATTGGGTATTTCATACCAAGATAATATGATAAGATCTTATAATACTGTGTATTTCACACCAAGATTATATGATAAGATGTTATATTACTGTGTATTTCACACCAAGATTATATGATAAGATGTTATATTACGAGGTATTTCACACCAAGATTATATGATAAGATGTTTTATTACGAGGTATTTCACATCAAGAATTAAAAAAATTCTCTTTGCCATTCAAATCTGTGTTTAAAATGAAAAGAAAAATTCTTCTTTTTTTTTTACTTATTCTATTATAACTTTATGTTATAACTATGTTGTATTTATTTTCGCATTTATAATACTAAAATTCTGCTTTAATGAAAACAAAAAATTTATTGTAGCATAAAATGAAATATATTATAAAGTTGAAAGGTAAAAAAAGTTAATCTGAATCTCAAACTTTGTTTTTTTAAATGATTTAGTATTATAAAATTTTTTGATTTTTCTAATTAATAGCTGAAAATAGAAAAAAAATATATTTTGCATATTTTGCAAGAGCCATAAATTGCTTTTTTTACTAAGCTAAAGCTCTTGCTTTAAAGCTATGGGTTAACTTGAAAAGATTTTCCAAAACAAATTAATTATTAAAAACTATTGATAATATTTGCTCTAATTTTTGAAATAGCACATATCAGCATAGATAACTTTAGTCTTCCATAGATAAGTTTTTTCCTGGAATTCTGGAAATTCACTTAAAACTCCTTTAATTTTCCAGAAATTTCTGGATGTTTTTTTTATTAATTTGTTTTTAAAAAATTATAAATTTTTACATAAAGTTTTAAAAACGGCAACTTTTGCATTTAAACAAATATGTTTTCTATAGTTAACATTTTCACGAGTTTAATTTAACAATTTTTTTTCTTTTTTTTTTTTTGCTTTTTAATTTATTCAAATTAACTTTTTCGAATATTAGAAATTTCTTTTTGTAAAAAGTTAAATAATCTAAATTCCGTTTTAAAAGTTTACGAAAGTTTTTGTTTTCAGTTAATATGATCAATTTTTAATAAAATAATTTTCCCGGATTTTCATAAAAAAAAATTTCCAGGATTTTCATAACGTCAAATACTCATCTATGGTCTTCTCGCTTTAAGTGCTTTTTTTACAAATAATTTTTTTCAACACAAAAAAGTCTTATTAAAAATACTTATGGTTTTAAAGCAATAAAACAAAAACAAAAATTGTTTCAATATCATGATAGTTCTATCATTACCTCGCTATTATCTTGCTATCATTATCATTTTAGTTCAGTTTAGTATCGTTTTCATTATCATGATAGTTCTATCATTACCTCGCTATTATCTCGCTATCATTACCTCGCTATCTGCTCTTTGAAAATTTTTTGATTTGTTTTGGCTTTTTAACTGAGACAAGAGAAGTTTTATTGTCCATAAAACTGATGCTTCTACTTTTAGAAATCTCTGATTTATTTGTCTGGGACAAATAAATCGGACCTTAAACTACCAAAAAAAGCAATTGAATAAAGAACAAAAAAAAGATACTCTGGAAAATCTGAGGAGAGTTTGGCCCGCTCGGCTCCCTTTGCTGCAGCCCATTATGTATTTTGAAAAAAAATATTTTGCATTTTTATACTTGCTTTTCAATTATTTTTATATCTTAATAACTATATATTTAAAATAAAAATGCTACATTGATGTCTGACACATTTGAAGTTTATGCGAAGCTAAGAAATTAAATGAGCATGAAAGGAATAAATAATGCCTGTAGACTGTGTCTGTAAAAGTGTGAATTAGGAATATTTTAGTTGTGTAATTAGTAAATTGATCATTTGCCGTTTAGTTAAATTTATGACATAATGAAATTGATTGTGGTAATTCCAATCCTACAATTATTGAAAGACTAGACAGTATAAATTAACTAAAAAGGATTTATTTTAACATCAGAAATCATATTTTGTTTTTAACAATCTCTAAAATTTGCATAAAAATAGAGTAAATGTTTTTTTATACTTGAAGTTACTTATTTACTACTACAGTAAAAGTGTATATTTAAGCCACCCAAAATTTATAAATAAGCCACCCACATTACCTTTCACATTCAAGTCACCCAAAATTTGATATATCATAAAGTGGATGTTCTTCTAAACTGCAAATCAAAAAGTTTTTGTCCAAAACCTTTTGTCAAAAGTTTTAAGAAACATTAAGTGCTACAGTTTGAAAACTAAACGTTTTTTAGATAATAAAACTAATTTTTTTTTATTTATTTTTTTATTTTAATTCACCTCCTCAAGGCCGAGAAGGCCACTACAGCCCGAAAACAACTCCGAAACACGAACCTTGACGAACAAGGCCGCTTCGCGGAGAAACGAGTTGAGCGCGGTACTACCAATTTAGGATTACAATTGAAGTCTAAAACTACAAAGTATTTTTTTAATATTTTTTCATTTATATTTTAAAGTTGTACAAAATTCTTGGAGGATTTGAATAAGTAGCTTAGTCTGTCATAGAAAGCTCGAAAGGATTTCTTATAAATTCATCTTTTTATCAAAATTATTATTTTTTAGTAAACTGATTTCTGTAGCTTAAAGTAATAAATCCCTAAAAAATTGCTGGTGCCAAATATAATAAAAATTTGCTAGTTTCAAATATAATACGAGCAACATGCAATTGTTATTTTCACTTTTAAAGAAGAATTGTTATATTACACATATTAAATGTATTATTTATATACATTAAATGCTATTACTGTTACATCATATAATTAGATAAGAAATATAATAATAATGATAATAATAATAGTTATAACAATACTATATAACTATTTATTATATGTTATTATACTATAAACTATTAAAAATATATTACAAATATTATAAGTTTTGTTAGTATATATTATAAATTAATAATATTGCTCTATATAGATAAGAATATAATAGTAATAATAACAATAATAATAATAAAAAGTGTACAAGTGTTGTTGAGAGTAAGAAAAATAGAGATGGAAGTCAAAAGCCAACTCAAAATAGAAATAATAAATAAAAAACAAACAATAACTTAAAGTTTTTTTATTAATTATAAAAATAAAAATTTTAAAAGTTTTTTGTAACAAAGCAATTGCCATCTGCTAAAGTTTTCTCTTGTTAGAATAATTTTTAGTTCAATTTATTTGAAAGATGTCTAGTAAAGAATTTGTAAGTGATTTTATGAGGGGTTTTTGTAGTTATTTAAGATTATTTTTGTTGTATATGAAGTTTTGAGTTTAAAGTATAATTGGAATAAAAAAATTTTTTGGCTTTAGGCATTTTTTCCAGATGTTGAAAGAGCAGAATGGCTGAATCAGGTTTGTTGGTTTGAATCTGCTTGTTTGAAAATTATTTTTTAATTGCATTTTTTGATATGCTAAAAAGGGTCTGGTTTTTTATTTTAAAAATATTTTTTTTAGATGATAAAACAGTTCTGGCCTTTTATTTCAAAAATAATGGAAGATTTTTTAAAGACAAAAGTAGAACCTGATATGAAAATGAAACTTCCATCAACAATCAAGTCTCTTAAATTCAGTAAAACTGATTTGGGAAACAGAGTAAGCAAAGGACAATTATAAGCAATTGTATTATAAAATTTTAAATAAATAGAATAAAATAAAAAAAAAGGTTTTATACTTTATTAGCCAATCAGACTTGGAGGTATAAAGGTATACTCAGAACATGTACCTCCAAATCAAATTATTGCTGATATGGAATTAATGTAAGATGTTTTTTTAAAATATTAATCAACTTTTAACAGTGAAAATTTAAAATGAAGTCATTATAAATGCACTATGCCCCTCATGCACCATACATTATTACCATACATGTATCTTAACCACACACTAAGGTTTTCTTTCACGATACATACCCCTTTACCTTTTTTGTATCCCCGTGTAATTTCACCATATATTTTAACACCTTCATCATACACCTTTACTTTCACCATGCACCTTCTTCTTTTTTTTTTTGAATATTAAATAGTTTTTGCTTTTGAATTTTTATAATTATTTCATTAAAAATAGATATGCTGGGGATGCGTTGATAGAACTGGCACTGGACAATGGTATTTCTGGTGGTATATCAGATATTCAGGTGTTTTATTATTATTATTTTTGTTAACTTAATGAATCCAAACATAGTTTTTTTTTACTGATTACATATTTTTTACACTTATGTGTTAATAAGGTTTATGTATAGGAGAATAAGCTATTTATAAGTCTATCCTTTATAGGTATTATTGAACAACAATCATGTAAAAAAACTATTTATGAATATCTGTTTATGGAAAAGCAAATTTGTTGTTGTTTTAGATTCATGGAACAATGCGTATTGAAATAACTCCTTTACTGTCAAAACTCCCATTGATTGGTGGAATTTCATTATATTTTATTGAGACTCCAGTTAGTTATTATTTAATTGAATTTAATTAAAAGTTAATTATTAAATTAAAATTTGATAATTAAGTTATAATATATAATATAAATATCAAATAATTCAACTATCAAATTTTACATATTTAAAATGTTTTAAAAAAATTTAAATTTAAAAATTTTTATTTATATTTTTAGGAGTTAAATTACAATTTTACCAATTTGTTAAATATTCTTGATGTACCTGGAATCAGGTAAGATTTTTTTTTAACTTTGTTTAAGAAAAATAAAATTCCATTTCAAATTTTAAAGTTCATATCCTTAATTAGGATTCAAAATAAAAAATACTTCCCTTCCCTTCTGTCCATTTATGTTGTCTAATATTTATTTTATAGAAATAATATGTTATAGTAATGTATATACTTAATATATGATTAGTTTTTTTTATTAATAAGAACATGGCTTCAGAAAGCAATTTGTTAGCCAGCTTATTGTTTTTGTTTTAAAAAGGAATCATTCAAACCTTTGAGAAATAATTTATTAAAAGTAATAATTAAATAATAATAAATAGACTTTTTATCAAAATTAAAATAAAAAAAATAACTTATAACAATGCTTTTAGAAATTTATTATAAAGCTTTAATAAAATAATTTTCGTTTTATAATCTTAAATCTTAAATCATTTTAAAAATTAATAAATAATTTAAACTTATAATCTTTTATTAAATCATTTTATTAAATTTAAATAAAAAAAAAACATTAAATCGTCAATAAGTTTTTAACTTATATTTTTTTCTTAACAAAGGGTTAGGACGTTGAACTAATCTGAAAAAAAAATGACATTTTGTAATTGAAAAAAAAATACTAATTAATTTTTAATAAAAAATTTGAAAATAGTTTTATCGCAAATTTTCTGAAATTTTCTGGCAGCAAATAGCTGCCAGAAAATTTCTGGCAGCTATTTTGAGCCTTATCTTATCAATCTTGCTTTTTTTATTATTGTTTAAAATGTGTTTCAATATTGATAAAAATATGTTTATTGTTTTAGCCAAATTGTTAATAGTTTACTAAAAGAAGCTTTGGAAAGTTTTGTTGTTTTTCCTAATCGTGTAAAGATTCCGATTGGCAATCCAACAGATATTGAAACTTTCAGGTTTTATTATCCAAAGGTATTTTTTTTATAATTTTTTTTTTTGAAATTTAAAGGTATATATTATCTAAATACAAAAGAATATATATTTTAAATGTATGTAAAAAAAAAGGTATATATTATCTAAATGCAGAGAAAATTTTCTTATAATGCAAAGGAGTATATTTACTAGTGAATGTAGTTTAATACATCCATAGGTATATATTTTCCAAATTAAAAGTTATAAATCATTTAATTACAAAGCTATCTAAATAAAGATAAAAGTTATTTATATTGCAAAAGAGTGTATTCACTTAATCTAAAAAGATATATTCTCAAAATCTAAAATATATTAATAGTATTATGGTGAGGCAGGCTATAGGAATATATATATATATATATATATATATATATATATATATATATATATATATATATATATATATATATATATATATATATATATATATATATATATATATATATTATGCAGTAGTGGTGTAGTGGTAGAGCACTCACCTCATAAACGAGAAATTCCAAGTTTGATCCCCATTACGTCCCTGGTAGTACTTTGCTCAACTTATTTCTCCGCGCAGCAGCCTTGTTCATCGAGGTTCGTGTTTCAGAGTTATAGAAATGAAAAAGTGACAAACAAAGAAAAGGTCCTCAACTGTAGTAGCCTTGAGGAGGTGAATAATTATAAGTAGGTAAAAAAAAATTTTTTTTAATGTAGCAGCACTGCCATAACTAGTTTATCTAAAGGTGTTGACCGCATGCGCTTGTTTGTCAAGTAATATATATATATATATATATATATATATATATATATATATATATATATATATATATATATATATATACATACACCTATGGTAAAGGCATTAAATATACAGTTTGTGGTCAAAAACAGCTTGTAGCTTGTCTAACAATGTGTACCCAAACCATGATCAACACTAAACTAATGTCCCCAAAAAACCCTTTGGGGGATCATAGCACATATATAGTAGAACATTTAGATATAAATTTGGATAGCAAATTATTACGTCCAAGAAAGATATTTTGATTTTAAATTTTAAAACTAATAGGCCTAAAAAATTGTGAAATGACAGGGGATTTTGCATTTTTACAGAACTTATTACTGAACTTGGTTATGGGGAAAACATCTAAAAGTGATTTTAAGTGTAAACATTAGTTTCTGAAAATTATTTTGGTTGTTTTTGTCATTCCCAAAACAAATACCTTAAAATAATGTTTTATTTTTGTGCCGTTTTTTTCAAAAAATTTCTGGCATTTCAAAAAATAAACAATTTTCACAACACACTAGACATATAAGTTGCAAAAATGCCTAAAAAAGCCAAAGACCACGAAGAGAATAGAAAAGCTGTTTTTTGTACTTTCAGATAGGAAATCATGAACTAACAACTTTTCTGATTAAGAAAACACAAAAAGTTCTCAAAGTTGAGCTGGATTTTTTTGATAACAGGATTCTTTCAGGTATTTGTGAAAGATGTTGAAGGGCGAAAATCCTCCTCTTCCTAGCTTTTACGATTTTAAGAGCATCTCAGTTCTACCAGCTCTCAGAGAATCTCCTTGTGATTGTTTGATCTGTCAAATTGCCAGAAATAAATTGAATATTTCTCATCCACTGTCAGCAAGTAAATCTAAGAACTAAGGAAGCATTAAAAAAAGATGTTGAGACTGATTTTCTTTGATAGGGCAAGGGCTGCACCACAATTGTACAAAAAGAACAATGCAACAAAATTTGATTGCGGCTGCATCAAAAGATGCAGTGGCTGCAGAGATGATTGCAACTATGGTCATCTCAAACAAACCTCCTTCTCCTCATGGCACTGTCCATCTCAGTCAAGCAAAGTGAGGCAACAATTTTCAGTTGGTATGATGCAGTTTTAAACTATCATAAGCATTAATCCCCTGTGTCTAATAGCATACACTTTTCTTAGGGCCATCCAGGGCAAGATAAAATCTTTCCTGAGGAGAAAAAGCTAACAGTTATAGATATGCTCAAGGTTCAAAATGAAACTGGACTTTCTAATTGTGGCATGAAAAAACTTGCATCATCACTAAATCAAGCCACTCCTCATCAGATTGTTGAAAAAAAATTTCATAACAAGTATGAATCACTTGAAAAGACTCTTGTAGAACAGTTCATTGCAAACCACATTCAAGATTCAACAAAGAAAGATTTAACCAGAGTTTTTGTTCACTGCAAAGATGTATCTGATATAGTCAACCATGTTTTAAAAGTAAGAAATATTCCTGGAGAACCATTGATCAAAGTAGGAACTGATGATGGAGGTGGCTTTTTGAAAGTATCCTTGGGAGTTGTTGAAGCAAACAGAGAGGATTCTTTTCCTCCCTCAAAGTGTGTTGCAAAAGACACAGGTGTGAAGCGCCAGTTATTAATTGCTGTTTCTGAAAACCTACCAGAAAGTTATGAAAACTTGAAAAGCATTTTGAATTTGCTCCAATTGCAGAAAAAAAATTTTTTGTTTCATATGACATGAAAGTAGCAAATCTCATAACTGGACTTCAGTCTCATGCCAGTGCTCAACCTTGTACATGGTGTGATGCAGTTTCAAAAAATCTTCACGTCTGCAGGAAACCAAGAATATTTTGTTCCATTCAAGCTAACTTGAGAAGAGCAAAAGAGTTCAACAAAGTTGTTCACAAACCAATTATTTGCTTGGACACTCATACTGGATTTTATCCCTCCAATGGAGCTA